>JARHVA010003887.1:1327500-1792813 GCA_037957365.1 Torreya grandis
CGTTATTTTTCTCTCAGTGGAATTCATTCATTGCAACATGATTCTTGTAGCATCTCATCCTGATTGCTTGAGTGTGTGTGTTCAACTGACTAGTTTACAATTATGGCCAATTATGTCAATTACAATGAAACCTATATGAGCAACCTAGATGTTTTGAAATTGATAGCTTATAACTAGTTTTTAAAAATATTTGACACCATATATTAAGGTTAAACAATAGAGACTAAATTTTTATAGCCAAATAAAATAGTGTATTGTAAAAAAAATGTTACCCCTTCCTTTATATATAAATATGAGTTACTATTACTTATATGTTTTGATAGAGGTTATATTTATAATGAAAAAAATTTAGTTTAAAATGATGTTGGAAGTTATTTAAAAGATCCATTGGAGTTAATAATTTTTGAAATGACATGGATAATAAATTTGATATTCTAGACCTAGACTACCCCATATCTTGTACACATTATGAATTTGGCTCAAATAGAGTTATGCATGTCAATAATCATAAAAAATCAATTGATTATATTTTGTAATGTAAAGAGTCATAATGGTGGAAAAGGTAGATGAAAATTTAACTAAGAATATGAATGATGAGAGGATGTTATAATGAGATAAAGTGTTACAAAGTCACTTTACATACATTTACTTTATAATTGATCTAGTTTTAGCATATACACCCATTTTTAACACTTTGATGATTTGATTACATCTAGTTCTCCCACCTTCCACCTTTTTCTACTTCAACCATCTTGAAAAATGTTAAATGGTCATACATTTATTTATTTTTCCTTTCCTAGAGACACCAAATTTCCCATTAGACCTTACTTAAATATTAATATATAAAAATATTAATAATTTTAAAAAAATAGAAAAAAATATTATATAATAAATATTTAATTGATATTTTGGATTATCTTTTTAAATTTATGAATAAAATAATAAGTGATAATTTTATTTAGTTTTTTTTTTTTATTGTTCACCAAAAATCTACTGTAATTTTTTTCTTTAAATATTAATGTTATGGAAATTGAAATCCTTGTCTAAAAATGAAAAATATTTATCTTTGAACCGAGTGAATTTTTTCAATTCAAAATTTTAGATCACACTCCATGAACATTATCAATGTGAAAGAATAACATAAAATTGTAGACCAAAATTCTCTTTATAATTGTTAGTAGTTAAGAATGGTATAGTTAGGTAGTTTGGAAAAATAAAATAATAAAAAAATTAAAAATTAAAAAATGTAACTTCATTATAAATTTGTTATTAAGATGAGGATACTATTTATACTAGTTTATTTTAGTTTGTTATTGTTAAAAACTAGAATTTATTGCCTCTAAGAATAATAGCAATAAAAAAATCAAATAATATTAAAAAGGGTAAATTCATTAAAAATATATACAAGTATTAAATAATTATTAGGTTAAAGAGATTTATAATTATGCAATTTCTAGATAAATCAGATAAGAACAAATAAAATAATTGAATAAAAGAAATTAAATAATTAAAATGTAAGGAAAAGAACTAATTAAATAGAAATAAAATTGACAATAAGAGAGATAAGAATATGAAGGAACAAAAATGAATAATTAAATTTTAAGGAGATGAATAGGGTAAATAGAAAAAAATGACATTAAGAGAAACAAAAGTAAAAGGGAGTGGAAACGAATATAATTTGTTTCATTCAATTATTTTAAACGTTCTTATCTCATTTGTCTATAAATTGCATAAATATAAATCTCTTTAGCCTCTTATTTATTTGATGCTTGTAAATAATTTTAATGAATTTCCATTAGTTAGAATTTATTTAAATTTTTTTATGGATATAATTCTTACAGGAATTAATTTATAAGTTTTAACAACAAAAAACTAACATAAACTAGTATTTAGCATCCCCATCTTAATAATAAAATTTTAATGAAGTCATTTCATTTAACTTTTTATCTTTTTATTTTGGCAACCACCCAGCTATACAATACTTCACTGCTAACATTTTTAAAGAGAAACTTTTATCTACAATATTATCATATTATTCTCTCATCCCAATTATAGTTCACAAAGTGTGATCCAAAATATCAATTCAAAAGCAAAATTACATTTTAGTTACAAATATTTTTAATTTTTTCTTCACAGACTTTAGAAACACTATCTCTCTAACCTTATGTCTAATTTTCATTTGAAATTTATTAAATCTGATTTATTTCATTGAAAAATACCTTGCATGTTATAAATAAATCCACCTTTGATAAATTTATATTAATGCAAGAAATCAACAAAAAAAAATATAAATTTCCTTTATCATTCTAGACCCCTAAACATGGTCCCTAGATAATTATTAGTCATTAAACTACATGATTTAAATATGATTTTGTAATTTTCAATTATTGTTCAAATTGGGATTTACTAGCATGTTTTTAGACTTTGATGGTCTCTGTTTGTAACACTCATTATTACATTTTAAGGAGTGTTTTGAAATTCACCTATGACGTGCATTATAGAGATCATATGGATATTAGGGATAATATTTGTTTGAAAATATTCTTTCATTGGTTTCATCTCACAATATATTTTAAACATTGGTATAATATACTTATCACAAACATTTATATCATTACATTACATAAAATCACACTTTAGAAACATTTTTTCATAATTTAAAGTCATCATGAAAATTCTTTTATAGAAGATAAGGAATAAAATCACATTTCATTTATCAAGATTAAGTAATCTCATCACATTTCATTTATACATATGAAATAATAACATCACCTTTCATTTATAAAGAAGAAGGAATAATGTCACATGTCACTTCTAGAGGAGAATACATATTGCAATATAGTTAAGAGAAAGGGATATCATTACATTTTGTATCACTATAAACATCATTACATTTTTAAAAATCATTATTACAAGGCATAAGATCATTGGATTGAACATGTATATTATCATTTTATCACTTTATTGTATCTTATTTATTAATTAGAATGCTAGAAATGTCAAGGAGTGTGTTAGCTATTTCATAGTTAATTTCCTCTCGTTATAGTTTTTTTATTAATAGAAGAGTGTAGACAAGGTTTAAGATAATTTATTTCTTAAATGAAAACATTAGCTTGTTCTATTTATGATTCATTATATACATTAATAACATACCGATGCCATTCATAATCATATTCATAGTTATTTTGTTTACTTACACAAGCATATACTTCATCTACATAATCATTGATTTTAAATACATAAGCATGATCATTATTCCACACATTTTTATAAGTACGTTACATGGAATTGGTAGATAATAATAAATCTATAGGGTGAGGGACTTATTAGGGGTTTTAGTATGCTTACTCATTTTGAATGTACCAAACCCTAAGATAATAAGGAACATAAGAAAAAATCATAAATCTAATATAATATTAAACATAAATGAAGGGGAAACTATAAATAAGATATGAAAAATTAGTCCTTAACCATAAATATGAAACACTTAAGAAAGTATAAAATCCTAAAGGTGAATTTATACAAAAATGATGAGTTGAAGAAGCCCAACTAAAAACTAGACCACCCCAACAAATTTGGGAGGAAGCTTTTGAAAAAATAAAATTCTTTGATGAATATCAGTAGATATACAAGACCCATAAATTATTTTGGAAATAGATGTCTTTCACCCTCTAGGTCGTGTTTATTAAAAGCAGTATAACCCTAATTTTAAAACTTATGTACATACTTTTATTAAAAAATGGTTTATTTCCATCTAATACGAAAAATTAAAACATCTTAATATTCTAAATATATATCCATTTTAAATAAGATATAATCCAAATATATATGAAGTTAAATCAAAACCCTAATAGAGGGAACCCTAATAGATGAATGATTTTGAAACCCTAGGAAAAATAGAGAAATTTTAGTTTTATAATTATAATAAGGTGAACACATAAATTATGTTTGAAAAAGATATTTAAATATGTAAATCTAAAACCCTAATAAAATTAAAAGGAAACCCTAAGGGAGACTAGGTTTTATTATGCTCAAGACAAGGATTAAGTTCTCAATATGTTTTATATTATTTTGGTTTAATGAAACTAAAATAATATAAAACTATGAGTATTTAGATTGTATAAAATATGTCTAAATAAAACATATATGAAATTTAAATGTGATCTTTGATTATAGTTTACTATTTATAAAAATGACCAAGAATACTAGGGTACTTAACTTATTGCTATGATTAGGTATGAGGCTATGTACAGGTGGCATTAAGGACCTAAATTAGACCAGGAGTCACTTAGATCTACAAATTAGCTTTTGGGACTTGCCTAGATGAGTTTGGTAGTAGGTGGATGCCTATGGAAATCAAAAGGCATATGATCCCTACTGGAATCTTTCATGTAATATGTTTCAAATAATTATGAAAAAAACTTTGTGCCTACTTGTAAATTATTTTTTTGTGTAATATCAAAAGCTCTCTATTGTGTGCAAGCCCAGAATTATGTCTCCTTTAGTTCCTTGAAACTTGACACTTCTGATACTAGTTTTAACTAATAAAAGGAATTGAAAATATGATTTGAGTTGACCCAAACCACCTCCCACTAAGTGGTTGAACACTAACTTTGTTTATAATACTCTAAAGAGGGATCAAGCTACACATAGTTATTTTTGTTAGGTATATTTGTGCTATAGTTATCCTCTAGTATGGATGAAGCCTACAACTTGAATTTTAACACTTAAAAATATGAAAACTTAAATTGGCTTGGGTGTTTTACACATGACTATAGACTACATGTTTGAGTTGGTTTTTATTTGGAAACTTTATGTTTATTCCTCTCAATGTGTGAATGATATAATACCACTTTGTAGGTGATAGATAGATTCTTTATTGATAGGAATAGTCTTAGGAATATAGTATATTTAAATATCTGACACTTTCAATAAATTATTCCACCATATACATGTGAAATGTATGAGCTGACCCATACGAAAGATTTGAATTTGGGAAAATCATTATTGCAAGGCATGTGAATGGCTTTGGTACAAGTGGGAAAATATGATAGTTTGATTCATCTAATTATAACTAAATACATCCAATGAATATGAAACATAGATATGATGATATAGATATAATCTAATTAGGATAATAAGTAGGTTAGGAATATACTAATAAATTCTTGTAGGTGATTGATAGCAAATTAAGAAGGTCAGGTTCATGAAAATTTGAGTGGTTAGGAAACAAATTAAGGTAAAGAGTCATGTATGTATGAACAAGTCATATATGGTAAGAATCAAACTGAGATTTTCAAGTGTCTGATACCACAACTATGTGTCTACAAGTAGCAAATCAATTTTCAAATGTTATTGCACTAAAGAAGAGTGTGTGAAAAGTTAAATCAGTACTATGATGATCTGAGAGATACCATATCCCTTTTAAAGTAATCCATGAATACCAAAAACATTTAAAAACCTATGGATTACAAAAAATCTTATTACTAGCATCTTACTTATGTTTGATGCAAGATATCCTATGAACCTGGATGCTCCTATGTCAATTGGCCCCAATTTTTTAACATTTTTCTCTTAATAAGGGCATTTGTTTATCAAATTTCATATAATAACAAACTAAAAATATTTAATAAGAAAAATAGGGGTTAATTATGTGTACATAGCCTAAAATAAACTTTTATTTCTTTGACAATTCTTTAAATTACGCTTTGATTTATAATTATTAGTTGTAATTACCCCAATTCTTAGTCTGTAGACACTAAATCTAAATTATATAGTACCTTGGTCTTGTACACTTAGAAAATACCTATCGTGGTTATACCCTTTAGTTCTAATACATTACCGCTACCAAAAGTCTTGTGTTTTTTATCTCTTTATTTGAAATTGCTAATCTCTTAATTTGACCACTATTATTTTGATGACCATGATTTTTATGCTATGAAAAAATTCTATAAATCTAATCATTATCCTTCTCTGTTAGTTTTGGACATGTACCTATATTTTAGCTTTTTGAACACTTACATCCCATTGAGACGCATATGTTGACACAAGTATCCATTTTCAAAATAATTGTCAAGTGCCAAAAATTCATCCCATTTTTAAACAAAACATTTCCTAAAGGACAACCTAAGTGATTTACTATGAGAAGTTTTCAAAAGGGATTGGTACATTTACAAGATCAATCCCCATTCATTCCTCACCTAACAAGTTATCAAATTCAAATCTCTCACATATAAAGCAACAAAAGAACTATAATTCAAGCATTCAAGTGAGTAAAGTTTCCCTATTCATTAATATTTCCATAGCATTCATAGTAGTCTATCTACATGTTTGAATTACTAAAGGAACATTTCATGAAACATATTTTCTAGTTACAAGCTAGATCACTCTATGTACTTGCTTATTAAATATTGCATCCTTATGCACACACAAGCCAACAAATAAAGGATAATTACATAAGTTTGAAGCCCTGTTTAGATTATTGACTATGTAGATAGTGCCCACTAATAAAAAATTTCTTAGGGTAGCTCGACATTATGTGCCAATTAATCCATTTTTCTCACAATCACCCCAAGGTTGAGGAATATAGGTTTTTGATCATTTGACAAAGAGTGACATTCTGTGTGCAAGATCCAAATACATCAACAAAAAGGCCCCCAACATGAAACCATCAAAGATTCATAAGAAACATGAAAGATTCCTAAATGCCAACTCATAGAGGCACCCAACATCACACTAAAGATACATCAATATGACATGTGCTATAAATATATTAATGTTACCTTCTAAAGACACCTCCCAACTGTGACATTAAATCCTACCTAGAGGTTCTTAATTCAACCAAAACAAAATGTAGGTGACTTAATAGTGACTTTAAATTGTCAAAATGTTGTAGTGATCAATAACCGATAATATTTTTTCATAATTGACCTTGTCTTTGCCCTAATATTATGTCCTATCTAGATATAATGCCTAGTTGGTGATTCAAAATAATGTAAAATGATCTTGACCTCTTGGGGAATCATTATTCATCCCTTTTCAAAATTTATTCTCTTGTTGTGTGATATTATTTAAATCTTATTCATTTGTTTATATTTTTAATAATCAAAGTTCACTAGTAGTTGGATTTGAACATATTAGAGATTGACAATGGGTATTGACTATATAAGATTTCAACATCAAAGTTATTGTGAAGCAATAATGTTCTTCAACATAAATACCTTGTTCAAAAAATCATGATTATTATAATAAAATTTAAATTATAATCAATAAATTTAGTTATATATCTTTTTTTAAAGTTTGTTAAGTGCCTATAACATTCACCTAAATAATTAATTCATAAATAATAGGATCAAATAATTGTATAAATATATTATTTTTATATTCCTCATTTTTATTTTGCTTAAAAAAATGACCTAAAAATTGATTGATAAAAAAAAATGATCAAATCATTGCATAAATATGTCACATTTACTTCTTTTCTTCAAGGCTCAAGAATTGACTTCTCTCTTCTAAATATCTTAAAGGTCATAGATTGTGCCAATATAACTCATATTATGTTTCAAGTGTTTCTTACTAAAGATGACTAGTATTATATATACATAGAAAGGAAAAAATTGTTAAAATTAATTTCAAATTTTATTTATTTATTAAACTTTTTTTTAATGTAATTTATTTGTTATTTATATATTGGCCCCTATATATATTATTATTAAAATATGCAAAACTTTAATAAATTAAATTAATTATAAATATCTTATTAAATTATATAAAATTTTAAGTAAAAAATAAAATATTTTGATATTATAATTATAATCTTTATTTCAAATTAACAGAGGCTTTACAATAGATAAGATATTGTAATTGCCTCATCAAACATTTAAGTTAGTATTTTGGTGTAGATTTATACTTACAAGCAAATTTATTATTATCATCAATATTTTAGTTTTGAATAATTATTAAAAAACTATTTAAGAATAAAACTTAAAAACTTAAAAAAGTACATATTATATTATTTAAATTTTTTATCAATAACAATAACAATAATAACAAGAGTATAGAATGTCAAAGGTTAAATAGTAAATTACACTCAATTTATACCTAAATAGAATATTAAAATTATAAAATAAAATAAAATAAAATAAAAAATTATTTGTAAAACCTTTTTTATGAATATTTTTCCTCCAAAAAATATTGAAATGTCTAACAATTAAACAAAACATGATATTACAATTATTTTGTAAATAAAGTTTGTTTTGAATAGATATGGGAATAAGGATTCAGTAAGTGGATAGTTTAGTCCCCTCCCACTGTGGAGTTCAATGTAAATAACGATTTTACTTCAAAAAGATTTTGGTGTTGCACAAAAAAACATTCAAGAAAAAGTTCATGAGTTCAGGGTACCAGCTTTTGACCAGCATTTCCAAACCCATAGTCCAATGATTGGTTAGACAAAAAAAAATTGCTTGATTATAGCAGACCAATTGTTCCCAGATTAACCAAATCCACTAGCACTAAGTTTGCTCAATTTAATAGCTCTCCTAATTTTTTTTCCCTATTCAAATCTTGGCACAATGATTACTCGAATGGGTTGTCAAAATATACTTTTGCATGAAAGAACTGTTTTGTTGATTCACAAAAAAGACAGTACTTCTCTTCGAATATTGATCTAGGATAACGCAAAAATCCTTAAAAGCATTAAGAAACTTTAGATCAACCTCTACCTATCCAAAAAAAACTCTACTCCAACACTATTCAAGATAGAGAACACTTAGTTGATTTACAAGGAGAGAACTTGTTGGAAGGTTCTATTGATTCAGAGGAGGAGAAGATTTAACTTTAAGTAATGGCCCAAGATAATATAACATTTCTTTAAAATGTTACCAAAAATTTACCCTAACCTAAGATTAAAATTCAGCTACAACCCAATTCAAGACAGAAATATTGCTCTGGCACCCAAAGTCATCCCATGTTTTGAGTGGATAAATCCTCGCCTGCTCCCCAAACTGATTTGGATGATAAGTTGGTAACTTTTGACTGCGAATGGAGTATAGCTATATTAGTAGCAATTAAAAATTATGGATAGTTGACCCCTAGAATCATTTGTAAAGTTTTCACTACTATCTAATTTGTAAAGATTTTTTTGTAACTAGTTTTCAATTTTTTTCTAAAGATGAGGGCAATATTAAAGTTGTTCATAGAGGATCTTAGTTCTGCAATAATGTCAAGCTACCAATGTAACAATTACTTCCAGCTTATGAAAAATCTCAACCCATGGCCCTTTTATGATGACACTTCCCATTCTCAAAATTTATAGTTAGAGTACAAAAACTTAAAGGTCACAGCATCGAATATGCTTAGATGCATAAAAGGCCCACATTGATTATCCTTAAAACTTCATCGTTCGAGTAGCGTGAAATTTTAAGCCTCACATCGAGCAAGTCCAGTCGTCTATTTTCTCCATACAAATTCCAAGCCTGTAATGCAATCACAAAAACATATGTATAGATTAGAAAACTATTATAATAATGTGGGAAAATCGTTGTTTCTAGAATATGTAATGACTTGTCTTTTCATAATTTCCAGAACCGAGAAATTGCAATCTGAACAGTGATATTTTTCTTAGATGTAATAGTTATCAGTTCAATATTTATCACATTATCCAGTGACAGCTCGTTTAATACATGATATTAAATTTTAAAGTAAAAATGAAGCATTTGCTTCCCAGTTTAATGTGAATTGTTGTCCTGAACCTAGGATATGAAATTGACAAGTTTGAAAATTTGTAATTCAATAAAAGTGGTATGATGGCTGGCATTTTATTGAAGAGCCCGAAAACATATCCTCTTTAGAGGAGCACTTCCTATTTTTCATGGAATTTACACAAGAACCTAAGAACAAGCACTTGTAAATTTGGGATAAAGCTGATTTCCACAAATGCATCAAAGGTGTCTTTAGGGAAAACAGAAAATAAGACTTCAGGTTTCTTAGTAAAGATTTTAAAAACAAGAAGCTCATATAAAAATAAATATTTGAAACATAAAAACCACGTTAATGTCTAATTATTTAAACTATAAAAGTAAAGTAACCACCCTACCATGCACTCCATCTAATTACAAAGTTATACAAATATACTACATAAAAAAATATTGTGTTCATGCCTGAAAAAATTATAGAAATTTTGATGTGATCAGTAAGTGCAAATAAATTACGGGGGCTGGGGGGAAATTTTTTTTTAAAATATTAATCTGAAACATGACTAAAAACCACATCAGTGTCAAATTATGTAAATTCAAAAAGTAACCACCGTGAAATATCCATTCAATTACAATTTTTTAAAAATATATTGACATAAAAAAGAAATTGTATTCATGCCTGAAAAACTTATGGAAATTTTGTTGTGATCAATAATTGCAAACAAATTACAACATTATTTTGATCATGCAATAGTAAACAACATCAATAATTCTTTTGTGAGACACATGGCCTTCATGAGACATATTTTGATGTAGAAAAAGAGATCAAAGTTATAGAGACCATAATTTTTTTATCTATATTTTTCTTGGAGCCCATTTTCATACCAAAACGACTGTTTTGAAAAGTTCAATGCAGCCATAACTGGACATATTTAGTTATGGATATTTTTAATATTTTTCAGAGGTCATATGTGACCATTTGAAGGTCTAAAATTGTAATTTAATAATATTTTTTATTTTTTCTAATTTTAAAAATTATCTATTTTTGTAGCAGAACTTGAATTTTAGTTGATATTCATTTGATATATTAATTTTAGTATTTAATTAATTTTTAAATATTTTTAGAGCTACACACACTTGCATGTAAAACTTACTAAAAATAGAAACTACTAAAAATAGCATATTGAGTTTTATTATTTATAGAATTCTAAATTTTTGTATGTCAACTCTAATTTTGAGTTAAGCATTATTTATCCATGGTTTGTAATTATTTGAATCGTTCAATATAAATCAATACGAGTTATTATTTCAAAAATTTTGCTTATTAAATTTTATTCTCTTGATAGTATTCAGGTTCATTATTTGGTATCAGAGCAAATTCAAATCTTAGAGGTGTAAGAGATGGTGAGAGGATGATGAGGAATCACTTAGATGAATCTAATTATGTAAGAGTTATAGAAGCGAATAGAATAATTAATCAAAATCATTGCAAATCAAATATAAAGGAGAGTATAAGATGATGTCAAGGATGCACAGATCATAAAGATGAAATTCTAAAAGAACATAGTAGGAATAGTTGCCATCAATGGAAGCGAGGATGGTTAGATCTTTATAAGGAAAGAATGAGGTATTCAAGGTTGACATTCTAGATTATGGAGGAAGTTTCAAACTAGAAGAGTTGATAAATTGGATGAACAACATGAAGATGTTTTTCAAATGGAGAACTAAGATAAAGTTTCCATGCATGAAATTTAAGGTCAATGCAATGATTTAGTGGAATCATCTACAAAAAAAAAAAAGATAGATAAAAGGTAAAGAGAATATCAACTCATGGAAAAATATGAAGATGAAGATAAAGGAGAAATTTAGTACTATAAATTATGCATAAAATCTATACAGAAGATTCTAAAATTTGGGGCAAAAGGATTATGGTATACAAAAGTATAAATATGAGTTTTATAATATTTCCATAAGAGTAGATCATGATGAAATAGAAGAACAAATGGCTATAAGGTATGTAAATATTTTAATTTTTCTATTCAAGATGAATTAAGCATGCATAGAATACTTTGCATGGAGGAAGCCTATTTGTTAGCTTTAAAGGTAGAAGAAAAACAAAATAGACATAATTTCAAAATAGCATCTATTATGAAAAGAAGAGAACAATCTCCTCTAATAATGGGATGAGGTGGATTTAATAAAAATAGAGGTGAATTGAATGCCATGATAAAATAATAATAACATGGTATAGGAAGACAAGAAGATAATAGACAAAACAAAGAGGAATAGGATTTGAGAGAGGATAAAGTTGGTGATGGAAGAGGATGGTTTTCAAATCAACATATGTCTTATGTTTACTATAGATGTGGAGAATAACGTCATAAATCATTTGAATGTCCACACCACTAGCATCAATAAAGAAGTTAAGATGATAGCCTAAACATGAAATTAGTTAAAGATAAAATAGAAGAGCAAAATACTAAAGTTGCGATATCATATATTAGATAAAATCTCATTATGAGAAGAATAATGATTGCTCTAAGGAAAGAACATTTGTAAAATAAATAATATGATGATACATAGTTACAAATAAATATCCTTAAAATTATTTGTACTTTAGGAGGTAAGATATACAAAGGAATTATAAATTGTGGTAGTTGTGAAAATATGGTTTCTAAAGGCATGATTGAAAAACTAAGTTTGCAGTATGAAAAGTATCTTAATTCTTATCAAATTTTATGGTTTAAAAAAGGGAATGAAGTTATAATAGATAAAATGTGCTTAATAATTTTTTTTATAATTAAAACTTACAAAGATGAAATATGGTGTGATGTTATATTAATGGATGTATGCCATGTGTTTTTAGGAAGGCCATGTAAGTTTGATAAAAAATAAATTCATGATGGAGAAAAGATCACATATAGTTTATGTAAAGGTGGTATGAAGGTAATTTTGTTACCTCATAAGTAAGAAGGTCAGACTAAAAGCATACTGACCGTAAAAAAAATTATCAAAGACATAAAAATGATATTTTATTTTTATGCATTGGTAGTGAAAAAATAAGGTACATAAGTGGTAAAAGCACCCATAGAAGCAATGGTAGTGTTTAAATATTATATAGATGTTATACTTGATGAGTTACCAGATGGTTTTTCACTAAAGAGATATATTTAGTAAAATATTGATTTGATTCCAAGATTAGCTCTACCCAATCAAGCAACTTATAGGATGAGTCCAATAGAACATGTAGAATTAAATAAGTAGGTTATTAAATTGATGAGAAAGGGTGTATTAAGGGAGAGAATGAGGCTATGTACAACACCAGCATTGCTAACTCCAAATAAAGATAGAGGGTGAATAATGTGTGTGGACAGTAGAGTAATCAATAAAATTATATTCAAGTATAAGTTTTCTATACCTCATTTAGATTATATGATGGATGTTCTTAAAGGATCAAAATATTTTACCAATATTGATGTAAGGATTAGATACTATCATATTTGGATTTGTGAAGAAAATGAATGGAAAATATAATTTAAAACTAGATATGGTTTATATAACTGGATGGTGATGCCATTCAAGCTATCTAATGCACCCACCACATTTATGAGCATGATGAACATAGTGATACAAGGATATAATAATAAGTTTATGGTGGTTTATTTTGATAATATTTTAATATTTAAAAAGACTAAAGAAGAGAACTTACATCATTTGATAATGGTATTAGAATTATTAATAAAAGATAATATCTATTTGAATTTGAAGAAGTGCAAGTTTATGGAGAATAGTTTGGTATTTTTGAGATCTATAATTTTAGAAAATGGTGTAATAATGGATGATGAAAAGGTAAAATCAATTGTTAAATGGCCTATCCCAAATAACATCACAAAAGTAAGAAGTTTCCATCATTTAACAATTTTTTATAGAAAGTTCATTAAAAAATTAGTAGTCTTGTTGCACCAACAACAAATTTTATGAGAGGAAAAGAATTTGCATAGACAAGGGATAAAATATAAAGTTTTGAGTTGTTGAAAAATAAATTTATAGAAAAGCCTATTTTAGAATTACTAGATTTTATCAAAGTGTTTAAGGTTGATTGTGATGCTTCACCTATGAAAATTGGTGTTATGGCGAGTCAAGAAGGGAAGCCAATTTTATATTTTAGTGAGAAATTGAATGAGATAAGAATAAATTATTCTTCATAGGATGTTGAATTTTATGCCATTATACAAGCATTAAGACATTAGAAGCATTACCTAGTGCCTAAAGTGTTTATCATATTTGATGATCATGAGGCTTTGAAGTATGTGAAGACTCAAAAGAATTTGAATAATAGGCATGCAAAGTGAGTCTGGATTGTAGGGTTATACTTTTATGTTGAATCATATATTAGGAAACTATACTTAGGTAGTTGATGCTTTGAGAAGATAAGTAGGTTTGATAACTACTATGGTCAGTGAAGTAGTTCAATTTGAATTTATTAAATAAAAATATGATATTGATCTAGATTTTGGAAAGTTAGTTAAGCAATGCAAGAATCCATGTATAGGTGACATAAGTAATATTTATGATGAGTATATTTTATAGGCTGGTTTTCTTTTCAAAGGGAAATAATTATGTATTCCAATCGAGTCTCTAAGAGATAATATTATAAGAGAATTACACTATGGTGGTTTGGTTGGATATTTTGGAAAGACAAATAAAATAACTTTAAGTGGAAGAGAACTATTTTTGGTCAAATATGAAGAGAGATATGATAAGATGTGTTTCAAGGTGTGGGATATGTCAGGTGGTGAAAGGATATGCGTAAAATACAAGGTTGTACATGCCATTACCAATTCCAAGGAGACCATGGATAGATTTGAGTATAGATTTTGTGCTAGGATTACGAAACACACAAAGAGGTAATGATTAATTTTTTGTTATTATAGACAATATTTCAACTATGGTGCATTTTATTTAATTTAATAAAACTAATGATGCCACTAGCATTACAAAATTATTTTTTAAGAATATTGTGAGATTTCATGGTGTTCTAAAAACCATTACATTAAACAGGGACACAAAAAATTTAAGTCATTTTGGAGGACATTACAAAGGAAGATGGGGATTAAGATAAAACTTAGTAGTGCATACCACCCCCAAAAAGAAGGGCGGACATAAGTTAAAAATAGGAGTTTGAGAAATTTATTGAGATGCATAGTTGGAGAGAAGCCCAAGCAATGGGACTTGGCTTTACTATAAACTAAGTTTGCATATAATAGTTGAGTGAACAAATCGATAGGAAAATCAGAATTTTATATTATTTATGGTATAAGTACTATTAGTGTTTTATATATGGTATATTTACCAATTGCATAATGAGTCAGTGATGATGCAAAATATATACAACATTTACAAGAAGTAAGAATAAAGTTGTAGGAAAGTAATAAAAAGTATAAAGTAACATAAAATATCAGAAGAAGATCAAAAATGTTTAAATAATGAGATTTTTTGATGTATTACTTGAGGAAATATATATTTATGAAAGAATATATAACAAGTTAAAGTGCAATAAAATTATACCATGAATAATTGTGAAGAACATCAATAACAATGCTTATAAGGTGAGTTTACTACAGAATTTTGATATTTCTACAATATTTAATGTTGCATATTTATATGATTTACATGGATAATATGGAGAAGGTGAATAATATGAATAAGTAGATTGAAATCAACATGTTCCAAATAAGAATAACTAAAGTATTATGCATGTTCTAGATAAGAAGATAGTAAACACAAGGCAAGAAAGTTATGATAGGTATTTAGTAAAGTGGAAAGGATTACAACATGAAAAAAAACACTTGTATTACATAATGGGAGATAAATAATATTGATAATAAAAAATATTATTAGTACAATTAGAGCAACTCATAGGAGCTGAGTTATTTTCATCCAAAAAAAATGATGAAAAAAAGAGGTTGAGCTTCTAGGGCCCATAACTTTTGATCTATAGTTCTATTTGAACCCATATTCATGCCAAAATGATCATCTTGAAAATTTTAATGTATAAATCACATGCCCTTATATTTATGGTATGTTTTTTATATTTTCCATCAGCCATACATGACCATCTGAGGGTCTAAAATTAAAATTTAATATTAATTTCAATCTATTTTCTAAATTTAAAAATTATCTATTTTTATCAATAGACTTGAAAATTAATTTTCATCTTATAGGTTAATTTTAGTGTTTAGTTTTTTTTTTTGATATTTTTATAGTTACACACACTTTCATGTGAGACTTAATAAAAATAGTACCTGCTAAAAATCATACATCAAGTTTTATTATTTTTAGAGTTCTAAATTTTGCATGTCAACTCCAATTCTAAGTCGAGGTTTATGTATGCATGGTTTTTAATAATTTGAATCATTCAATATGAATCAATATATTTTTAATAATATATTTTTTTTAGAATTTTATTTTCTTGATAGTATTTGGGTCCATTATTACTCATAAGATAAATATTCATCCCTACCTCAGCTAACTTGTGTATCATTTTAGGGGTTCTTATAGAAGGACTAATACTACATACAATTTTAGTCTTTTGTTGTTCATTAGTTTTTTTATATATGACATCTAACTTATCTTTTGCATATACACTTTCCCTATGTGGAATGTTGTTCTTCCTATGTCTACTAATGAAAATCCATTAATAAGCAAAAATATATATTGATCTTTTTTTATGACTAATATATGCCTCACCAAAAAAATATAAATACATAATGTGATAAATATCATTTTTGCCAACTAGGTAATGTAAAATCCACAGATGACATATGAATTAAATCTATCTCTATCTTTGTCATCTTAATGTTCCTCAACATGCTCACCTAAGTCACCTCAATGTCTACTCCAAAACTACAACCCTAATACCCAAAAAGTTAGACAAATCACTCGACGCTTGAACATTACATAGTAATCAACGGCGCATCTCATGGAGTAAGATTTTTCTTAGCTAGAAGCTAGAGGGTGATATTAACTTCATTAATTCTATGTTTGATTCAATGCATGTAACCTATAAAATGACATTAATGTCCATTATTTATTTAAGATTATTTATACCATGACCTATATATATTTTAACAACCAAAGCTTTTGAGCTATGAAACTTGATAAGATATTTAGTTTTGTTTCCAATATATTTTGTAGGTACTATTCGTGATGCTCTACACCTTAATAGGCATTCAATAGGGAATGAAATCCACACTTTGTAGTTATGTATCTCATCTAGTTGCATTAATAAAAATTAAAGGCACTATTTCAACCCACCTGAAGCTTGCAATAAGATATAAATATTTTAACCTATTGAATTACATAAAATAATATTATTATATATTATTCATTAAACATCTTATAAGTCCACCTAGCATAATAAATATACTTTTTACTTGTCTGTAAAATAATGCCATCTAATTGACCACCAAAATAGTGATTAATTCCATGTTAAATAAAAATGATGCCTATTGTCCATGGGAGGGATAACCCCTCTCAAGATGATGATGATGATGATGATGATGATGATGATAATAATAATAATAATAATAATAATAATAATAATAATAATAATAATAATAATAATAATAATAATAATAAGTCTAGCTATAATAAAAAATAATAGATATTTCAATAAGACAAAAATAATAATGGAATCATGTAATACAATGCATATCATGGAGTGTAAGGCATTGAAAGAGGCTTATGTAGCTAACATCATCAATTAATTTTACATCGTATAGTAAAATAATTAATACTCTATTTTATTTGATAGAATGATTTGATGAAGATGAATTTATGACTTGATAGACTTGTTTCATCAAGATGATGATGATGATGATAATAATAATAATAATAATAATAATAATAATAATAATAATAATAATAATAATAATAATAATAATAATAATAATAATAATAATGGAATCATGTAATACAATGCATAGCATGGAGTGTAAGGCATTGCAAGAGGCTTATGTAGCTAACATCATCAATGAATTTTACATCGTATAGTAAAATAATTAATACTCTATTTTATTTGATAGAATGATTTGATGAAGATGAATTTATGACTTGATAGACTTGTTTCATCATTAGTAGCATATTTTTACAACCAAGCTTCACCATATGGAAAACATGGCCTTCACCTTCCCTCTCAATCAACTCTACATATTTTCTTACCTTATTTAATGCTTTGTAATATAATATACCTATATTTTATAAAATATAACTCTGCAACAAACAAAATAATCTTGGAATACACAAGATTGGAGAGGCTTGGAGAATTCGGAGCAATAGGGTTAGAGAATGGGTGATATTTATAAGTATGGGTCTTGACAACTAGGCTTGATGAGGCACCCATGTGTAATGAAATAACAAAAAAATAATGAAGATGTTAAAATAATATTTTGTGCATCTAATGAATCCTCAAATGGAATGGATCAAAATTAGTTTCCATTAATCTATCTATGTTATCAAGAAGGACTATTATTACACATTCCATATAAACAAAATACATGGTTAAATGATTGTAAATGGAATGTTAAGGAGTTATTCTAGGATATTACTAGATTGGAAATGGATTGATATGGATCTCTTCCAAGAGATAACCTATTTCTGCATTTGTTTGGAACATTCACTAAGTACATAACATACTAAAATAGCTAAGGAAGCATTAACAGTATATAACACACCCCCTTAATGTTGACTAAGAAGTGAAGACAAAGAAACTCAATATATCAAAAAGTGTCAATGAAGAAAAATATCTAAAAAAACCTCAAGTGAGAGTTCCTAATATTCACCATGAATAAAAAATGTCAAGTTAAACAAAACACCATCTAGATGCACCCAGATCTAATTTGTAGTCAAATAGAAGAGCTAAAAACTCATCACAATATACTAAAATACTAAAAATTTGGTCCTAAAATAAAGCCAAATGAGCTAACAAGTATATTTTCCTTCATGTTTTTTGGGAATTCTTACCCTTATGAATTATCTAAATCGACATAAAGCATTATCTACATGGCATGACAAATGAGCTCATGGTGTCATATTTAGGTGAAACAAAAGTTGAAGATAACTTTTTTTGGCATTATAAACATAAAAAAATGTATGATATAGACCATAAAATACTCAAACAAAATTTGGTTAAAAATCTCCTCCATGGAACTTCTCATATGTAGATATGTGATTGGTACATGAGTCCAACTAAAGGAATGAACTGGACCTGAATGAAATACATGGGAATATAAATAACTTCTCATATAATTTGATTAAGAAATAATAAATTGTCCTTACTGATTGAATGTTGCTAAGTATTGAAGCTTTAGAGGGCTTGAGGTTCCTATTTTAATCTTTCTCCTCTTGATCTTCCTAAAAACTAAGCTTTGAGAGTGAAATGTATCTCCTCTAAAAAACACTCATTGAAATTCTCAAGAGATCCCTCTTTTATATCATATTATAAATGAAAACATAGTACATGAATCTTAAACATGCACACCATCCATATAAATTATTCAAAAAAGAGAGAGATTCATCAAGAAATACACATTGTGTTAACTATGTGTACTATATAATATACATGTACAGTTCTAGTAATGGTTGTGCTATAAAATGATTCTTTAAAAGGATACATCTCCAATAGCTTAGGGGATGAATCTAAGATCCATTACATTCCATAAGAACACAAAGTGTCCTTATATAGTAAAAATAAGAGGTGAGTGACAGATTATAATCTATGGAGTAAAAGGTGGGATCATTCCCAAAGTTACACCTAACCCTTCTCATACATGTGAGGATATCTACCACATTAATTATATATTTAATAATTATGTGTAGATAATAAATCACACTTTGGTAACACATATTCATAAGGTGGACTGCACATCAAGTGTGAATATGAAACTCTCCAAAAATTATGTGTATTATGAATAGAAAATAGTGTGTTCACTTTGGGTACATGGTGTAAGGTATCCTTTTATTGGGACCCATGACTTTGACTACATCATTTTGTTATCAGATAAGGTTAAATATTACAAGTTGAAACATTTAAGGAGGAAACATGTATAGAATTAAATAATAATAAGTTAGTTGAATGACTATATCCATTGTGAATAAGTGGGCAGAGAACAAAGGTGGTGATAAAAAGAGGATAGAATAATAATAGGGGATATATGTCACCCAGAAGATCTTTTGGTAGAGACATATTTGTATAAATGTGCTTGGATGTCATTGAGTAAGATAGACAATGTGGATTTGTTCTAGGGGATGACTAAAGTGAAGTTGAAGAGGAAGGACAATACGCATAAGGCACCAAAGGTGATGAAGATGACAAAGTGCAAATTTATTTAGGGAAAGGTATGATCTTAAAAACTATCTCATGGATTGGATGAGGCACAAAGGTTGAAGTTAAATGTTTTTTGATAATTTTTAACTCAAAAGAGATTATTTATTGGTTCATAAACATAAATGAATACTTTGAGTTCGATGAGGTTAATGATCCATAATGTGTAAAGGTGGTGTAGACCAAGTTGAAGGGTCACATTATGATATGGTGAAATGAAGTTACAAATGAATAGATTAAGAGAGGTAAGGATTAGATAATCTGAAGTGACCAATGGTGGAAAATATGAAAGGAATTTTTTTTTTCTATAGACTTTTTTATGGAAGTTTTTATTATATTTTAGAACCTATGATAGAATTAGTTATCTCAAAGAATATACCAAGGAGTTATACAATATCACCATTAGGGCATGTCATAATAAATTATAACAAGAGAAGGTGACAAGGTAATTGATTGGGCTAATACTCTCCATTCAACAAGAGATAATTTTGACTCAGATATAAATTATGGAAGAAGCCTATCACTTTTCACTAAAGTTTAAAGATATGTTATCCTATATAAAATAGAGTAGCACACAAGGAATTAAAAAACTTGTGTGAAGAGGATGTAGAAGCATAGGAAGGAACCTACCAAGACATGGAGAAAGTTGTGATATCTAAATTCAATAACATGTTCATGAGTAAGAACAAGCATATGGATTTGAGTAAGGTAACTTGAAAGTGAGTATATCTTACCCATTAAGAGGATGAAAAGATTTGGAAGAGGAAAGGGAAAATGATTCTTAGGAACATGTTTCAAATGTGCCTTGATTATACATAGTGTGTATAAATTATCCTAGAGGTAAGGGGAATGTATAAAAACATCCCATAATTATTGTGCATATCTCACATGAGGATGTGCATTCAATTGGCTTAGTAGGACATTTTGAAGAGCTAGAGCATTAAAAATCCTTGATGATGAAGAGAGAGCATTGGTAAATCCACCAAAGGTAGATAATGAACCAATTTAGAGGAATAGCCTACTTGAGTAAACTATGCAATTCAACAGGAAAGTGGTCTAAGGTGATTATGGATAGTGGGAGTATAGAAAACCTATTATTGGCTGAGATGGTTTTGAAACTGGGTTTGAATAAGGTGGCTCACCCAAATCCATATAAAGTGTCATGGTTATGAAAGATTAATAAATTTCTATTAAATGAGTAATGTCTTTTGAATTTTAGTATAGATGCATTCCAATATGAGGTGTGGTAAAATGTGTTGCTAATAGACATGCATCATGTACTTTTAGTAAGGCCTTGTAAATATGATATAATATTCATGCATTATGTAAGAGAAAACATATATGATTTAGATAAGGATGGCATGAATTTCACATAGATTCGATAGAAGCATACGTTAGAATTTGAGTGCATTAATGTTTACACATGATTGTTTATGATGTCAGGAAACTAATTCATGAACATGGAGGAAGAAGAGAAGATATGATTTGCACTTATTTTGAGGCCATTAAAATAATAAATCAAAGGCATCAAGGTGGAAAAGGAAGAAACACTTCCACACTAACTAAAGGAGTTGTTGCATATCTTTGTTGACATTTTTATGAGTGATTTGATGAATGTATCACCACTAATGAGGATCATTAGTCATGATCGATAGTTGATGTTGATATCACACTTTCCCAAAAAAAATACATACAAGATGATGTTTCAATAGAGTGAATAGATTTAGGGGCAAGTGCATGAGCTATTAGATAAGGGATTGATAAGGTAAACATTGACACCATGCATACTACTTTAAGTTTTTGAATTGAAAAAGGATGGATAATGTCACATGTCTAAAGATTCAAGGGTCATTAATAATTTCAAAATCAAGTATCAGTTTCTCTTTTTGTGCATGAATGATTTGAAGGATTTATTGATTGGAGCAAAGTACTTTTTAAATATTTATTTTAAGAGTGGGTATCATTAGATTAGTTTTAGGGAAGGCCGCAAGTGGAACAAATCCTTCAAGATGTATGAATAACTGCATGAATGGATAGTGATGCATTTTGGTTTGAAAAACACACCAAGTTTATTCATGAGCCTAATGAGAATAGTGTTGGATCCATTCATTGGGAAGTATGTCATTATATACATGGTTGACATTAAGGTATTCATCAAGATGAGGAAAGAACACCTAGAGAATATTTGGAATGTGTTGAAGATGTTTCACAAGGATAAGTTGAAGATAAACGTGAAGAGGTGAAAATTTTTGAAGATAAAATTAGTATATTTAGGTTCTTAAATTCTCCAAGAAGGTGTGAAGATGGACCATGAGAAGGTACATTTGATATTGGAGTGTCCATTTCTAAGGAATGCATTTGATAAATACATTTTCTAAGGACTTTCAATTTTATAAAATAATTTCATCAGTAAATTTAGTGGGGTAAGCACAAATATCACCGAGGTGTTGAGAGGATATCACAAGTCATTCACATGGACAAAGGAAGTTGAACATAGTTTCTAAAAGTTGAAGAATAAGGTGACCAAGAAATTTATTTTAGAATGGATAAATTTCAACAAAGTATTCTAGGTGGATTACGATGTGAATGACACAAAAAATAGAGCAATGTTAAGGTATGAGGGAATATTAGTTGCATACTTAAATGATAAGTTAAATTATTTGAATAATAAATGATGTATATAATACCATGATATTTATGTTATGGTTTAGGTGTTGATTAATTTGAGGTAATATTTATTTTTAGATGATTTTATGCTATATACATAACATCATGCATTATAATTCATCAATAGCCATGGAAAATTGAATCAATGACATATGAAATGGGTAGAGTTTCTACAGAGCTACACATTTGTGTTGAAACATAAAAACTAAAAATAAAATAAGGTTTCTAATGTGATAAACATGATAGTGTTGGTTTTGAATGAAATGTGAGTGGAATTCATGCATTTTGACATCATGAAGGAATTGTATTGTAATGATGAATATTTTTGAAATGCTCAGAGAGTTTGCACTGAGACAAAAAGTTTGAATAAAATGCTATGGTTATACTGACACATTTAATAAGGAATTATTTTTAAAGGAGTGCATTTTTTCATACCAAAGGGTTTGATGAATGATAACTTCATAAAGGAAAATCACATTAGGGCCCAACAGGAAATTTTAACTATGACAAGACAGTGGTATAGTTGAAGGAATGATACTAATGGCCAAATATTTATGTAAATGTGCATTAAAATGTGTGAATATGTAGAGTTTTATATTTATAAAAATGAAATTTTTAGAACACATGTTTTTAATCACCACTGTCTATTCCAAAGAAACCATGGGATGACATTAGCTTGATTTTTATGCTAGGATTTCCAAAAACATAGATGGACAATGATTCCATATTTGTAGTGGTGGATAGGATTTTAAAGATGGCACTTTTAGTATTTTTTAATAAAATAATCAATATGATGAACATCACCAAATTATTCTTCAAATAGGTGGTAACACTATATGGTTTACCATACAACATAGTATTTGATAGGAATACAAAGTTTTTAAGCCATTTTTGTCATATATTGTGGTTTAAATTGGGAACAAAGTTGGGTTTAAATTCAACATATCATCCAAATACCAATGGGTATAAAAGTGTTGTGAATAGGTGTATTAGAAACTTTTATGGTATATAATATGTTAAAACCCAATCAATGGGATATGGTGTTGGTGTAAGTAGAGTTAGCATTAAAAAAATTAGTACACACAAGAACTTGAAAAAAAATCACATGTGGTAACTGAAAACAACCTAAGAGGAGTTATAGAGTTAAGATAAATCAATGAGGCACATGGAAATAATACATAAGTGGAATAATATGTAAATTATATATAAAAAATACACTTATAAATGTTACGAATGTTGGAGCAGAGTAGTCTACATTTCAAGGTGTGCATGGATGGGAGACATAGGATTAAGGTGTTTTAAACAAAATTCCAAGTGATTGTGCATTTATATAAGGAGAGGTTCCCATGAGGGACATATAATAAGTTGAAGATGAAGATATGGGGCCATGTAAAGTATGGAGAAAATTATTATCAAATGCATCTGAGATAGTGTTGCTAGAGTATATGGTTATAACAAACATATTCAATGTGTCTAGTCTATATGATTATCATGAAGACCTAGATGATGATGAGGAGGAAGAGGAGGAGGAGAAGGGAACAAGGTCACTAATTCATAAGTGGATGGTATATATGATAAATAAGAATAAAGAGGAAATAAATGTCATATTATACTTTAAAGTGTTAAATAGGATATACAGTCTAAAGAGTAAAAGAATTTTTTGGAAGAGTGGAAGAATTACACAGCTCAGGACTCAACAGGGTTAGATATCATAGAGATTGGTTACTATGGATGTACTAATCTCAAGGATTTTAACTTGTGAATTAAAACAAATATTATAGTTATTTGGTGTGTCGATGTAGAAGCATCCCAAGCATAGAGGCAATCTTGTATCACTAAGTATGTCTAAGTATATTTTTGTGAATGAACCAACACAAGGGTGTCAGGAATAAACACACAAATATTTTAGAGGAATAATTTAGCACAAAGGAATAAGGGACAACCCTAATGTGCAAATGTTGGATTTTTGAGGTATATGAAAGTAAATTCTTTATTAGAGGTCAATCACTGAGAGGGGGGTGAATCAATGAGCCAAAATATTTGACTTTCAATTCCATTCCTTTCAAACTATTAGACAAACATAATATATCAACTTTATCAATAAGTATTAACAAGAAAGCTCATTCATTCAATGCATACACAAGATCAAACATATAACACGTAGTTCCTATGGGAAACCTGTTTTCACTTGGATTTGCACCCTTAAGGAGATACT
The DNA here is from genome assembly GCA_037957365.1 of Torreya grandis. NCBI lineage: Eukaryota > Viridiplantae > Streptophyta > Pinopsida > Cupressales > Taxaceae > Torreya > Torreya grandis. Next base: position 1,352,462 of record JARHVA010003887.1, read on the forward strand.
TAGATCTCCTCATCCAAGTGGCACAATGGAAACATCTATTTTGTTTTGGGTGACAATATTATTGAGATGAATCTCTAGGAGGGCTAGTTCCCTTGATGTAATTTTTAAAGCACTCTCTAACCTATCAATTCATGTATGAAAAGGGTTCAAAAAAATAACTAAGAAACCAAAAAGGTGATGCACTAATGTTTATCTCCTCCTATTTGACTTTAAATATGCTACTTAAAGACTAACAAAGTTTCTCTCACACAAAACTCACAACTCTTCATGCATTGTCACATCATCATTTCACATGTTATATTCAAGAAGGAATTTTAAATTTAGGAGGCCAACGGATGATTCCGAGAAGGAATACAGTCATATACCACTTATAAAACATCTATACACTAAGAAAAGAATACTAACAAGGACCTATAAAAACACTCTTTGTACATATTTGGTAGGTAACCAAAGATGACATTTTAGTAGCGATCACCTCTCACTAAACAAAAACAATAGGATTTAAACCAAAACTCAATAGTACATCATGTGAATGGAAAAATAATTTGTATTATTTCTTCAAGAATCTTTCAAGTATAAATCTAGCTAGAATTTTCCCAATAACTAGTGGAGGCTACTGAACAAGCCAAAAGAATGCATATATATAGCCTTTAGGAGGGAGGTCAAGCAAAGGGAGTCCAAGGGTCAATTGAACATGTGTCACCTTAAGAGAATATATATTTAAATTGCATGTGAAATAGGACTGAGGTGAGTCATGCCATGTTAGGAGGTCTACTTGTCTAAAACAAGTCATGATAATGGTGAAAACTAGCATAAAACCTTCAAAATTGACATAGGAAACTACCTCTATTAGAGACAACCCATGAATGTTTTAAACTAAAAATAGGAGAGTCAACACATAACATTGATTGATGAAAATAGAACTCATTAATACAGTTAGAGAATATTTTTCCTAAATGCCAGTCATCCTTTAGACACCTGTGTTTGTCAATTTCATGGGAGCTCTTTAGTTTGATCAACTTTCAACAATGGCCCAAACCATCGACCTGTCTATTGTTCACTTTTTTTGCCTACACCAAATGCTTAGGGTCTTGCCATTTGTTACCTCCATATTTTCCCTTAGGTTCTTGCCAATATTTTTGACTGATACTAATGGTTATTTTCCATAGTTTAAAATTGACTTTTTGTGGGCCATCATCCTTTAGGTATTTTCTTTAGACTTGTTTTTTCCCTTAGACTTTTATTTCCCTCGAACAATATTTTCAAAATACTTCATTCCTTCGACACTTTTCCCATGGTCACTTTGTTTCGGCACTTTTCTCCTTTAGACCTTTTTGTCTCAGCACTTTTCTTGAAATAATTCATTTAGGCTTTTTCTTGGCAATTCCTACAAACAATTTTCCCAAAAGAATTCCTTGAACAACATTTTTGAAAGAATTCCTTCAGAATTTACATTTGGCCCTTCAAACTTTTGTCTTTTTTCCCTTCGGCTAAAATAAATGATACTTTGGCCAAAATAAATGGTCCTTCAATAATCTAGAAATGACCTTCTATCACTTGGAAATGTCCCTTCAAAAATTTGAAGACTACTCTCAAAACTTCTGCACTTGAATATTTCCTTTGGGACATGCATTTCACTACCATTCTTTCAGGATTTTATGAAAGTTCCCCTTTCAAAAAATTTGAAGTGCCTTTTAGAAAAGTTTTAAATGATCCCTTAGCCTGCAATGATCCTTTGGGGAAATTTTCCAGATAATTTTTTCAAAGGAATTAGTCTTCATCTTCAATAAATCTATCTTAGACAAATTGCTCAAAACAATTTGTCACTTGGTTGAATGAAAATTCTACAAGAAATAATCACTTATTCAAAAACAAAAGACCCAAAAGGTTTACTATGCAAAGGCTTAGCAAAAGACCAAAACCAAACTTTCTAAAATAATTAGACATGTACATTTGTTATGGTCTTTGTCAAAGAACACTTCTTCTAAAGAAAATCTACAAACCAGTTAAGCTTTCTAATATGGTGGTCAACAAATTGCTGACTTGCAAGGGTGGTATGTATGATATACTTACTAGACCAACATCCAAATTAGTCCATTGGGTATGAAGTCATGTAAGGACACCTAAATAAGGAAGCATTGGCCATGACTCAAAACCTTGAAAAACACACTAGACCTGGAAGGAAAACCCATGCCATAAGACACAACACACAACACAAACAAAAAAAACAAGACACAAGAAAACTCACACATGTGCATAAACATTTAGGAAACATAAGGAAAGTAGGAAACTATTTACAAAGTAATAGGATAACCTCAATAATAATGCTTTAGATATATCCCATTGACTAGGATATGCATCTCCTCTCCATCCAACTTTGAGAGTTGGAGAGCATTATGTTGTTTGCATTGTGTGTTCACATATGGGCCACTCTATGGAGCATCAAACTTTGTTTGTTTTCTAGGTTTAGCCTATCTTCATCCCATTTTAGGATAATGTCTCCTTTTTTAAAGCTCCTTGGCATGGATTTCTTGTTAGAATACTTCTTTGTTTGCTCTTGTTGAGTCGTCATGGTATGCATAGCTTGATTTATTGTCTCCTCAAGCTCCATCAACTCACATAACCTAACTTCCATGTTTTCATTCTCCATCAATTGTTTCTAATAGGTAAGATCTAAAGCTAGTAACTCAAGTGAGATAGGAAGTCTGGATTCCCTTCTATAGACAAGTGTATATGGTAAATTCACAATTTCTCTCTTTGGGGTGATCCTATCAGACCATAGGGCTATCTTCAACTTGGTGTGCCAAGTCATTTGATTCTCCTCCATTTTTATAATCTTTATTAGATTATTAGTTTTGGACTTAGCTAGTCTATTCCCTTAGGGGTATTAGTTGGAGGAGTTACTAAGATAGATACCATGCTTCAAATCCCATTCACTTGTTCTTACTCTTAGGAAGTCTAATGCATTATCTGAAATGATTATTGAAGGAGCTCCAAACCTGGTTACTATACCTTCATAGAAGTCTAGGACTGAGATTTAATTCACCTCCTTAATAGATACAACCTCCACCCATCTTTTAAAGTAATTAGTAGCAGTCAACACCCACTTGTGACCATCACTAGAAGATGGATTGATTAGACCTATGAAATCCAAACCCCATTATATAAATGGTTGTTCAACCTAAATTAGATGAAGAAGCAAGGCAAATAGCTTTTTTGGGCTATCAAAAGATCACACTTTTGGCATTTTATTATCAAACCATAGGTATCTTTGAACTAACTAAGCCAAAATTAACTAGCCCTCATAATCCTAGTAGTTGTAGTTCTTCGAGAAAAATGACCACCAGCTGGTCCATCATGGAAATCATACAATACTTTGTCAATTTGATCCAAATCAAGACATCTCAAAAGCACACCTAAAAATTCCTTCATAAATATTACTACGTCAAAAAGTACATAAGAAATATATTACAGCCTAAAGTACCTTCTTTTAGCCCTATTAAGACCTTGTGAACACTCACCCATTTGAAGGAAATGGATCGTGTCCTATGTCTAACTTCTCATAGATGAAGGTGAAGCTATCACAAAATCATCATAAAGTAACAAAACAACTTCTTTTTTCTCTTTCAAGTCTGAATCAAGATGTTCACACAGTCCTTTTCATTTCACTAACTTGTTAGTTTTTATCTCCACATCATATTCCATCATCCTTGTGATCCATCATGCCCTATTTTCATTCAAATCTATACTCAATAGAAATTCCTTTACACTAGGATGAGGCAAAAAAATGTGAATCTTGTTTTTAGACAACATATGCCTAAACTTATTTAAACTCCTTATGATTGAAAGTACTTGTTTCTCAACATATGTGTATCTTACCTCATAGCCTTCTAAACCTTGACTAAAGAAGGCAATAGGCTATTCAAAATTTTCATCATTAGCTTGAGTAAGCATTGTAGAGATTACCTCTTCATTCCCAAAATTATACAGGTTGAAATCTTTGAAGAAGTTAGGACTTGCAAGGGTAGGAGCTTGGGCAATGGCTTGCTTGATCTCCTCAAAAGTTTCCTTCCTCCTTCTTGTCCAAGTGAATACTTCACCTTTCCTTAGCATCAAGGTCAAGAGCTTGACCAAGTTATCGAAATAAGGAATGAATCTCCTTATGAAATTTATCTTTCCAAAGAAACTTTGCAAACCTTTCTTATGTTTAGGCAAAGATAATGCCAAGATGGAACTTACCCTTTTGGGATCAATAGATAGACATTTCTTCAAAATAATGTGGCCTAAGAGTTTGCCTTCATGAACATAAAAAACACACTTGTTTGGGTTTAGATAAATCCCAAACTCTCTACACCTCTCAAAGTTTTACCTTAGGTGATTCAAATGATCTTTTGCTTCCTTGGAGAAAAATGTCACATCATCAAGATATATCAATATAATGTCATTGATTAATCCTTGAAAAGCCATATCTATTGCATGTTTAAAAGTAGCTCCAGCATTAGAAAACCCAAAAGTCATTTTTCTATAAGCATATTTACCCCATTTAATAGTAAAGGTTGTCTTATATTGGTCACTTTCCTTCACCAGAATTTGATTATACCCAAAATAACCATCAAGGAGAGAAAACCTTTCACTACCAGCCACAACTTGAAAGATTTGTTCCATGGAAGGGAGTGAGTAATGATCCTTCAAATAAACTTTATTCAAGTCCCTAAAATCAATAGATAACCTTATCTCTTCATTCTTTTTCCTAATAGGAACTAGATTTTCCAACCAAGATGAATGCTTAATGGGAAAGATGATTTTGGACTCAATCAGTTTGGTGAGTTCTTTCCTCATGAGAGGCTCAATCTTGGGATTGATTGGAATTTTCCTTTGCTTAATAGGCTTAGCATTCTCATCTAACTCTATAGTATGCTAAGCTAGATTCAGGTCAAAACCTTTTAAATCACTATACTCTCATGCAAAGACATAAACAAATTCTTTGCATAACTCAATGAAAGCATGCTTCTCTTTTCTAGTACATACATTCCCATGTACAAGAAATTTATATTTTAATATATAAACCTTCTCATAGTTTTCCTGCTTGGTAGATATGATTATCTTCTCTTTCTTCAGCTGGTCATCATGATTGAATATGCTCTCAAGAGTGACTACGCCTTTAGGGAGTTTGTTAGACTTTAATTACACAATCTGCCCTCCATGTTGTTATTGTAGTTTAGACTGATTCTTGGAAGAAAACTTGGATTCTTATATAAAAAGTGTTATTTGTTGATCACTATCAAACACCTGCCAATTAGTGGCATTATCTGGTATGGAGGGCCTTACAATCACTTTATGATGAGGTTGGTTGTTGTCTTCTTTTATCCCTTTTGGAACATCAAACTGAGATCTAGTTGATACCAACCTATCATCATGTTTGTTATCTTCCCTTGGAATAGATGTGATATTAAAATCCATGAAATATTCTACAAGATTGCAAACTCTATGCTTTTAGGACTTGAGCAAGGATTTCTTGGTCAAATTCTACCCTCTAACTTGATTCACAACAAGCTCACTATCTCCATACACTTGTAGTTCGTTAACTCCTCTTTTTATAGCCCATTAAAGGAAATGGATAAGGGCCTCATACTTTGACACATTACAATTGTATGAGAACTGAAATCTAAAGGTTGAATAATACATCTCCTTGGAAGATGAAACCAACATTGCTCCACCATCTGCCCCAATCTTGCTTCTAGACCCATTGAAGAAGATCTGACACAAGCCATTTACATCTTCACTTGACTTCATAAAATTAAACATGAAAGATTCCTCATTCATATAATAGACCCCAAAACTATATTCTTCAATACACTTGTAAGGACCATGCTTATAGTTGTCATCTTCCCACTCATCTAGGAACAAATCAGAAACTCCCTCAAGCAAAGATGATAAAGATTGGTCAGTATGAAGTTCCTCTTCATCAATGATATCATAATTAAAATTTTCCACCTTAGGTGAGTAAGGTTATAAGTGACATATATGGATAGGTTCTGACTCAATCTTCACTTTAGTGTCATAATTTATCCTAATCATCATGTAGGACCAATTGGCTGCCAAATATCCACCTATCTTAGATGTGAAGTCTCTTGATAAGCAAAGAGAAAAATAGGGAGGAAAATCTACCACCACCACATCATGAGTAGTTTAAAATTTAGGACAAGAATTAAGGATCAAATTAAAACCTTTAACTATCCCCAAGGTCTTGGTTGGTGATCCATCCAATTGTAAAACTGTTTTAGTCATTGGCTCGTACTTGAGGCCTATATTAATTGTTATGCATTTGGGCATAAATGATGTGCTTGATTCACTATCTATAATACAATTATGAATAAATAAATTACCAATAATTAAATATAGGTAAAAATTAGGAGTATTCTCATCTTTCTTCACTTGACCATCCATATATTGAGTTCCATTTACCAAAACCACATTGTCATTTCTAGATGGGCCAACCTATTCACCCAATCCATGCAATTCCTTTTGAAGTATATATTTATACCCTAGTAATTTTAGATAATCCCATAATTAAATTTTCATATTCATCTTCTTCATTGGGTCCACCACATTAATTGAAGGATTACTCACCTTGGGGTTCTCTTTATGAACATTAGCACCTTGTGATGTAGCTTGTGGAGGTAGAGTTGTAGCAAATAGCCTAAATTTTGGAATCCTATGATTTTCTTGCACTTTAGGAACTATATTACACCCACTTTCCATAGGATATGATTTAGGATTCACAATATGTCATTTATTGGCTTTTTGAGCTTCATCAATAGCCCTCCTTTTGGACCTAGTATTAGAGGCAACACTAGTATTTTGATTACCTGTATTTCCTAAGTAATTAATGACACAAAAATCACCCTATAACTAATTTATGAGAGTTTCATCAATTTTAGTTTTTCCATTTTCCACCCACCTTGCATGGATCCTTAAAAAATTAAATCTTGGAAAGATTGGCTACCTCGTATTACAATGCCTTGATTGTGTGTTTCATTTGCATAAGTCACTTATTCTTGACCATGTTTGAAAGATGGATAGTTGGGTTGATCTTGATCCAAGTTATTTTGATTGGGGACAATGGATTTTGAGGATTAGGTATCATTAGGATTATATATTTGATAAGGCTTGACATAGGTGATTTCACCTTGTCCTTATGCATTATTTTGGAAAAGAAGTCTACTTGTTTGCTTAAACTAATTATATCTTTGATATGGTCTATAACTTTGATCTTGTTATCTTTTGATGTAAACTAACTTATTTGTAACACTTTGAAGAAAATTTGACTTCTTGTATTTCATTGGAAGGCACTATAGTAGATTTATCACGATTATGCAAAGGGGATATTATAAGCAATACAACTTGACTAGGAGAGTGTATATCAGGGAATAGTGGCATTGGAGGTCTAGGGGATATCTTTTTTGCTTAGATGAGGCAATTCTTAGCATTTATTAATATGTCATATGCATCAATCAATGTATTCCCACCCATAGATTGAATCATCATGGCAATGTCACTATTTAATGCCTTCACAAAGTACAAAAATACATAGTTTGGGGTAGGTTTCATAAGGGTTGGGATCCTATCCCATGTTTTTTGAAACCTAGTATTAAAATCTTGCATGAATTCATGAGGTGCCCTCTTAATGGTAGTGAATTGTTCATCTAGAGATAGATGGTCTCTCTTCTCCCCAAACCTATTAGTCAATAAACCTCCCAATTCATCCCATGAGCTAATGGAATTATGAGCTAAGGTACCATACCAATCCAAAACTTTGCCTTTAAAGGATAAAGAAAAAAATCTCATAGCCACATTCTCTTGGGTAATATTGTGTATATTACAATAGTTTTCTATGTTTCTAATATGTTCAATGACAGTAATAGGACCATCCCCACTAAAATTTGGAACACTCTTAAGGGCTACTCCTAGAATTTGATCATATTGGGCAAGATTCAAGGGAGATGAACTAGTGAAATGCACAAAAGGTTAATGCCTATCCATATCAAAAATCTCACTATAGATGTTAGGAATAGTATTTAGCACAAATTTTAAAGGTTTAAACACAAACTCTTGCTTATAAAGATGAGTGTTTACAAACCTAAACCTTTTGGTGGAGTATAGTGGTAGTTATACAAATTCAAAAGGTGTCTCTTTAGTAGTAGATGTAGTGGTCACCTTTGGCATGGAAAATAGGACTGGTCATCAACCAAATACTTGGATTCTTCAATGGAGTCACTAGGTAATGGATGTATATGTTTATTTCATCTTAGACTATGCCAAGATTAGCACCAACCTTAAATAATCTTCTAGGACTTTATGTCCCACCAGGCATGACAAAAACTATTGTCACTTCAATTTACACCCTTGTGTAAATTCTTATCTCTCCTCATCCAAGTGGTACAATGGAAACATCTTTGTTGATGTGGGTGACAATATTATTGAAATTAATCTCTAGTAGGGCTAGTTCCCTTGATGCAATTCTTTGAAGCACTCTTTAACCTATCAATTCGTGTATGAAAAGGGTTCAATAAAATAAATAAAAAACTAAAAAGTTGACACACTAATGTTTATCTCCTCTTATTTTACTAAAAATATGATACTTAAAGACTAACAAAGTTTCTCTCACACAAAACTCATAACTCCTTGTGCATTGTCACATCATCATTTCACATGTTAGATTTAAGAAGGCATTAAAAATTTAGGAGGGCAATGGATGATTCTAAGAATGAATACTATCATAAACCACTTCTAAAACACCTATACACTACGAAAATAATACTAACAAGGACTTACAATAACACTCTTTCTACACATTTGGTAGGTAACCAAAGATGACATGTTAGGAAAGATGACCTCTCACTAAACAAGAATAATAGGATTTGAACCAATACTCAATAGTGCATCATGTGAGTGGAAAAATAACTTATATTATTTCTTAAAGAGTCTTTCAAGTATAAATCTGGCTAGATTTTTCCCAATAACCAGTGGAGGCTATTGAAGAAGCCAAAAAAATGCATATATATAGCGTTTGGGAGGGAGGTCATGAAAAGGGAGTCTAAGGGTCTCTTAGACACATGTCACCTTGAGATAATATTAGTTACAATTTCATGTGAAAGAGGATTGAGGTGAGTCATGCCATGTCAATATGTCTACTTGTCCAAAACAAGTCATGAGAATGGTGAAAAGTGGTATAAAACCTTCAGAATTAGCATAGGAAACTACCTCCATCAGAAACCATCCATGAACGTTTGAAAATAAAAATAAGAGATTAGACACATATCATTTATTGACTGAAATGGAGCTCATTGTGATAGTTATATAATGTTTTTCCTAACTCCTAGTCATCCTTTAGACACCTGTGTTTGTCAATTTCATGGAAGCTCTTTAGTTTGATCAATTTTCATCAATGTCTCGAACCATCGACCTATATATTGTTAACTTATTTTGACTACACCAAATGCTTGAGATCTTGACATTTTTTACCTCCATATTTACCCTCAAGTTTTCACCAAGCTTTTTGACTGATACCAATGGCTATTTTCCATAGTTTGAAATTGACTTTTTGCAGGCCATCATCCTTTGGGTATTTTCTTCAAACTTTTTTTTCCATCGGACTTTTATCTCCCTTGGATAATCTTTCCAAAATAATTCATTCCTTGAGAACTTTTCTTGTGTTAACTTTATTTCGGCACTTTTCTCCTTCAAACATTTTTATCTCGGCACTTTTCTTGAAAGAATTCATTCAGGGTTTTTCTTGGCAATTCCTGCAAACAATTTTCCTAAAAGAATTCCTCAAATAATCTTTCCAAAAAAATTCCTTTAGACTTTCCATTTGGTCCTTTGGACTATTGTCTTTTTTACCTTTGACTGAAATAAATGGTCCTTCAAAAATCTATAAATGACCCTCTAGCACTTGGAAATGTCCCTTCAAAAATTTGAAGATGACATTTAGAACTTCTATAATTTAATAATTCCTTTGGGACTTATGTTCTGCTCCCATTATTTTTGGATTTTCTGAAAGTGTCCCTTTCAAAAAAGTTGAAGTTCCCTTATGAAAAGTTTTAAATGATCCCTTAGCCTAAAAAGGTTCTTCAGAGAAATTGTGCAAACAATTTTCCTGAAGGAATTAGTCTTCATCTTTAGGAAATCTATCTCGGATAAATTATCTGAAAGAATTTGACACTTGGCCGAATGAAAAGTTTGAAATTAACAATCACTTATTCAAAAATAAAAGACCCAAAAGGATTACTATGCAAAGTCTTAGCAAAATACCAAAACCAAACTTTCTGAAAGAATTAGACTTGTACATTTGTTGTGGGCTTTGTCAAAGAACACTTCTTTCGAATAAAATCTACATACTGGTTAAGCTTTCCAATAGGGGTACCCAATTTTGACCTGAACGGCCAAAATTTGGTCAAAAAATTATAGTTACATGGTTGGATATCATAGATATTGGTTACTATGGATGTACTACTCTCAAGGATTTTAAATTATTAATTGAAACACAAATTATAGTTATTTGGTGTATCGATGTAGAAGCATCCCAAGTATAGAGGCAATCTCGTATTACTAAGTATGGTTAAGTCTAATTTTGTGAATGTACTAGCACAAGGGTGTAAGGCACAAGAACATAAATATTTTAGAGGAAGAATTTAGGACAGAGGAATAAAGGACAACACTAAGGTGAAAAGGTTAGATTTTGAAGGTATATGAAAGTAAATTTTTGTTAGAGGTCAACCATTAAGAGGGAGGTGAATCAGTGAGCCTAGATATTTGACTTTCAATTCCAATCCTTTAAAAATATTAGACAAACATAATATATCAACTTGATCAATCAATATGAAAAATAAAAGCTCATTCATTCAAACCATACACAAGATCAAACATATAATACATAGTTCCTATGGGAAACCCTCATGGAAAATAAAACACACTCTCAAGCCTATAACACATGGACCACTTGTTCTATAGTAAATTACAAACAAGAGACTTGTCAACTCTTTTAGACCAAAAAAACCTTGATCAAATCCTTTAGACCAAAGGCCTTTAGTGAAACACCTATTTCACAAGGAGTAACTACCCCTAAGTAATATCAAGTCCTTTAGACCCTCCTTTGAAGTGAACACCTCCACATTAGAATTAATGTCTTAAACACTTGATGATGGATATTTTATTTATATAATCTACACAAACTCCCTCTCTATCTCATATAGGCCTCTCATATAGGCATGCCATAATCTATCTCCTTCTTTACTCAAATTATCCTCATATTCACCCTTAGACCTCTTTGCATATCCTCAAACTATAAGAGCACTATTGTGACCTCAAAAATATAACATATAGGTCACACACATATTGATCAATATGCTCTGATTATTAACTCATCAACTAGGCACTTTACTTCTCCTTTGTTCTATAACTCTCACATACACCTTGTACTAGTCTCACAAATCTATAAACCAGGACATTGGGTTTCACTATTTATAGATATATCATTAATTATCAATTACAAAAATCTTTTCTTGTTGACCATAATACATTCCTTCACCCTTAATCCATCTAACATGGGTCACACTTAAGCATAACTCTCTTTCAAATAAGCTTAAGCCACTTTTTAGGTCCTATGATGACTCATTCACGTTTTTGACACTTCTACAAGAAAACTAAGAACATAGGACCACTCCCAAATGCATGGAATCACTCCACATGATCCCTTTAACATCCTAAAATTATCATAACACCTTTGTGCTTAAGCATAATTTACTCAATAAATATTCCATGCACATAGTCACTATGAATGGATACACACTTGACTTGTAAACCTTTATTCATATTATATATGATTGTTGAAACCTTCATAATAAACACAAATGGTCCTCATGGAGTCTAAAATATATTACAATATATAATTCATCATTAAAAATAAAAACAACATTAGAATGAACTTAATTACCCTTCTTAGGTTATTTTCAAAACACAGTCAAACACACAATCAACTTTGGATCTCAATATATTTATCTCTACATACATTCAAACCTTCAAATTTATATTGACAGATATTCCTTGGAGTACTTTAAAAATTCTCTTTTTATACCATGTTTAGATTCTACATAGATAATAATATATAACACAAAAACTAGACACTATTTTTCCTTTGTTAAATTCAAATATTCAAATGCAAACAGTCATAGTTAAACCTTGAACACCATGCTATCATATTGATTCCTCGCTACTTATATTAAACACACACTTTTGATCCTATAAAATGAATCAAAACATTTAACACACAGTGCACCAATGCCAAATTTTAAGCCTTGAACATGTTGACCTCATCTTATACACTCTTATAATATTGACTCAATGCACACTGTTGATCTTTGCAAATCAGTCAGGTCTTTACCTTTTATCATTCATCATTTCATCTTCCTCAAAACCCCCATGATTATGACACTAATAATCCTTTAATGAATTTTAATCACTTATACATTTAAATATTGTGAACTTCTTACCATCTCTCTCAACATGCACCATTAGATCAAAACTGTACGATCTCCTATGCACTGTTAGATCCTAAAAGAAGCTCAATCTTAATCTCTATTAACCAGCATACACCTTGACCTAATTAATATTTTTTACACTATATATATTCAATTTTTGATCACCTATAATCCATTATATCTCCATTTTGTCCTAATCTTTAACATTGTGCAAAAATGACTAAGTATGGGGACCATTGCTATCTACCTAGAAGGCCAAATTTTCACCTCCATATCTCTTACTTCACTCAAGCACAAGTTCTAAAATTTGGAACATATGATCTCCTCACATGGGATAATCCAACCATGTGTTAATATGCTCCTGTAACCTTGACACATGTGAGATATAATGACATTAAAATTCTCACTCATATGTTTTTGCCATATATCCAACTATGTCAAAAACTTATTTGGAAGGCCAAATTTGAACATGCATATCTTTTATCATGATTTAGTGCTTGACATGAAAGTTATATTAAATAAACTAGGTAAAAAATTTAATAAACCCATATGATCACCTTCTCTTGAAACATCCACATGTGTGAGATATGCCACCATCAAAATGCCTACTCAGCTTTTCTTGCCACATTACAAATTTGGCTAAGTATGGGAAAATATTGTCAAAATGCCTGAGATCCCAAATTTTTACGTATACTATTATGTCACACTTCATCACTATAATTTATACTTTTTACATAGAAACTAGGGACTAATTTTATCATAACCATCTGACCAACTCCCCTTGACTCATCCAGATGTGGTAATGGTAACACTAGCAAACTGCCTACTTAGATTTTATGCCACTAGACCCAAAGTATCTAGATGAAAAATATGGACTACCATATGAATTCTATTTATTAAAAAAATATATCCAATCATCTTTGACCATTTATAGGACCACTTACACATGCTCAAATCACCATACTCATCCTTGAACATCTCTAATCATGCCAAAACTATTAAGCATGGGATATACTAAGAGAGGGGGGTGAATTAGTATATCATATATCTTATAAATATTTTACTTAATCAAACTCCACATAACCATACATTCAATATATGCAATAAAATTGAAACAATAACATGCACCAAATGAGAGAGAGAGAGAGAGAGAGAGAGAGAGAGAGAGAGAGAGAGAGAGGAGAGAGAGAGAGAGAGAGAGAGAGAGAGAGAGAGAGAGAGAGAGAGAGAGAGAGAGAGAGAGAGAGAAGATTTTTACGTGGAAACCCAATATGGAAAAGCTACAGAGAATAATCTCAAGTATATGAATGAGCACCAAATCAAATTACAAATTTCATAAGAACCAACTTGTAGGAGCACCAACCCACAAGAGCACCAACCCATCGCAAAGATTTGTTAACACTAACCCCTCTTGTGTATAAAACACAACTATCTCTCAATGTTGATTTCTCAACAAATGATATAACTCTACAATATCTCTTTCTATTCTCTCCTCTTTTCTTATATAAAATAATTAAAAACCATTCACTCTCTTGCATATTACAAATGGCTTCCCAAGCCTTTATTTATAGCTTTCCAAATGACCTTTGGAATTCACCCTTTATGACTCTTCACTCATGTAAAATGGCACCAAACTTGCATGACTCTTCGAATCATTTTATTTGAAAATTCACATGGTGACCCTTCATGAGCAAATGCATCCTTTCCCCTTTTGTCTTTATCTTAGTGACCTTTAGAATTCCTCAAAGTTTCCCTTCATGAATACATTGTGCCCTTCCTCTTTTGTCTTCACTTGGTGACTCTTGAAATTCCTCAAAATGACTCTTCATGGGAAAATGCATCCCATTTTTCTTTTGTCTTTACCCCATGACTCTTTGACTTCTACATGGGTTCTCTTTTGATTTTTATGCAACCAAAAATATATTAATTAATATTAAATAAATATCAACACATTTTGGCCAAAATATGAACATTAAAAACACATTTAGATAATGAATGTTATGGGGCCTTTATCACTAATGCTATACCTTCGACATTAATGATAGTATTTCCAACAAAACTTGAAGATCAACCAAGCCAACTTCAAGCATACTAGGATAAGCATATTGTACACTTTGTCATTATCATTTATATTATCAAGGCACTTTATCCACTCACTAGGAAACCTCCATCACATCACCATGAAAACTCTCCAACAATCTCCCCCTTTACCATTTATGTTAACATATATCATATATCTCACCTTCCTTTCCTCTCTTCAAGCACTCGCATAATAGGAACTTTCTCCCCCTTTGACATAATGACAAAGTGGGCACCAACTAATATTGAGTACCTAAAAATATTATAAATAGGTAAGGACCATATTATAAATGTGATACAAACTCCCCCTTACCTTGAGCCTACCTTTTTTGTTTTGACAACATCCTTCTTTCTACATGCTAACATTCTTCTTCAACCAAGAAATACAACAAATGAAGATAGAGCACACAAAACATTGACATATAATATAAATTACCAAGAAATATCTGAGAGGGATTCCCCCTAGGATATATAATCCATTGCATCACTTGAGTATCTTCAGATCTCCACACACCATGAGTAACCACCATACAAGCTTACTAGCCTTCTCTCTCAAACTACCTCAAGGAATACTAATAGAACTTCATGCCATATACCAAAAAATAAACATTCTCTAAAACAACCTAAGAACTCACCTTGAAATAATCGTGCCTTACTCTTTTGGAGAAACTGAACAAAAAGCATATCTTCAAGACTAGCCTTGTCTAGACTCCTTGTAACCCTACCTAAAACTTGTAGAACCCAAAAATTTCAATAGACACATCTTCAAGACATAAAACTTCATATCTACATCAGTCTCATATTCCCCTTTACGCACACCAATTTTCAACACCTATCTCAATATTTGTAACATACTTCCTTCACAAACCAACTGCCCAATTAGGCCTCCAATTTGATAAAATTTTGAATAACATGAGAACCAAAAACCTTCAAATGTTTACGAATATTTATTTGAAAACCCATTTATCCCATTAAATATATTAATAATCTTTAGACTTCATCTCATAAGGCAAACCACTTTTCTAGTAGATCCCAAAACCCTAGAATCTCAAAACAAATAGAGTCAACAATCTTTATTTTGGTCAACATCCACCTATTAAACGTCTTGTACACCTTGAGATAACCATTACACACTTTTAGACCAATAATTGAGCTTCCACATATTTGGGAACCCATAAATCCTATAACCCATTTTAAGACCTTCATACTCTTAAGCACAAACTGAGAAACCCAAGATCAAACAAAAATCTCCAATTTAGCTTCAACATACCTTCAAACCATAAAACTACCATATACAGTTATGACATCACTCTAATATCACCACAACATATCTTCCACCATTACATATCTGCTCCAACTAATAATATTCATATCTATCCTATTAGGAGCATATGAAGAACACCACATCAATGCTTACTTCTCCACTAAAAGGAGTCTCTTAAAAAGCATAGACAGAGACATCCTTTACACCATAATGATCTAAAACAAAGTAAAGACAAGAATTTATCACATATCCTTAGTAACCATAAGAATCCTCTTACAGCTATAAGACTTCTTTCTCTTGGTCTTCTTCTCTTTAGTCTAAACTATGATAATTGGTTCCTGTTCTAAATCACTCTTCTAAGATTGGATTGACAATACATGGAGACAACATAGATTCATGACATACCTTTTCATCTGAATAATCTACCTTACATACAGGAGCCTCATCATTAGGTAATAATAATTGATGTTCTTTTTATGAATCTTGCTTAATAATAGTAGGATGTTCACTTGGATCCATATATACTTCAGAACTAGCTTCAACCAGCACCTTGGTCTTGTCTTTGAGCTTGGTTATTTATTCACAACATGAGTAAAAAATGAGATCCCTTGGCATTCTTCAAATTCTAAAGTATTCTACACCATAAATAGATTATTTATACCTTCATACTCATCATGAATCACACTTACCACCTTTGGCCTCCATGAGTTAACTTGCCTTCTTCCTTACACTCTAAGAGCCTGATTGAAACTATTCTGACTTGTATGCCTCTTCTTGAAAAATCTATAAATGTGACCTCTATTTTGACAATTGAAGTGTAGCATATTTTTTCAATAATCTCATTTTGTCTTACTAGATTTTGATAAAATCTTGCAATGTGTCCTAGTTCATAACAACTGTAGCACTCAATATTTATTGAAGGAAACTCAACTTTCCTTACCTTAAATAAATAATGTTTTGAAAAATGTCCCACATCATGATAATTGAATCACTCAACCTTTCTCATACCTTTTGAATGATTTCCCAAATCATAGTTCCAATAAAATTCATTTTTAATAGGTCTCTTTCATTGTCTATCCCTATTACCAAATTGATTACATGTGTAAATAAAACCATTAAAACTTACATACCTCATGGAATTTGGTTTTCTAGATCTGATTTATCTTCATTCTTCCAGCACCTTCATTCATTATATGATGATTTGTCTTCAAAAGTTGATTTTCTTTGTTCATATTAGTCTTCATCTTGTCTTGAGATGCAGTCTCTAGTTCATCTTTATATCTAAGACTAATCTTATCATTTACATGATGTTGATCATTTATAATGTTGTCTAGATCACTTGATCTCTTTTCAAATCTTATAAATTACATTACCTTACTAGATATCTTCTCTAACTCATATTTCAATTATTCACTTTCAATTACATACCTTGCACATTCATCTTCTTTATATTTTAGGCTTGTAAATAGGATTTATAATTGACAGTTAAGATGTTTGACCATATCTTCATGCTCCTTGGTGTCTGCATCCATTCTTGCCTCAAACATACTGAATTTCTCCTCAAAGTCCTTGAGTTTAGATTTCAAGTTCTTGTTGATCTTTTTCTCAATCATCATTTTTTCATGAGAATTTGCCAATGTCTCATAGTCTACTTCATCTTCATCATCATATGAATCACTCCACATATACTCCTTTTAATGTGAGCAACTACCTTCCTTATCCATGAATAGGCCTTTGTCTTCAATAGGACCAACATCTTTATGATCATACTCTGAGTCACTAATTTCACTCTCATCTGACGAGCTATAATATTCTTTGGTGTAGAGACTCTTTTTGTCCTTGAAGTACTTTTTATTATTGTCAAACCTTTTGAATCTCTATTTGCTTTTATCAAACCTAAATGATCTCTTTCCATCCTCATGACCTTTATCATGCTCTTCATCATCATCCTTCTTATACTTATGAGGACACTTATTAGCAAAGTGTCCTATCTCATAATAATTGAAAATTTTGAGGGGTAGTTTACCTTTATACTTGCCTAAACCTATTTTCAATTTCTTTTAAATAAAATCAATTTTTTCATCCTCATCTATATCAAAAATTTCATCCTTCTTGGGTTTATTACCTTGGAACTTCTTCTTTAGCTTCATCTCTTTCTTAAATATTTCTCCCTTCTTTGGTGGTATGTCATCATTATTCCTCATCTCATAAGTAGTAAGGGTGCCATGTAATTGATCCATCTTCAAATGAGTAAGATCATGACTTTCTTCTATAGTAGATACTTTGGCATCAAACTTGAGGGATAGAGATCTTAATACCTTTTGAACTACATTTGCCTCTTCAAGGTTCTCTCCAAGACCTCTGATGATGTTCACAATCTCATCAACTCCCTACAAAAAGGATGCCATAGAATCTTCTTCATTCAAATTTAGACTTTTAAACTACCTTCTATGAGTTTGAAACTTAGTAAGCTTGACCTTTGAATCTCCTTCATAAATGATCTGCATTTTGTCTCATATCTCTTTAGCAAATTTATAATAGATTACCTTGGTGAACTTAGTCTCTATAAGACCTTAAATGATGACATTCATTGCCTTAGAATTATTTTTAAATATCTTCTTGTCTATAACACTAAATAGAGGAGTAGTATGAATAATATAACCATCCACAACAGATTGTCATCCATCAAACCCTAGAGACATAATATGTGTTATCATCCTTGCACTCCAAAATGCATAATTGAATCCATTAAACATTTTTGCTTTCTTAGTAGAAAAACCTCTTTGATGACTACCCATTTTGTGCCTTAGATCACCTTAAAGCTATCAAACCTTTACCAAATGACCCACTCTAATACCAATTATTAGAGGTAAAATCACAGAGGGGAATTAGTGAGCCTAGATATTTGAATTTCAATTCAAGTGCTTTTAAATTATTATAAAAACAACATATATCAACTTTATCAAACAATATTAATAAGAGATCTCATTCATTCAATTCATACAAAATATCAAACATATAACACATAGTTCCTATGGGAAAACTTCAAGGGGAATAAAACCCACTCTTAAGCCTATAAGACATGGACTAATTATCCTATAATAAATTAAAAAAAAGATACTAGTAAACTCTTTTAGGCTAGAAAAACCTTGATCAAATCATTTAAACCAAATGCCTTTATCAAAACTTATGATTCACAAGGAGTAATTGTCCCTAAAGAAGATCAAGTCCTTTAGACTCTCCTTTGAAGTGGAATACTCTACCTTAGAACTAATATATTCAATACCTAATGATGTATTTCTACTTTCTAACCTTTACACAAACTCCATCTCTATCTCATGCATGCCTTTCACATAGGAATACCATAATCTCTATCTTTGTTTACTTAAATTGTCATCATATGCACACTTAGACCTATTCACAGATCCTCAAACTACAAGATCACTATTCTGACCTTATAAATATGACCTATATGTCACATAAACATTCATGAATCTACTCTACTTATTAACTAATCAACTAGGCACACTACCTCTCCTTCACCCCATAACTCTCATATACACCTTGCACTAGTCTCACAAATCTATAAACCAACACATTTGGTTTAACCATTTATAGAGATATCATGAATTCTCAAGTCCACAATATTTACTTATCAACAAAAATGCATGACTTCACCCTTAAGGCATCTAACATGGGTCACCCTTAAGAAAAACTCTCTTTAAAATAAGCCTAAGTCACCTTTTAGGTCATATGATGACCCATTCACCTTTTTAACACTTCTTCAAGAAAACTAGGAATATATGAACACTCCAAAATACACGTACCCATTCCACAAGATCCCTTTGACATCCTCAAATGATCACAATACCTTTTTTCTTAAGCATAATTTTATCAATCAACATTTTGTGAACATAGTCACTATGGATGAATACACAGTCAATATGTAAACCTTTATTCATAATGCATATGATTAGTCAAACTTTAATAATGCACATAGATGGTCCTAAATAGTCTAAAACATGATCCAATAGCTAACTCATCATTAAAAATCAAAACATCATAATTAGCTCAATTACCCTTATTAGGTTATTTGTAAAACATAGTCAAACACACAATCTATATACATATAATATTTTTAAACTTTTATTGATTACTGACACTTTCTATCTTGAAGAAACCTATTGAGTCTCAATCTCTCTGAGTGCATGCCTTAATGGGTACATCAAGAAAGGGGTGGGAAGACCATTAGTTCTTTGTAAGATTATTGTCCCTTTTGCCACTTGTCATCTACACCTTGTCTCCTAAACCCATGAAACCTAAGCTTATTCTTCTCAGTTCTACCCATTTCAATCATTTTCCTCTTTCCATCTTCCCTTTTGTGTCTTAACACCCTTTTGGATAGTTAGTTGTACTAGGTCAAATGGGTTGACCCAGTACAATTTAAGGGTATTTTTCACTTTATTATCTTGTTATCTTTTTAGCTGACCTAACTCAGACCTAGTGAATAGTCCCCCAAAACACACTAGGTTGACTAGGTCGACCCTATACAACCAATGTTTCTAAGATAATTTAGGGAAATATCTACCTATATATACAAGCTCATTTCCCACCATTTCATAAGATAAAAATTATTAGCGAAGAAGTGTGAGTAAACATCTGCTTATTGACCATTCTACTTGAAGAATAAAGCTTAGGGTTCCCTACTTTCTTTGGAGATATGGATCTTATCTTGTGAATAAGTATTTTGGATGCTTGGATAGGTTGTGTAGCCTAGAGATAATTTATCTTGGTTATCCTTACATACCATAACAATCTCTTATGAACCACCTTGGCTAAAGAAGAGATTGAGGCTCGATGGGTTCATCTTCAAAGGTAAGTATTCTTAACTTTAATTATCCTTTGTAAGAGTAGATAGATAATGCATTTGTATTACTCTCCCAGTTATTAGGATTGCATATACATTGACATGAATATATGTCTTCTAATACATGTTTAGTTTAGTTCTTTTATTTTTTCTAACCCCTACTTTATGCCACAAGCTTTGGTGTGCACTAGATTAGATTTAATTTCTTATTATTAGAATAAGTGAATATTTTTAACCTTAGGACTCCATTAGGGTTGTTATGTGATTGTGTTATATTATAGGCTTTAGAACCCTTCTTAACATGATATATTGTGATAATGGATCCCCTAATCGGGTCTAGTAGATCCCCATATTGGTCATGCTCCTGCTTTACAAGTGTATCCCCAATTAGAAGTGTAGGTATGTTCTATCTTCTTTGAGATAAAATTAATTTATAGACATGATGAATTTTTGATTACAAACATTCTAGTTAACCAAACATTAAATTAACCCTTTCAATATTTCGTTCACCTTATTTTTATCATACTGGATCGACTCTATCGACCCATTTTTACTAACTTATATACGTAGGTTTCTAGGAATAATCAACTAGATCAGCGCAGTTGACCTTGTAGGCATCTAATTCCTAACACCATTTATGTTTAAATTATCAATCTTACTCGAATTGCACTCAAATGCACATTTTAGGTCAAAATACATAAAATGCCCTAAATGGTTTGAACTTTTCACTTACAAGTGGTAGTTTAGGTCAAAGTATCCCTAAATAGGACAATGCATTTTATGGGCCAACTAACTTTGATCAGATCATTTTGAGTCAAAATGAAAAATTCACCATTTAGTGCTTTGGATCACTTTTTTCTTTTAATTCATTAGTACATGTCACGTACCTTTGTTATTTAGTGTTGGCAACATCCTAAATGGGAATATAGTTCCAACGCATCTAACATCACCTTTAAATTCCTCTCCAGTAAAATTATAATATAGTAATATGACTTTCTCACCATTTTGATTAATTATGCACCAATTTCCAAAGAATTGCACTAAACTTGATTAAACTTACTTAAGCTAATTAATCCAATTTAAGAGCTTAAGTAAGAATTCCATAGATCTTTTTGAATATCTCATTATTGCAAATTAAATTTGAATATCTTCATTATCAAGTGACATCATTTCTTAGCAAGACATCCCTAGGCCATAAATACCACAAATATCAAGATTATGGGTCACGCATGCCTAGTTAATGCCTCCCATGCCTCTTCAATGCTCCTTCTTCCAAGGTCATGATGAAGATAATTATGGATTTAATTCTAAATATTGAATTAATCCTCAACCACACATCTTCATCTCAAGATGGATGGTTCAAGTTGATTTTGACCAATCTCAAAAATCTAGTAATAGAGAGGCCATGGATATTAATTTTAAGCTTGAATATTGAAAAGTTATAATGTTAAATTATTTTCATAATCCTTTGCATTTGATCATTGATTTTTTTTCAAGCTTCATTAATAGGCTACTTTAGTGATTTGGAATCATGAGCCTAGGTTTTATGGAGTGGTCTTGAGACATTGGAGGAGTTTGCCACCTTTCTTGACAAAGACAAGGATGCTTGATCAAGGGAGAACATTATTTTGAGCCACGTGGGTATGGTAAATCCATTTGGGAAGGTAATATGATGTTTGCTTTCTTTCATTTATTTCTTGTTATCCTTTATAATTCTCATAGGAATAGATAGGCTTAGTTAGTTAGTTCTTTATCCATTTTTCATGATTTATGGACTAATAGATAGGCTTAGTTAGTTAGTTCTTTATGCTTTCTTTCATTTTTTTTAAGTTCATTATTTCAAATCCAAAATAGCTTCAAGGCTAAAGGACATGCTAAATTTTTTTTTGTAAGACCAAGCTTAACATTTGCTAAAAACATGTTTAGATCACTTTTTTCATGCTTAAAAATGAATTAGGAACATTATTTTGGTGCTTCAAGTAACATTTAGGTGATTAAGTGATTTTTTAGCATTAGTTTTCATTTCAAAGTTACAACTAAGACCAAGGGGTCAAATGAACACCACCTCATTTTCCATTTGGGCTTAAAAATGAACTCACCTTTCCAATTTTTTTGTATTTACTTAGTTTTTTAAATTAGATTTTATTTGGAAAAAAGAGGGATGCCATGTGTTTGCTCTTCCATTTGTCCCCTTTAGGGAACCCTTGGAATCAAAAGCGCCATTCCTATTACAAGTAGCCTAGTCCAAGGCTTAGAAAGAATGTCATCTAAAGTGCTCCCCAAAAACTCATTAAAGTTTGGGTGATCTTAAAAATGACCCTATTGTCTTTCTATTTTTTATTTTCTTTATTTTTATGAAAACTTGGTTTGCGAACAGGACATCATTACCTCCTACAAGTTATTTAGGGAAGTTTTGATTCAGGGTTTCATCTCCTAGCATTGACTTTATTTGGCTGCTAATTGGAGTTGAACATGGGACGTATCTACATTTGGACATCACACTACATTGAGTGAATAATAGTATGTAGTGGTTGTAAAAAGGACTAGACCTTTTTACAACTATCCAATGCCACGATCACCTAATTTACATTCTTATCTTTTATATTGTTTGACGTGAAAGTTATTGTGCAATTGATTCCCCTAGAATGATCAAAACCTTGCTAGTTTAGTAGACCTCACTTTGCCATACCTTGTCATTTTAGACTTAAGAGATTTTTTTTATTAGCTTACTTGGTGTTGATTTGTGTTTAAAATTGATTTTTAACTCAATGAACTTAACCAAAACACATTGTCCTCAATTTTCTTGACCAAGGGAGG
This sequence comes from Torreya grandis, assembly GCA_037957365.1. Taxonomy (NCBI): domain Eukaryota; kingdom Viridiplantae; phylum Streptophyta; class Pinopsida; order Cupressales; family Taxaceae; genus Torreya; species Torreya grandis. The sequence continues at coordinate 1,376,028 of JARHVA010003887.1, forward strand.
TGTTACATTGTCTAATTGGAAAATTCACCTTTTCCTTATTCAAATTAATATCAAAAGCTTTGTGTTATTTCATCCGCTTTGGCGCAATCATGTTGTCCAATTTAGTCTAGATATTTTACCCAATTTTTTCAAATCCTTCATTTATAATCCACATTCAAAATTGAACCTTTTTGAGTTTTAAGGGCTGGTGTGTCAAAGTGGGTTCACCATTTACGCACTAAGCTTGCTCTAAATTGGATTTAATTTTCCATTTGGATTGAAGGTCATTTATTAAGACTTAAAATCACATTATTATCTTGGTGGACTCAATTCATCTTGTGTATCACTCACACTTTGAGTCCTAAAAAATGTATTTTGTCCTACTAGAATCAATTGGTGACATTGTGTTGCCTATTTGGTCCTAGCTTTATACTTAGTGATTCACGTATTTTTTTACATCTTGAGTTGATTAGTCCATTTTGTTTGCTTCATAGTTAAGAGAGCTTTCCTCTAAACTTTTAGGGTCAACTTGTCAAAGTTGAAACTAGCTTTTATACTACGGGTATATCATAAATATCTAGGCTTTGGTGTACTAGTTTTCACCTTGGGTATTTGAGTTACCTTACCCTCTTCTAATCTATATGATTTCAACTTTACTAAAGGTTGAGTAAACTCATGATCCAAATATTCTAAATTTTGTGTGGTTTCAAACCACCCTCCCTTATAGTATCATTGGTACCTTGGTTATTTATTTAAAAGAGAGCCAAAGCATACTTTTTTTGGTTGCCAAAAATAGGTCCAAAGTTATTCAAATACATAGAACAAATGTTTCTAGGCATTACTCAAAGGTTCACTCGTAGTGGGGCCTCTTATGGCCTTAGTTATGAAGATGAGCAATTTTATGATGGTCAAGATAACCCCATTATTTTTTATGATATCCCCACAATAGTAGGATCTGAAGATGATTATAATGGATATCAACCCCAAGAAGATAAAGATGAATCCCTTCTTAGATTGATAGAATCAGGTGCTAGACTATCTTCTAACTTTCCTATAGAACAATTGCATACCTTAGTTAGAGAAGGAGAACAATGATGACAAGAGCAAGTTTTTGCATGAATAGACATACCTTCTTCCTCTAACAAAGGAAAAGAAATACAAATGGAGTCAAAACCCACAAATCTAGATCTTATAGCTAAGATCAAGATAATAAGTCAACGATATGCAGATCAACTTGTCATAGAATTAACTAACTCCCTATTTGCCATTTCAATTCATAATGATACTTTGAGAGAACAAGGAAATGTGGTTGAAAGTACGTAATAAATATTAGATGAGGATATTACCATAGTGGATTAACGTAATCTAAATGAACATTTAAAGTCATAAGAAACCTTACAAAGGGTTCCATTTGACATGGAACATACATTCTTCAATCATCAAGAACCTCTTGTTACTTTACAAACCCAAAAACCCAAACATTCAATTTGAATTGAGGAAATCCCTCAAGAAAATTTGGCTAGTTATTTTCAACCAACAAAAAAATTGGTAAATAAACATATAAATTTATAAAAGTAACAAATTATGAAACAACCAAATTCAAGGTGCAAATTAAGGATCAAATCAGAACCAATTCATGGATCAAAAGGTATACACTCCCTATATATCCACACAAAAATAGGGGCACATTCCACCCCAACAAAAACAAAACCAGGCGTACATTCCACCCCAACAACAATAAATCTAGGAGCACATTCCACCCCAACAACAACAAAACTAGGGGCACATTCCACCCTAATAGTAGCAAAACTAGGGGCACATTCTACCTTAACAACAACAAAACCAGGGGCACATTCCACACCAATAGCAATAAAATTAGGGGCACATTCCACCCCAACAGCAATGAAACCAGTGGTACATTCCACCCTAACAACATATTATTCAATCCACAAATACACCAAACATGCAAGAATGGAATTATATGAAGGAAATTGTTCAAAGATTGGAGATGAATAATAGAGTCAAAAAGTACAAATTTGATGAGATATGCCCATATCCATTTGATTTATCTATTCTCTAAAACCCCTTTCCACCTCATTTTGAGGTACCTAAATTTGACAAATACAAAAGAAAAGGAGATCTATGCGAGCATATATAGGCATTCTTCATCTTATGTCAAGAGGCTACTTATAGTAGCGAGTACTTACTATGACTATTTCCATGAAGTTTAGTGGGACAAGCTCTTGATTGGCTACTTAAACTACCCAAAGGATCAGTTTTAGATTGGACCAAATTATTAGAAAAGTTTGTTAACCATTTCTCATATAACATAGAACATGAATTAACCATTGTTGACTTATGTAAACCCAAGCAACATGATGGTGAAAGTTTCATTGCATATCTGCAAAGGTGGAGAGCATTGGCAAGCCACTTTCAACACAACTTATCAGATAAATAATTGGTTGATATCTTTACACAAAATTTGCATCTTGAAGTTGTACATAATCTATGGCTAGCTTTTGCTAACTCAATTGAATAAATTATTGACAAAGGAGTGCAGATTGAGAAGGCTCTTATTGTTAAGGGCCTTGTTAAGATTTTTGTGCAAGGTTAAGCATCTAATTAGACTAAGTCACCATTTTAACTAGTTATATAAGATAAACCTAAAGGCTTTATTAAAAATAAGAACATGGTTGGAAATGGGGTGATTGAAACAAGACATGTACAAATGATATAGGTTATGCCTCCTCCAAATGTATAATTAACTCCCCTAAATCCACTACCTACTTTTCAAAGATAACCTCCATTAAGGACATTTCATAATAGTTTTAGAATCTTTAGCAAGTTAGGAAAATCAGTTAAAATAGTTTTACAAAAGCTCATTACAACTAATTTAATTATATGGCTAGTATCAAGGCCATTTCTTCAAGATCAACCAAAACCATATTGGTACAAAGAGAATGAATGGTGTAACTTTAATCGTGTTTTTGGTCATAGTACATATCATTGCATTCAATTATGACATATTATTGAGGAATTTGTTGAAAATGGTGAACTAGAAATTAAGTTGGCCCCTAATCAAGACACAAATCAGGATATGGGAATCTACAAAGACCCCTTTCCTTGGCATGATCCACCATCACCAAGAAACAATCAAAATGGTTAAAATCAAGGACAAAGGTAGAATCAGAACCAACAACAAGGTCAGAATCATAATAAACATAATCAAGATCATAATTCCCATACTAACAATGTGGCTTATAACAACATACCTTACAACTATAATAATATTATGGGATGCATTTATATAGCCCACATTGACACTATTATTGTGAAACCATATGGCCAATATCATGTTTTTTGCAACATGGGACCCATCATTATAGGGTCAATACCTTCTTCCCCTAGTAATACCATGTTAGGCTCACATCATCATGTTACAAATCCATTTACACAAGTTACTAATCTTGAACAACAACATCTTTCATCTAATTATAAATACTCCTCATTGATCCAAAATTATAGAAATTAGTTAGTCACCCATGAGTCACCATCCAAGGCCCTTTGTCTTCCTCTTCTAATTATAATAACTCTTTGCCACCTCTAGGTTGTGAAGTCACAACTAGATGCCTATGAGTTACTATCCAGGGCCCTTCACCCACTTCTTCCATAAAACCAAATGAGAACATTGTGCTAATGGTTCCAAAGCTAAATACTATCTCAACAAAGACTAAAATAGTTCAATCCACAATTCAAAGGCCTTATAGTCTAATGGATCAATTAGATAAAAACCCGTGCATAGATTTCCATATTAGAACTCTTACAGACATCTGATGTTCATAGAACCATCTTTAACAAACTTTTACAAGAGTCTATTATGCCTAATGATATAAACTTTGATTATTTCCAAAACCTATTTGGACACTTGTCTTCATTTTGGTAAATCACATTTGATCAAAAAAAATATGTCCACCCTCGACCGAAACCAAAATAACCCACCATACATTGAGATAATCATTATAGATCACAAGATCAAATGGGTTCTTATAGATAATGATTCAAAATTAAACATCATATCTCTTAAATTGGTACTATTATTGGGCTACATGGATAAAGACATTCAGCCAAAAACTATTAAAATCAAGGCTTATGACAACATTAAGAGGGATTCATCTAGAACAATTTTGTTATCAGTCATGGTTGGGTCTATTTCTCATCACACATTATTCCATATTGTGGATATTGAGATTCCTTATAACATACTTCTTGGTCATTCTTAGATCCATGAAGTACAAGTAGGTCCATCTACTCTTCACCAATGCCTTAAGTTTCCCCATGATGGGATCAAGGTTATTATTCCCACTGATCAGTAGCCATATCAATACTACAAACATCTTGAAGAAAATTTTCACAATTATAACTATTTATCAAGTTCTAAGTTCATTGAAAATAATAACAAAGCCATCATTTCTCATCCATCTCCATCTAATTATATATACCCTAGTCATCTAGCCTCCACTTTGACCAATCCATTTCCTACAACTCTGGCCAAGCAGGTTATTATTAAAGGCATAGGCATTTCTATGTACCATCTAAAGGATGTCCTCCATATTAAAAAATTACCAAAATCCCCTAAAACATTTGGTAAGATTAAAACTTCCTAGACTCCTAACAGACCTAACCATATTTGGCAACCAAAGAAGAAACAACCAAAACATCATGTGGTTTTTGTACCTACAATCACACCAAAGAAAGATCGAGAGGATTTTATCAAGGGAGATTGGTTATGTTTTGAAGGCCTTGCTGATTGTTTTTAGAATCCAAAGTATCCTATCCCTAACAAGATAATGGATCATCTTGACTATATAAGGAAAGGCCTTGACCCATAGGAGCAAGGAATTTTATAACCCTTATCAGTGGAAGTTATCAATTAGAATTATGGTCTTGGAATTAAACCACCAGAAGATGATCTCATGACATTTGATAGTGACTCTTCTGAAGTTTCTAGTAATGAGACTCCTAAGAGTGACACAACATCCTATTATAGCATTTTTGATGAGCTTATTGACTCTTATTTGTTTGATTCAAATGCCATATTGACCATAACACCTATTGGAGCTTCCCATCCTGAAGCAAAAACCCATCCTAGTAGTGTTTCCCTTCCTAAAGAAAGACATTATATATTTATCATTAGCACTTCCCATCCTAAATTAAACCCTCATGTAGCATATGCCTTTCCATCCTAAACTCATAGATTGGGATCAACAAAATTTGGTCATATGCCTCAATGGAAGAATCGATTGTAGAATACATGGGCCTACGAGATGCATTCCCCATTGGTGATCATAAGTAGGGTTTTGATTTCTCATTGGATCCTTATACCTAATTTGAAGAGAAGGAAAATTTTCTTGGTCATAATAAAGAAAAAATATTGAGATCTTTAGGTGAAAACCTCTTTGAGGCACTTGTCTATCAGGAAAAAAGTAAAGAAAGAGACAAACCTTTGAGTGAAAACCTATTTTAGGCACTCCCAGGTAGGAAAGTTTACTCATCCCCTCAAGATGTATAAATTCCATCTAGCCCAATTTCCATAGCTACTACAAGCATCTCTTTAGAACAACATCAAATATTTGAGCATCTTATTCTTGAGTTTCCAAAGGTTTTTACCAATTGGCCTTTACCTGAGAAGGTAGATTTTGATTCTTCATATTATCTAGATCTTTGGGAGGAACAACAAGAAGATATAGTAGAGGAAAATGATCATGACCATACATTTCCTATAATTCTAGAAGATGGATCCACACTTCTTATGGAGAAAATAGTAGAAGTGAATTTAAGAACCTAAGAGGATCCCAAAATTGTTTATCTTGGAGCTTCCCTTACTAAAGTAAAACATGAACATATTATATCTATTCTTAAGGATTATATAGACATCTTTTCATGGGAATATTCCAACATGCCAGGCTTGGACCCATATTTAGTTGTGCATCATCTTGTTGTTCACCCTGGTGCTAAACTAGTCAATCAAAAATTAAGAAAGATGCATCCACACATCACCCTTTTGGTTAAGGCCAAGTTGGAAATGTTGTTAGGATCCAATTTTATCAGACCATTAGATTATTTTTAATGGGTTTTCAACATAGTACTAGTGAGTAAAAATACCCCAGACATATATATTTGTACTGATTTTCATGATATCAACAAAGCATGCCCCAAAAATGATTTTCCTCTGCCTAACATTGACATGATAATCGACTCAACTATTGGGTACGATATTTTATCCTTAATGGATGGATTTTCTAGTTACAATTAGATCAATATATACCCTAAATATCAACAAAATATTGTGTTCACCACTCCATTGGGGACATTCTATTACCAAGTCATGCCATTTGGTTTGAAGACTGCTAGAGCCACATATCAGTGTGTAATGACTATCATTTTCCATGACATGATGCATGATATTATTGAGGAATATGTTGATGATATACTAGCAAAATCAAGAATAAGATCTAGACATCCTGACATTCTATGAAGTATATTTGAGAGGCTTCATGAATATAAAGTCTGCTTGAATCCTAAGAAATGTGTCTTTGGAGTCACATCAGGAAAATTTATAAGGTCCATCGTATCATAACAAGGGATCAAAGTCGACCTTGAAAAAGTCAATGCTATTATGGAAATACCTCCACCAAAAAATATTAAATAGTTTTGAGGTCTATAAGGAAAGATCTAGTCTATATGCAGGTTCATTTCTCAATTGGTAGATAAGTGCCACCCATTTACCCATCTCTTAAAGAAAGGGGTAACATTTCAGTGGGATGAAGATTGTTAGATAGAATTTTGAAAATATTAAAACATACTTGGGCAATCCACCAGTCTTACAACCTCCAACACAAGGAAAGCCACCATTTCTTTATATATCAACCACAAAACATGCACTAGGGGCACTTTTAGCTTAGCATGATGATCATGGTAAGGAATATACTATTTATTATTTAAGCCGCACATTGGTAACCTATGAACATAATTATATGCTTATTGAGAAGGCATGTTTAGCTATGGTGTTCACCACTTATAAATTGTGACATTATATGCTAAATAACAAAACTATTGTTATCACCAAGGTAGATCCTCTCAAGTTCCTTTTATCTAAGGCAATTCTTCAAGGATGCATGGATAAATGGATTATGTTCATCAATGAGTTCGATAGTAAGTACCAAAATCAAAAGGCAATCAAAGGATAAGTTCTTGTTGACCAACTTGTAGAAGCTCCTATTAAGGCCACTCAACCTCTCAACTTTGACCTTCTAGATGATTCTATCATGATGATAGAACAAGCATTACAAGAACCTAAACAATGGATGCTCTATTTTGATGGATCCTTCACATCTCAAGCATCTGGAGCTAGCATATTGTTGATCACATCATAGGAGATATCATCCCCAAAGCATTCTATATACAATTTCATTATACAAAAAATATGTTTGAATATAAGGCATTGGTTGTAGGGCTCCATCTTACTATACAGAGGGATATTCAAAGCTTAAAGGTCTATGGAGATTCATATATAATCATAAATAAGATAACTAACTAGTATCAAACAAAGGATGATAATCTTTTTCCTTATAAGCAAATTATCGATAACCTCAAAACACATTTCAAATCTCTACAATTTGAGAAAGTTTTGTGAGTCAACAACAAATCCACCGAATCGATGGTAATAATTGGTTCCATGATTCAAATGCATAACAGTGCTAAAGAGTATCAATTCCTAATTGAAAATCTTCTTCAAGTAGCACATATTATATTATATTTAGAGAGTATATGCACCATTGTTGATCATAATCCCTCACCTGAGGTACCATGGTACCAAGATTTTTATAACTATTTCCATAGTCATGTATTTCCCATTGACCTTTCTAACAACCAACAAAAACCATTCCTTCATTACATAACATGTTATATCCTCCTTGGAAACACACTTTATCGTAAAGGCTATGATGGAATGCTTCTTTGTTGTTTATCTTTGGGATAATCCAAGCTGGCACTAAAGGAAGTTCATGAAGGAATGTGTGGGTCCCATACCAATGGTGTAGTCCTAGCAAAGAAACTCCTCAGAATAGGCTATTATTGGCCCAAAATAGAGGTAGATGCTTGTAATTATTTAAATAAGTGTGTTCCTTGTCAGAAGTATGGAAACTTGATACATATACCTTTCTTAGCATTACATTCAATCACAACACCATGGCCATTCTCAACATGAGGTCTCGATCTCATTGCGAAAATTAACCTGACATCTTTAAATGGCCATAAGCACATTTTGACTACAATCAAGTACTTTACCAAGTGGATTGAGGCCATTCATCTCACTTATGTTATTGAGAAACAAATAACCAAATTAATTCATTACCATATCATCTATCGATATGGCATCCCAGCCTGTATTATATCTAATAATGGTGGATCCTTTATAAACCAAGATGTGAAATTTCTTTATGTAAAATTCAAGATCAAGCATAAGAAATCCACTCCATATAACCCACAAGGCAATGAACAAGATGAGGCATCAAATAAAACCATTTTATTCATCTTAAATAAGATTTTTAATGATGTTGTCTATAATTGGCACTTGCAACTCTTTCTTGCCCTTTGGGCTTATATAACCAATCATTGCACCCCAACTAGAGCTACTCCATACTCCCTTGTTTTTGGAATTAAAGCTATCATCCTGATAGAGATTGAGATCCCATCAATAAGAATATCACTAGAACACATTGAAGATAATGAATACTATAGAGCCTCATGACTGCATGAACTAGATCTTCTTGATGGTAAGCACTTGGCTACCCTAAAAAACTTACAGGCCTATCAGAATAGATTATAGAGAAGCTACAATAAACACATTCTCCCTCAAGAATTTGAGATTAGTGACTTATTTTTGAAAGAGAACCAAAAGAATATGAATGTTGAACCTAAAAAGAAAGTAAAGTTTTAGCCTAATTAGTTAGGACCATATATTGTCACAACAAACTATGGATTAGGTACATATTGACTAGTTAAACCTAATGGTGAAGAACTTTTAGAGCCCATGAACATCATACACCTTAAGAAGTTCTATGCATGAATAACTTTGAACCATTTTATACAAGACCCCTAACTTGGGGGTAACTTGTGCTACCATAATTTTATCCCACTCTTTTATCTTACCTTGAACACATTTTATACTACCCTCGATAGTAAAGGCTTTTAATCCTTATAACTTTGAACACATTCTTCATCCCATTCTAGATTTATCTCTTTGAGAAGTATATTCATTTTTATGTCTAGGGAATGTTATAATCTTAAACACTTTTTATCCCTTGACCAATTATGATCTTGATTATGTCTCATGAGCATTATGAACATCCTCAATAGTAGTTCTACAAAGCAGTTCAACTAGGATGGTATTGTGCAGCTTCAGACAAGTGAATAGAAACATCTTCTCAATTTTAGACCATTGCTACACTATTATAAATAGGTGAATGTAGATACTTATTTTTTACTTTAGATTGTACATTATTCGATATCACATTTTCTATTTTATTATTATTTTATCAAGATCCTCACTTTCACCAATTTGTGAGCATGGGTCATTGCAACTGGATTAGTTGTCTTATTAGAACCTCTACTCTCAGGACATGCATTTCCTCGACTATATGGTCCCACCTTGTGCATATTTTATCCCAAAAACACCAAAAAAATTATAAATACCTTGAAAATACTAAAAACATCATAACATGATCCATAACAAGAACAAAAACATTGTTTCATGATTCTATACATTTGTACATTCCCATTTCAGCATGCTATGCTCTTGCCATTTTGTAAGCGTAGAAACACTAGTTCATTTCATCTTATCCCATGCACTTGCTATTTTTCAAGATCATTCTTTTTCATCTCATTAACTTCTTGTTTTCTAGACCATTCTCATTTGTTTATCATATCTTCCATTTCTTCTATAACATTAATCATGTTGGTCTGATCATCATTTTTATTTTATCCCATTTCCTGGGAGAACTACATTTGGCCTGAAGTTCATGTTGAAACATGCATCCATGGAACTATGTAGGTAATATCCACTTATTTTATACATCTGGAGTTAGTTCAGCCAACCCCTTCCTTTTCTTCTCTTTCCCCATTTATTATATCATTGTTCCTCTTTAAGTAAGTAACAATTGTAAGAATATTGCTAATCAAAGGCTACTGTAAGAATAATGCTATGGTTAAGCACCCTATACAGGGGAAAAATAAGGAGTCAGGGAACAGAAAGAGTGAATGTGTTACTGAGAAAGGCAAAATCAAGCTCCCGAGTACTAAAAAGCAGATTGTAGAAGAAGATGTGGAGCGGGAGAGTATTGATAAACCCTGTGAGGAAAACTTGGAGGAAGAAGAAGGAACTGAAAGTCAGGCTACAAACTCTAATGAGGATGAAGAATGTCCTGAGAATAATGAAAAAGATGATGTCAATACAGAGGAGGAGTCTGCAAACAGAACTGAAGACACTGAGGAAAACCAGAAAGAGGCAGAGTCTGATTTTGTCCAGGATGACCCTGTTGAGGACCCAGGATCAAAGAACGAAAAGGAAACTACAGGGCAGGATGAAAATCAAGAAATGGAAATGGAAATTCAAAATGGAATTAAAGCATAGGAACATAAGGGTCGAGAAGAAATCACTAAAGAAGACAGGAACAGTCCTAATAAAAATTTTGAGGAATGGAGGGGGAAAAAACTGAATGATGAAACACATACACCAATGAACTGGGTTAATTGCAAAGCAGAGGCATCTTCGCAATTTGATTCTTGGATGTGCAGGGAGGTTATGAACCTCAAAAAGAAAGTGGAAACAATGGAAGATACCCTGAAAGAGGTATGGAACAAAATCAACAATATGGATAATCAGATAGGAGAGATCCCAGCCAAGCTCAAAGCCTATGAGAAATACCTCTGGGAACTAATTAAGGACAATAGAATGAAAATGGAGGTAGCTACGTCCAATATTTGTGCTGTTGCTGTCAATATTGGTAAAAGAGCCAGTGAGGAGACTAAAGCTTTGGAGGGACCCAGCAAAAGAATGAGACAAAGTACTAGAAAGAAGGTTACACAAAAAGGAGCAATGCTGGTGGAAACCACTACCCAAGATACTGTTTTGAAAGAAAAAGAAACAATGAAAATGATATTGGAACTGGATGAATAATCTGGTTCCTCTTGCTGGTAAAGAATCTGGTCTAGCTCTTTGTTTTCTTGTTGTCTTCCTTTGTCTAAGGTGATGCCAGATCTCTATTTTTTTGGGTTGTGACCGGTTGTCTTTCCGGTGGTTTCAGGTCCATTTAAAACCTGTTTTTGCTACTTCCTTGTAGTAGTTTTAAGACTTTTTCTGTGTTTTGGTCGCTCTATCTTTTTTCCTTATACTATGGTTTTGGGGCCCCTTCAAAACCTGCTTTTACCATAATCTAAAACAATTGTCATGCCATTGTTCTTTTTTATGATGTGGTAGAAAGTAATGCCTCTACTGCACATGCATGAACATTTGTCTTTAAACTGCACTAACTTGGTTTTTGTTTGTGTGTGTTTATTTGAGTTCTCTTGGTATTTTTTTGTGTTTTCTTGGTGTTTTGATTGTGCTTTCATACCTCTCCTTTTATTCCTTCTCCTCTTTTTTTACTTCTTGTCTCATCTTAGTCTTATGTTTCCTTGATTATTTTTTCTTATCTCTTTTGTGTTTCAGAACATCTTGATGATTCATATAGATCTCAATTGTTTATATCTTGATCCTATGTTATTATGTTATTCTTAGACCATTTTTTTATTTAATTTTTTTTGGTGTCTTGTTTTCTTATTTAATTTTATTCTTCTCTTTTGTGTTCAAATATGCCTTGATGGTCCACATGGATCTTGATTATTCATATCTTGGTCTCATGTCATTAAGACATTCTTGCCTTTTATTTTTTAAACATTTTTGTTCCTACTTAAGATCATATCTTGATTTCAAGATAGGTTCATTTATGTTTATCTTTTTCTTTGTCTTTGGTTTTTAAAAAAATGTAAATCACTATAACTCTAGTTTTGGTCATTGTTTTACCATTATCCTTAGTTATAGATATTCACATTGGAATTAGCTCAATGCAATTGGAATCTTATGTCATTCTAATTGATTTATACTTATTATGACTAATTTATTTTTCTATAGCAAGCACTTTGTGCTCAAGTCTCAAATTCTTAACATCAACATCAGCTCTGATGAACGATTCTCAAGAATACTTTGCAAAACCTAGGCTCATGATATGGAATTAGGCTTCTAGGTAGCATGCATTTCAGGCTTCTTTACCTATGCTTATATGTACATCTCTTTGCATACATTGTGAGTTTAATAAATTATTGGTCATTTTTTTATCATTCCTCATTCCATTCTCTCCCAAAATTGGGTGACCTACATTGTCCTGAAGTTCATGTTTGAAAATGAGTCCATGGAATTATGTAAGTAGTGCTTAATTTCTATTGAGTTCAGCTCAACTATCTCCATTCTTCTTTTCATCTCTCTCATCACTTTGTGCATTCTCATATTCTTGGTTTTATATGGCTTTCTAATCCATTACACCATCACATGTACATTTGTGTATGCTCACTTTAAACCTATCTTTTCAATTATATCCTTGAGCTATTTTATTTGCCAATTGCCCATGATGGGGCCCAACATCTAAACAGTATCAGAATCTAATCATCTCTACAATGGAAAAATCATTATTTATTCTTTATTAATGATCAAAATTTGCCTTGCTAGGGCAAAACTATCTTATCATGATCAAATCTTCTCTACTGGAGTACTTATTATTATATTCTCTTTGGAGACCTCATTCTAGTGGTGCTTCCCTTCCTAAAGTAGAACATTATCCCTTTTCCTCAAATTCCAAGCTCTCCACATTAAATCCCATGATGGTAATATTTTAGTGTGCAACTTGTCTCAGGATTGATCAATGTTGTAAGCATGTATCTTGTGCTCTCAAATTGGGTATGTTTACAATATGTCCCTTACATTTATGAATTGTATCTTTCCCATTCCACCTATTTTTAGGGCCTATTATACCTCAAATTATGTTTTGATCATTTATGGTAATCACATGTGTAAGCATTAACTCATCTAGATATGATCTATTCCATGGGTTAATCTCTCACTTTCTCTCTCTTTTTGAGAGTCCATCATTTTCTTCCATCCTAGTATGTCCTCTCAAGGGGGCATCATGGGTATATTCCAATTTCTTCTTGAAAAATCCTTTATTTAAAAATATGTTTCTTCACTTGAATGTCTCACTATGCCTTTTCAAATAGGGGAAAATTGTAGACATCTAATTCCTAACAACATTTGTGTTGAAATTATCAATCTTACTCAGATTGCACTCAAATACACATTTCAGGTCAAAATCCATAAAATGTCCTAAATGGTTCAAAATTTTCACTTACAAGTGCTAGTTTAGGTTAAAGTATCCCTAAATAGGGCAATGCATTTTATGGTCCAATTAACTTTGATCAGATCATTTCAAATCAAATTACAAATTCACCATTTAGTGCTATGGATCACTCTTTTCTTCTAATTCATTAGTACATGTCACATACCTTTGGTATTTAGTGTTGGAAACATCCTAAATGGGAATACAGTTCTAACACATTTAACATCACCTTCTAGTTCCTCTCTAATCAAATTATGATCTAGTAATATGACTTTCTAACCATTTTGATTAATTGTGCACAAATTTCCAAATAATTGCGCTAAACTTGATTAATCTTACTTAAGCTAATTAATCCAATTTAATATCTTAAGTAAAACTTCCATAGATGTTTTTGAATATCTCATTATTGAAAATTGATTTTAAATATCTACATCATCAAATGACCTCATTTCTTGGGAAGACATACTTAGGCCATAAATTCCACAAATATCAAGATTATGGGTCACCCATGCCTAGTTAATGCCTCCCATGCCTCTTCAGTGCCCCTTCTTCTAAGGTCATGATAAAGATAATTATGGATTTAATTTCAAATATTGAATTAATACTCAACCACACATCTTCATCTCAAGATGGACTGTTTAAGTTGATTCTGACCAATTTCAAAAATCTATAAATAGAGAGGCCATGGACATGAATTTTAAGCTTTAATATTGAAAAGTTATAATGTTGAATTATTTCCACAATCCTTTGCATTTGATCATTGATTTTGTTTGCAAGCTTCATTAATAGGCTTGTTTAGTGATTTAAAATCATGAGCCTAGATTTTATGGAGTATTCTTGAGACATTGGAGGAGTTTTCCACCTTTGTTGACAAAGATAAGGATGCTTGATCAAGGGAGAACATTATTTTGAGCCACATGATATGGTGAATCTATTTGGAAAGGTAATATGATGTTTTATTTCTTTCATTTGTTTTTTTATATCCTTTTTAATTCCCATAGGAATAGATAGGCTTAGTTAGTTAGTTCTTTATGCAATTTTCATGATTTATGGACTAATGTTTGACTAACTTGCTTTGTAATCCTCTAAATAGATATAGTATAGGTTTATAGCCTTTCAAACATCTAGTTCATCCTACTAGATCAACCTAGTTGACCCCTTATAGTTTTATCACTTTACAACATGTTCTTACACATCTTGATCGATCCTATCAACCTAGTTTGTAGGTTTCTAAAGCATACCTCAAGGTTCTTCATAAAAAATCTTCCTTTATTACATATCTGATCTACCAAGGTTCCTTTCTACCTCTCTATTTCTCTCTTTTCTATCTTTCCTTTCATATTTTGCAATCTTTTAAAACTTCCCTTGCACAGTCAATTGGATCAACCCTACCAACCCAGTTCTATGTTGTGTGTTATCTAAAATAACTAAATCAACCCTATTGACCTAGTTCTTTTTCAGACCTTGCTTCCATAGTATAGGTTTGACACTATCGACCCTATTTTATATTTTTTGTATATAGTGTCAACACTATACCTTGTTTCAAATTGGAATTAACCTCATATCTGCTAGTAATTAGCTCACACATTTATTTTCTTGTTGCTTGCATGCTTAGAATACTTTACATAGTATAATTAGGGGGTTTTTAATTAATTTTTTAGTTTTACTATTTCTATTTTATGCACACATGACCAAATTACAAAAACATAAACAATCAATTTAACATGTTTTTTACCCTAGGCCAACCTTCTTGGATTTCATCACCAAGGGTGAATTTGACTTGATTCTCTAGTCAAGTATAAATCATGGTTAATTTTATACTCTGGCTAAGCACTTGACACCCTTATTTTTATTATGTGTGAAGTGAGGGGGCAGGTCCCAATACCAAACATGTATGATTACCACTACAGTCCCTTTCAGCTCAAACTACCTGAAACCATCCTTAGATTGTTATCTAGTACCTTGCTTATATCCAACATCCCATCACATTTAAAATCATATCTTAATAATCTAATAAACATTTAGGTTGACAATTAGTTAGCTATTTACTTTTCAAGTTGATTTCTTACTCTTTGATCGATTGTGTATGCAAAATATTTCATTATCCAATGTTAGTGCAAGGTTTTGTTTTGTGTGCTTCAATTAGATATATCAATATTAATCTAATTGATTGTTTATTTCCTTTTAGTACTTACTAATTTTCATTACTTTCAAAATTATCTTGTTTCATTTTATAATCTATTTTTAGGTTTCTTTAATTCCATGTCTACTATAATGGATCTACCTAGTTGACCTAGTACCTTTTTTATCTTCTATACACTGTACTAAATTGACTTAATTGACCATGTATAGTTTTATAGTCCATGTTCCTATGTTAGGTTGACCTAGTTGACCATGTACTATTTAAGTCACCTCTTTGTCCTTTGCTTTCTCATTTATCTTCTTTTCCGTTCATCATGGACTTTCTGTTTGGTAATGGCACTAAGTTATAGTCAATAGACAAGATGAACTTAACCAATCCTAATAGGGTCTCCCATAGATAGAGTAGGGATCCTATTTTGGATGCTATTAATTTTCATATTACCACTCACATAATGAACTATGTTACCCCTCCTAATACCTATTTGCAACATAATCTACCTCTTTTCTTAAAGGATCAATATAAGTTAGAGTATACTCTCGAAATTCTTTTCTTTATCTCTAAATTTCCTCAAAATCAAGGAAAGGATCTTTATACCATTCAAAACCTCATGATTAGTTTTCAAACTGAATATCCTCATTCACCTACTCCTACATTCTCAATGGGATTTTTAGGTACCACATTCTTTCATTCTCAACCTCTTCCTTCAATTTAGACTCCTTCTTATGCCATGGCATCTTATTTTCTAACCTCTTATACCTTTATGCCTAGTATCTCAGCTAACATGGCAAGTTATACATCTAGTGGTCCTCTCATAAAGTCCACTATCTTTAATTCTTCCACTAGTTCATTGTTTTCCACCCAAGGCAATCATACTTCTAGTTCTTCTTCTTCTCAACCATTCACTAGTCCATCTTTTACTTCATAATTTTTTTTATCACTAGTGCCTCACATTCTCAGAATTCTTCTCAAGCTCATATCAACACTAATAGTGGTGCCCAACCACTAATACCAACACAAATACCAATTTTAATTCTAACCAAACACACCAACTTTTTTTGAAAACTCTCAATCAAATGAATACCTTTCAAGTTCATAACACAAATCAAATGATGAGAATATAAAACCACCTTATTAATATTCAATCTCATATGAAACCAATGTCTTGGGACACACATAACTAGAATGTTACCCCTCTTCCTCTTTGATATTCTCAAGGCAATCTCACTCCTCAACCTCATTTAGTTAATAAAACCATCAATCATCTATAAAATGAACCTCTCATTACTCAAATAACCAACATTGATATAGGAGGTATAACACCTACAATTTCTTATAATGGGTCAACTGATCTTACCCTTCACCTCGAAACTTTTGGCAATATTTACAAGGATTGGGTCAAATTAAACACCTTTTTTGCTACCAATCTCTTAGCCAAAACCCTCATGGGTGATGCCTTGGATTGGTATAATAAACTTAGAGCTCATTCTATTTCTGGCTTGGAGGACTTAGTAAATGCTTTAGTGTAATAATTCCAAACTAATGATCTTCCTGAAAACACTTTGGCCCATTTCATTAATTGTAAACAACATAAGAATGAAACTACCCAAGCCTTTGTTAAGAGATGGAATATTTTGTCAAACAAATGTGAACATAACATGGCAAAACTTTTTCACCTCTTTACAAATGCTCTCTTTCCTAAATTTCAATATCGAGTCCACACACTCTCTCTCTCCACGTACCTTGGAGGAGGATATTAACCAAGCTAAAAGACAAGATTTCCTAATGCATCAATTTAAGCCACCCTAACCTTCTACGGTCCTCATTTATTACTAAATAACAAAAACCATAATGTTACCAATGATGGTGCTACCGATTCTTATGACACCATTCATAATGTTCAAGTTATTGTTCCTAACCTTTCTTTAGAACTAGCTCCTTCTCAACAATATACTCATCCTCATTTCTCTTCACCCAAAAACATTAATGTATACAAACCTCTATCCTTAGCTAAATTTCTTAAGCATCTACCTAGGCCTCTTCTATGAGAAATTGACCCTACTCAACCTATGAAATCATGGTATGATCCTAATAAGTTTTGTTGGTTTCATGCTAGTTGGGTTAATTCTCATGAGACCTATAGACAACTTCATAATTTAGCTATGGATTTTCTTCTTGGCCCTAATTTTGATCATTATTCCATTATATATAAGCATTATAAAGACTATGAGATTTCTTTTAAGGAATATAAAACACATGACAAAACTCGAGACTTAAATCAAGCAAATGCTCATTTAGCTATCTATAAATATCCTCTTCTTAATCATCAATTGATTCAAGACACTCAAGACAAGCCCACCCCTTCCACCAACAATATAGAAAGTATTGTTGAAATAAATTTTGAAGAAAATGTGGTTATCATGACTAGTATGTGAAGGGTGGTGGCTTTCATTGATTCCTAACCTATCTGCACTCCTCTTTCACATAAGGCATATCGTGCTATCTAATATTCTTCTCTAACTAATTTAAATGAGTTTGGGAAAGAAGATCTCATCAATTTTGATGATCCAATTTTTAATTCCCCCTTATACAATACATCCCATTCTATTTATACCACACTTTCATCATCTTCCAATGCTAATTATAAACATGCTTCTACTAATGCTTCTTCTTGTAATTCTCAAAATCAACTTAAACCAACTAGTTTATCATTTCAACGTGATTTACCTCCTTGTTCCAAATCTTCTTCTTATTCTTATCAATAAAAATTCCAATATACTTTGGCTCCTCCTTCTGAGGACCTTCTCAACCATTATGCATATTTATCTAACAACCTTCTTATGGGCTATGATGAGCGGGATCCCATTACAGAGCTCACTAATCTCCTATCCCAAATTATTTTACTTAAACTCATGAGGACTTCTCCATATCATATAAATAGTATCATGTAACTACTATTTGAGATGAATATCCCTTGTCCTCCCCTCATCAGGATGGGAAACATATTTATTTGGTTTCAAAGATAGTATATTACAATAATGTGAAGAGATGTCTATCAATATGATTCTTGCATCTCCCTTAGAGCCTGCTCCCAAGCATTACCCTGACCAACCTTTTCCTAATTTTATTCCTCAACATGATCCTTTGAGCATTCTTAATTTTTCAATTGAGGAGATTAGAAAAGAAGTATTTTCCCAGTACTCATTCAAGATAAATGAAACCTTAGCAACAGTTCGAATATAATTTCATAGAGACTTATCTAATGTATTGGATAATGTGTGTGGATATGTTTACCATTATTTTTGAGCACATGCATGGTGCTTTCACATTTCATATTAGATTGGATGTGTGATCCAATTTTTTTAATTCATTATATAATTTAACACTGTGTGAAATTTCTTCTTATCTTATATCATGATCTTACTTGTAGTATATCTTGCTTATATTATCATTTATATTTTGCATATGATTGTTTATTAGTTATCATTGATTTCTTCTTTTCTACTGGATTTTTTCTCAAAACCCTTTTTCTTGTATATTTATGATTTTTTTTTTCTTATCCTTATTTTTCACAAATAATTTTTCATGGTTATTTGGTTATACAAACCCTTTTCCCCTTAGTTATTATCTCCTTTTACCATATGATCAGTTAGAAAACAATCTATTTCCTTACTATCTCCTTTTATTGGTCCACTTTAGATCTCCTTTTTCCCTCTTATTTTATCCACAAACTAAGCATATAAATGGTTGAGACTTGAGATCACATGTTAGTTCATTGTGAAGCCTAAGTGTCTTAGTCAGTTTTTGTCCTTGGTTACTTAGCTTCCTTTAGCCTTAGCCTATAGCTCATTCATGTGTATCACTATCTCTCTCATGAATGCTCATTCCAAATCCATATGGAGGAGGAATCTTAATAATCCTTCAAAATAAATTTAAAATCCAAACATTTCAACAAAAGGCAAAATTATTCTTAAAAGTCAAATCAAACTAAAAGACATGATTCAAAGCACATCTCCTTCTTCTAGTCAAATCTCAAACTCCACAGTTGGTCTCACAGTAGAGCTGAGATCCTTTGGGGTGTGGTAGGCTAGTATATTAGAAAAGGAGAATAAAAAAATATTTTATTGCTACCTCCTTTCTCATGCAAGTACCTAATGTTTGTAGTAGATTGATGTCTCTATAAGGGGTCCTAAAGAATGGGGAATACGTCATGGGAAGGTAGTTTCATTTTACTTTTTCTTTTACCAATATACCTTCATGATTTGATCTTAGTATCACACTTATTTTCCTACAAATCTTTATGTCTATAGTGAATAGGTTTCCTTTGTACATAGATGACCAATAGTCACTTAGTGTCTTCTCATGTCCTTAGTATGCCTCCTTCCTCATAAGGTATTCTCAGAAGATGCCTTAAGTCTTTATTTTTACATTCCATTTTTCACTTCTTATATCCATCATATTTTCTCTTGACATATATTAATTTATCTACTAATCACTCCCCTTAGGATTTCATTTATGAGTTGCTTTGTAAGATCGTGGATAGGACCCAACATTCCTCACAAATTACCATCTTTTTCTTCCTATTACCCACATCCTTTTATTACCCAATCTTCCTATTTATTCCACCCTAGTGGTGTTCTCTTTGTTGAGTTGCATTGTAAGATTGTGGATAGGACCCGACCCTCCTTACAAAATTTTCAAATACCTAAGCCACCATCCAAATTACATGTGTCAAATTTGAGATAAGATTCGATTGATTATGAAGTTACATCTTATTTTACATGCTTCCAATCTTAATTTAGTATGTTTTGTGCTTCATTTCTCTTTCACTTTTATCTTCTTATTTTTTGAGTGCATGTAATATTTCAACCATTTTCTTGAATTTTTCATACTTCCTAGCTTGAATTAATATGACCAATTTAAAACCATGATCATATGTGTATGTAACCAAACTTATGTAAATTTGTTTTTATTTCATCCTTCCCAGCATGATTTAGTATGATTGATTGACCTAATTAATTTTTTTTATACCATTTATGTCGTTTTACATACCTTCCATTTTATTACATTGTTTTCATACTTCCCAACATGATATTAGTATGATTTTACTTATTTTAATTTGGTGCAAACATCTTTCACATGGGTTTAAGAACAAATTTCTTTTTACCATCTTGTTTTTCCATTTCATGGTTCTTTATACTTAGTAATTTATTGTTATTACACATTTTCCAACTTGAAATAGTGTGTAGTAAATTTTCTTGATTGATTATATTTTTCCAAGTCTTTTTTGCGTGTTTCTTTTTAACCATGCATGTGTCTTTCATAATTCTAGAAAAGAAACCACATCTCATATATTTTCTATAGCATATACACCAAATATAAATACATTTGATACAAATAAATATACCCAAAGCATCCACAAACTCAACCAGAATAACCCATAATGACAACATACATATCCAAAAATAACATGCCAAAATGATCGATTATATATATATGTATGTATGTATGTATGTATGTATGTATGTATGTATGTATATGTATATGTATGTATATATCATGAATTTAATATAATAAATGCAACCATATACAATGCTCGAGCTCTATGGTTGGGTCCCATCCTATCTATATCGTGGCCTAGCCATGTTGCCCATTGAGGCCTTAGTTTGACTCCTCTAAATGGTACATTGTAAGGAGGTCATCTGAGATATCAATCCCTCT
Organism: Torreya grandis; assembly: GCA_037957365.1. Taxonomy (NCBI): domain Eukaryota; kingdom Viridiplantae; phylum Streptophyta; class Pinopsida; order Cupressales; family Taxaceae; genus Torreya; species Torreya grandis. The sequence goes on from JARHVA010003887.1 coordinate 1,397,352, forward strand.
ACCTATCCCTATAGGTGTGCTACCCACATCTTTGACTCCATTAGATGGGTTTTAATCTCTTTCATCTATGCTACTATAGCCAGATGTGTAGCTATCTCATCTACTAGGCCCTGTCATACCTATAATATACCTATTAACACCTCTGGAGCCTCTCCCTATCTAACATGTCATCTCCTTACCATTTTAGCTTGTTTTCTCTCTAGATCACTTTTTTCCTTCTCTCACATATTAAATTCACAAATTAATTTTCTTTTTCTTTATTTAAAAACACTTTTCAAAATTCAAATTCTTTAATTATTATCCTGTAGATTCTTTATTTTTCTTATATATTTATTTCTAATCATCCATTTTATAAACCATAAAATGTGTTAGATTCATGATGGTGTAGAGAATATTTTCCACTGTCATATGCCTATATTCTTAAAAGTTTGATTTTTAGCTATTTTTTGCACTAACTTCTACAAGTTTGTCTATTATTCTCTACATTAGATGCCTTCACTTTCTCTTGTAGTCTAATTCCTTGTCTACTACACTAAAGTAAGTTAAAAGTATGTGTTTTTCAATTCATTCCTTTCAAATATCTTATTTTCTACTTACTACACTTTACTTAGCATTAATGTGGTGTGTTTTCATGTTATTTCCTTAAAGCACCATCCCATGTTGTACTTACATGACATGTGATGAGCTTTGAGTGAGGCATATATATACACAATATTTTCAAACTTTTATTGATTACTAACACTTTGTATATTGTAAGAACCTATCAAGTCTCAATCTCTCTGAGTGTATGCCTTAAGTGGTGCGCTAATAAATGGGTGGGCAGACCATCGATGCTTCATAAGATTATTGTCCTTTTTGCCACTTTCCATATACACACTTGTCTCCAAAAACCATTAATATTAAGCTTTTTATTCTCAGTTCTACCCATTCTGATCATTTTCCTATTTACATCTTCCTTTTCTTTCCTTAACACCCTTTTGGATAATTGGTTGCACTAGGTCAACTACATTGACCTAGTACAATTTAGGGGTATTTTTCACTTTCTTATCATGTTAGCATTTTAACCAGCCTAGCTCACACCTAGTGAATTGTCCTCGAAAACACACTAGGTCATCTAAATCAACCCTATACTACTGACATTTCCAAGAATATTTAGGGAAAGATCTTCCTATATATACAAATTTATTTCCCACCGTTTCATAAGAGAATAATTATTAGTGAATAAGTGTGAATGAAAATATATTTATTGACCATTCTACTTGAGGAATAGAGCTTAGGTTTCCATACTTTATTTGGAGATATTGATATTGTCTTATGGAGTAGTCTTTTGGATTCTTAGAGAGGTTATGTAGCCTAAAGATGATTTATCTTGGTTATCCTTACATACCACAACAATATCTTGTGAAGCACCTTAGCCAAGGGAAAGATTGAGGCTCAATGGATTTGTCTTCAAAGGTAAGTATTCCTAACTTTATTTCTCACTTATAAGAGTAAACAAATAATGCATTTATATTATTCTCCCATGTATTAGGATTTCATATACATTGACATGAGTATATGTATTTTAATACATGTTTATTTTAGCTGCTTTATTTTTTTAACCCCCACTTTGTGCCATAATATTTGGTGTGTACTAGATTATATTTACTTTGTTGTTATTATAATAAGTGAATGTTTTAAACCTTAGGACTTCATTAGGGTTTTTGTGTGATTATGTTAGATAGTAGGTTTTGAAACCCTTCCTAGTATGATATGTTGTGACAAGTGATACCCTAATCAGGTCTAGTAGATCTCCATTTGGTCATGCTCCTACTTAATAAGTGTGTCCTCAATCATAAGTGTAGGTATGCTCTATCTTCTCTGAGATCAGATGGATTTATAAATATGATGCCTTTCAGATTGCATACACAATCAACTTTAGAGATCAATATATTTTTATATACATACACTTATATTTTAAAATTTATATTTATAGATGTGCCTTGGAGTCCTCTACAAATAATATTTTCACAACATAGTCAAATTTTGCATAGATCAAAATATATAGAATAATAACCAGACACTTTGATTTCCTTTATTAAATTCAAATATTTAAATGCAAATAGTCACAGTTAAACCTTGAACACCATGATATCATCTCAAGTGCTCACTTCTCAGATTAAATACACACCATCTATCTTATTGTATGAATATTGACCTTTAACACATAGTGTGCCAATCCTAAATTTTAAAACTTGACAAGATTGATAAGTAAAAGTCAATTATGCACTAATTTAAGGAGTTATTAGATGAGTTTGGTAACATTATTTTGAGTGACTATCCAAATATAATACCACTAATAAGAAGCATCACCCACCATACATATTTGATGTCAATATCATATTTTCTTAACAAAGATACATACAGGATCATACTACAAGAGAGTGAATAGATACAGAGGCATGTGCATGAGATTTTATATAAGTAATTTATAAATGAAAATTTGAGGTGTCCATATGACTTGTAGTGTATATGTTGAATAAGGATGGATAATGATCTATAGATTCAATAATCATCAATGAGATCAAAATCAATTACCAATTTTTATTTTTGTGTATGGATTATTTGATGGATTTTATGAGTGGGGTAAGTTAGTTTTCAAAGATTGATCTAAAAAGTAGGTATCACTAGATCAAGATTAGGGAAGGATAAGAGTGGAATAAATAATTCAAGATGAAGTAAATATTATATGAATATATAGTTATGAATATTAGTTTGAAAACACACCCAATATGTTCATGATGTTAATAAACATATTATTGAATCCATTTAACGGGAAGTATGTCTTTCTATACATTGATGACATTTTGTTGTTCATCAAGATGGGGGAAGAATACTTATAGAATATTTGGAATGAATTTTAGATGTTTTACAATGAGAAGCTACTAATAAATTTTAATAATTTTAACTTTATGAAGATAAATTTAGTATATTTAGGCTTTATGAATTTCAAATAAGGTTTGAATATGGACCTTAAGAATACACATGTGATTATGGAGTGGATATTCCTGATGAATGAATATGAGATGAAAAGTATTATTTGAATTTAAAGTTTATATTTTAATTTCATTATGAACTTTAATGGGATAAGCACAATAATCACCAAGGTGTTGAGAGGAAATCAAAAGTCATCCACACAAACAAATGAAGTTCAAACTAATTTCTAAGGATTGAAGAAGAAGGTGAACAAGTAGTTTTTTATGGCATTAACATATTTATAAAATTTATTCCTAGTGGATTGTGATGTGAATTACACAAAAATTAGATAAGTTTCAATCCAAGAGGGAATACCTCTATCATACATCAATGATAATTTGAGTGATGTGAAGAAGAAATAAGTGGGCTATGACCAAGATATTTATGTTATTATGTATGTGTTGAAGAAGAAGAGGAAATACTTGTTATTGAGGTAATTTTTTCTATAAACATATCATCATCCATTATAATTTATCAATATCCAATAAAACTTTGAATTTATGACACATGAAGTGAGTAGGTTATTACACAACTACATATTTTTATTGAAACATTGAAGCTAAAAATCAAACAAGGTATTTAATATGTTGAACATGAGATCACTAGTGTTGGATGAGATGAGAATGGAATAAATGGGGTTTTAATTCATGAAGGATATATATTATAATGAAAAAGAGTTTCACAGTGCATAGATAGCATGCGTTAAGCCCATAATTATGGACAAAACACTATAGTTAGAATACCACATTAAGGAAGGTATTGTTTTTAAGGGAGCATATTTTTGATACCTAAGGGGTCTATGCCTATTATTAATTTAATCTATAACAATGCATTTGTGTAGTTAAAGTAATGATACTCCTAACCAAAGATTGTCATATATATGTGAAAATACATGTGAATATTTGTATTTTTATTGTTAGAAAAAGGGAAAGGTTAGAACCTAGGTTTGTATCAACTATTTATTATTTAAAAGAAGCCATGGGATGACATTAACATGAATTTTATGCTAGGATTACCAAGAACATAGAGGAAAAATGATTCCATATTTTTAGTGGTGGATAGGTTTTTGAAGATGAGATATTGCATTTATTTTTAAAAATTAATTAATGTGTAAAAAATTTCCAACATGTTATTCATAGAGGTAATAACTATTATCACACAAATGTTCACCATAAGGAGGGATACTCAAACTTCCTCAAATTTGGAATAACATGGAAACACCTGATATGTTGTGGGTAACAATTCTAAGAGGTGAATCTTTATATTATGGGATAGCTCCCATGTACAACACATAAATTAATCACTAATATAACTACTTAGAAGGAAAATAAATAAAAATATATTGAAAACTACCCAAATTTAGGTGATGTACTAAATTAAACTTGACTACTTACTTGAACTTGCACTATGGAAAATAATTACAATGTTGATCTCAAAAATCCAAGGTTCTTCTAATAATAGTCTTTCAATATGAATGTAAAATACAATTTATCCTTCAAGGAATATGATTAATAGGCCTAATAATGGACACTAATAATTCTCCTTACACTTAAAATCACACAAATCTTCTAGCTACACATCATATGACTTGCTAGAAAGTAGATTTCTCACAAAAAGGCATGAAAGAGATAGGTGAATGAAAATAAAGGAAATATCACCTATCATTCAAAAACAAAAATAGTTTTTACACTTAATACAAGACTCAATAAATCTAAAATTAGTTTAAATTATTTATTCCAAAGGTAAATCGATATTCAATTCATTAGGGCTTCGTTCCATAGGAATATAAATAGCTTCCATCAATAGAAGAGAGGATGGTTAGAGGTTTAGAAATAAATAACTAGAGAATAAAGATTGACATTCTAGATTATGGATGAAGTTTCAATCTAGAAGAGTTGATAGATTGGATGAACAACATGGATATTATTTTGGAATGGAGAACTATGAGAGAAGACAAGAAGATAAAGTTTGCATGCAAAAAATTGAAGTTTAATGAAATGATTTAGTGGAATCATTTATAGGAAAAAATATAGAAAAAAGGTAAAGAGAAGATCAAATCATGTAAAATTATTGAGAATAAGTTAAGGGATAAATTTATTCCTATGGATTATGCACAAACCCTATACAGAAGATTCTAAAATTTGAGAGAAAAGGAGCACGGTATACAAGAGTATACATATGAGTTTTATAAGCTATTCATCAGAGTGGATCATGATGAAGTAGAAGAAAAAAGGGCCATAAGGTATTTAAATGGTTTAAATTTTTATATTCAAGATGAAATAAGCATGCATAAAATACTTTTCATAGAAGAAGCCTATCAATTAGCTTTGAAACTAGAAGAAAAAAAATATTCAGAAATTCAAAATCACATCTATTGGGACAAGAAGATGATAATCTCCTCTAATAAAAAGATGAGGTATATTTAATAAAAATAGAGGTGGGTTGAATACCACTAGAAAATAATCATCACATGGTGTAGGAAGATAAAAATATAATGGTAGCAATAAAGAAGAAGATGATTTGAGAGAGGATGAAGCTGGTGGTGGTAGAGGATGGTTTCAAATCAACATAGGTCTTATGTTTACTATATATTTGGAGAATAAGGTCATAGAGAATTTGAATGTCCACACCACTAAGATCAAGAAGGCAAGAGGATAACCTAAAAGTTAAATTAGTTGAATCTAAAATATAAGATAAAAATACTAAAGTTGCAACAATAGATATTATAAAAAATCTCATGATGAGAAAAACAATTATTTCTCCAAGGAAAGAGCATGTGTAGAATAAATAATATGGTTATGCATAGTTACAAACAAATAGATTTAGAACAAGTTGTACTTTAGGAGGTACTTTATAAAAAGTAATTATAAATGGTGGTAGTTATGAAAATATGGTTTATAAGGACATGATTGAGAAACTAAGTTTGCAGTATGAAAAGCATCCCAACCCTTATCAAATTTTATGGTTTTAAAAAGTGAATGAAGTTGCAATAGATAAAAGGTGTTTAATCAAGTTTTATATAATTAAAATTTACATGGATTAAATATGGTGTGATTCTATACCAATGGATGCATTCCATGTGTTATTGGGAAGGCCATGGAAGTTTCATATAAAAATAGTTCATGATGGAGAAAAGAACACGTATAATTTATAGAAAGGTAGTATGAAGGTAATTTTGTTACCTCTTGAATAAGAAGGCCAGAATGAAAGCATACTAAATCCAAAATAATTATCAAAGACATGAAACTGATAGGTTATTTTTATGCATTGGTAGTGAAGAAACAAGATTCAAAAGTGGTGCAAGTACTAATATAAGCAATGGTAGTGATGAGATACTAGATGGTTTTGCACCAAAGATAGATATTTATCATAATATAAATTTGAATATAGGATTACCTCTACCTAATCAAGCAACTTATGGGATGAGTCCAATAAAATATGTTAAATCAAATAAGTAGGTTATTGAATTCATGAGAAAGGGTGTAGTAAGGGAGAGCATGAGGCCATGTACAACACCAAAATTTGTAACTACAAATAAATATGGAGGGTGAAGGATGTGTGTGGATAATAAAGTAATCAATAAAATTATAATCAAGTATAGGTTTTCTATACCTCATTTAGATGATATGATGGATGTTCTTGTAGGATCAAAATATTTTACCAAGATTGATGTAAGGAGTGGAGACTATCATATTTGGATTCATGAAGTAAATGAATGGAAAATAGAATTTAAGACTAGATATGGTTTATATGAGTGGATGGTGATGCCATTTGAGTTATCTAATGCACCCAACACATTTATGAGGATGATGAACATAGTGCTACAAGAATAAAATGATAAGTTTGTGGTGGTTTATTTTTATGATATTTTAATATTTAGTAAGATTAAAGAAGATAACTTACATCATTTGAAAATGGTATTATAATTATTAATAAAAGGTAATATCTATGTGAATTTGAATAAGTGCAAGTTTATGAAGAATATTTTGGTATTTTTGGGATTTGTAGTTTTAGTAGATGGTGTAGGAATGAATAATAAAAAATTAAATTAAATTTTTGAGTGGCCTCACCCACATAGCATCATAGAAGTAATAATTTCCCATTGTTTAATAATTTTTTATAAAATATTCATTAATAAATTTAGTGGTCTTGTTGCACCAATAACAAACTATATGAGAGGAAAAGAATTTTCATGCACAAGGGAAATAATAGATATTTTTGAGTTCTTGAAGAATAAAGTTATAGAAAAGCCTATTTTAGCATTACTAGATTTTAGCAAAGTGTTTGAGGTTGATTGTGATGATTCATCTATGAGAATTGGTGATATGTTGAGTCAAGAAGGAAATCCAATTTCATATTTTAGTGAGAAATTAAATGAGGTAAGAATAAATTATTATACATATGATGTTAAATTTTATGCCATTGAACAAGCATTAAGAAATTGGAAGCATTGTCTAATGCCTAAAGAGTTTATCCTATTTGATGATCATGAGTACTTGAAGTATGTGAAGACTCAAAAGAATTTAAATAGTAGGCATGGAAAGTGAGTGTCTTTATTTTAGGGTTATTATTTCACTAAAATTTGTGTATTTCAATTTTAAAGAAAAAATAGAGAATAAGGATAGGGATAAGTGATTAGAATAAACCCATATAGGTTTGCGCATTGTATCCAGATGTTGTGAGCACTCCTCTTTGACTAGGAAGGACTACCTATAAGTAATAAATCATTATAACAAAATGATTTTTAGTAGATAAATGAATGGGATACCAAGCTACGTGCTTTTTCTAGGAAGTGTCAAATTTTCTTAGAGATGACAATCCACTTTTGAGAGATAAAAGAGTAATAAATAAACAAGAGAGAGGAAAAGAGAGATAATGTTATCGTTATTTACAACTTGAGTGCAACAGAAAGTAATAGAGTGTAGGTGGTATATTTAGTTTATGTTTTGGAAGTTGTTTTGGTAGGTCTTAAAAGGGTTAGGAAATTCATAGTTGTCAACATTAGTTAGGATGTTGAGGTCAATGGGGAAGTATGACTGACATCATTTATGATACCAAGGTCGATGAGGAAGTATGACCAATGTCAATTATGCAACCGAGGTCATTGAGGAAGGCGGTCGATATAGATTAGGTTGCTGATGTTGGTAGGGGCAATAATTGCCTAAGAGTTTACAAAAGGATTTTATGGATGTGGGAAATGGTTTTGGTCATGTCTGGAAGGTTTGGGGAGAGTTGTGAGAAAGAGAGAGAGAAGTGTTTGGATGGATCTAGTCAGAGGTTTATTGTGTTAGAATATGGGAAAATAAACAAGGAAGCTTTATAACTCCCTCACGAAGATTCAATCTAGAATATGTAAAGCAATAAATAATAGATGTAAAGTGAATTTGAAAGTAACTACTTAAATACTTAAAAAATAAGTGATGTACTTAGCTACAAAGGTGGCTGAATGATAAGTATCAAATGTGTGGCTTCTATCAGGCAGTTCAAATTGATGCCTTGAATAGAGACAAAAAGTGGGTGCTACTAGTTCTCAAGAGCTTGGTTCCAGATTTGGATTAACTTATGAAAGATAATAGTAAACTAAGATGTTGAAAATTGAATGCAAAAATCCTATATGCAAATAAAAATGATTTTTCTTGATTTTTTTTGACCTAAACATAAATTTGGAGTTTGGCTTATGTAACCAACATCAGTAATCCCACTGTTGTTGGTCATAGGTTGACCAACATTAGTGGTATAAGAATAGGTAAAAAATACTATTTTTAGCCTATTTTTGTTGCTCCTCATGTCAATTGTGGTATCCATTAAGAAATGGTAGAAATGGGAGCTTAATAATGATGTAGTTGGTTAGGAACTTATTTTTGAGGTGAGAACAAGTCTTGGGTAGTTAGGATAAGGGGACTAAGTCTTGAGGTGACTCATCAGGTGAGAATTAGTCTTAGGATGAGGTGGCCAGATGAGGTGGTAAAAGAGGTTTTTAATTAACTTAATTATATATTTTAAATTAATTAAATATGTGAGGGGTAAAAGCATGGGTTATGGAGGCTAACTATTATTATTAAAATAGAACTCAAGGGGGGTTTTAACACATGGAGTTACACACATGTGTGACATAATTTTGGTGTCTACATTTTACCCTTTTTGTCTTTTAATTTTAACTAATAAGTTACAAGATAAAAGTAGGAGTTATATGCTCAAGGTTTTGGTTGAGGTATCCCCCCTCAAAATGAGAATTGATAGAGGAGAAAACAAAATCAGGTACCAGTTTGATAAGAAGTGAATTATGTGAGTGGAGGAGAACATGGTATCACTTATTTTACATATACTACTACAAGATATAGTTGAAAAAATTGATAACAAATAAGGTTGAAGAGGACTGAGATAGAAATAACTAAAGCATAGCTTGTAAGTGATAGATGATAAGGTCAAAACAATCAAATTTGTAGTTCCAACTGGTCCATGTGTCCTAGGTATCTAAGGTGGGAAGTGCCCTTGGGAAACACAAAAAGGTTGTAGGTGATAGGATGAGCTTGGTCACCATCCAAAACACCTAATATACATGCATGTGTACAATAGCTGACTATAGCAAAATAGTATAGGTCAAGACAAGTAATGCAAGGTTAGTGTAAAAAGGTCAATAAGTGAGAAGATATTCATGATCTCCAGTAGAAGTCATCCTAGATAGAGATTTAAGTGATATCCAAGGGTGGTTATCATGGTTGGGGAGATATATGTGATCTCTAAGTTTGTATTCATGGTCAGGAAGATATATGTGACCTTGAAATTACCCTAGATTATGGGTAGAGTCTAAAGAGTTATGGTTATTGGTGGAAACTATAATGCAAAGTTGTTAATGTTGGTGATGTCACCAATGTTGATAGTAAATATTGCTGATGTTGGGGGCCTAGGGTAAGGTTTCTGATATCGATGGGAAAAATAGGTTAATGGAATAGGCTAAGTATACCTATGTTGATGGGTAACCAAACTCAATAAAAAGGGGTTTGATGGCCCACCAAACTCATTTTAAACATTTGATTGGAAAGAAAAAGAGATATAAGAGAGACTAAGATGGTAGAGCTAGGAGGGGACCCAATGGTAAGTGTGCCACTATAAGATCTAGTTGTGCCAGCTCAAAAGAGATGAAGAGATGAGGTAAGATCCACTATGATTGGATTTGATACTTGAGTTGGTTATTTTGATTTTATAGGCTAAAATTAAAGGTTGGGTAATATAAATGTAGTGAGGGTGGGTAGGGTATGGGGTAGATTAGTTTTAGGGGAATTTAGGAGGGATTTGGGGTAGGTTTTAGGTTAAAAATAAATTTTAGGTGATGGGTCATTTAACCCTAAACCCAAACTAGTCACCAATGTCAATAGTGTCCACTAATGTCGATTGACATAGTGCTGATGTCGATAGGTTTTGTCAATGTTGGTCGACACCAAGCATCTATGTCAGCATTAAAAACTAACATTGATAACTATGAAGAACCCAAAAATAGGAAAAAAGGTCAGTTTGGATCCTTAATTAAAGTAGTCCACTAACCTAATGGTTGAGCTAGCCTCAAAAGACCTTATGTCGACTGAGTGATACCTACATAGCCCAATTGTATATTTGGTTTATCAAAATACATTTTTTATCTTTGTGTGGCTATAATTGGTGACAAAAAAGTATAACTCTCCTTCTAAAGACCAGAAAACTAAGAAATCCCAATAGTGTTACCAAAGCCATCATGTCTTTTGATCATTCTAGGGTTTTATGTTTTATTTCCCTAACAACCATTTGTGATTAGACTAATAGTGTCACCAACTCGTAGAAGCCAACACATTTGTGATTCAGCAAATTTAGCTGGAAAAAAGCATAGTTTTGATGATGTGTAGCCTCATATAGCACATGGTGATGTGTACCCTAATATAACACATGGTGATGTGCAACGTCATGATGATCTATTAGCACAAAGTCTAAGAGATATTATTTAAAAACATGAGAGCAAAGGAATACTAAGTCTGCAGATGATTTATTCAAGATTAAAAGATGTGTTTAAAGTGAAATCTATGGAGACCAATAATGATCTACCTACTCATGCCACACCTGATGTGTCTAAGGAGCATGAAGTTTTGGTTAATGAAAGTCATGAAAAGAGACCACTTACATCTAGTGTGCCTCAAAGTGCACCTATTACATCTATAACTTTTGATGGAACTAGTGGATTAGCCAAAAATATTGGTAGTGGCTTAATAGAAGATGTGTCTAATTTTGTCAAAAGATAAAGATTGAGTCAAGATTTGTAAATATCTATAGATATGAATGCAAAATAAATAAAATTAGAAGGCAAGAACCCATTCTTGGTTGATGTATGGAGAGATGGTGAGCCCATTGGGACAAATTCCTTAAGGTGGGTCTCAGAGTTGGGTGTTAGATATAGGGCCCATTTGGATATTTGCAAATAAAATTTTGCAAAGCAAGATCCATGAAGTGTGGAAAATGTTTTAAACAAAATGGAAAATGCTTTTGAGACTACTGGTGGACAAATCTCTAGAAAATATTACAAGCAAAATATGAGACTTTTGATGAACAATTTTAGATACAATTACAGAAAAACAATCATGGAGGGAAAAGAGAGGTTAGACTGCAATGAAAATACTGAGAAAAAACAAAAAGAAAGTAAAGATTTTATGCCACCAACTCGTGAAGCCAACACATTTGTGATTCAATAAATGTAGTTGGTGAAAAGAGTAGTTGTGATGATGTGCAACCTCATATAGCACATGGTGATGTGCAACATGATATAGCACATGGTGATGTGTAGCCTAATATAGAAAATGGTGATGTGTAATGTCATGATGATCTCTTAGCACAAATTCTAAGAGAGATTATTTAAAAACATGAGAGCAAAGGAACAATAAGTCTATAAATGATTTATTCAAGATTAAATGATGTGTTTGAAGTGAAATTTGTGGAGACCAATACTGATCTACTTAATCATACCACACCTGATGTGGTCAAGGAGCATGAAGTTTTAGTTAATGAAAGTCATGAAGAGAGATCGCTTGCATTTGCTATGCCTCAGAGTGCACCTATTGCATCTACAATTTTTAATGGAACTAGTGGATTAGCCAAAAATATTGTTAGTGGCTTAGTAGAAGATGTGTCTACTTTTGTCAAAAGACAAAGATTGTGTCAAGATTTGTAAATATATACAGAGAGGAATGCAAAAGAAAGAAAATTAGAAGGTAAGAAGTTATTCTTGGTTGAGGTATCGAGAGATGGTGAGCCCATTCAGCCAAATGCTACAAGGTGGGTCTTTGAGTTGGGTGTAAGATGTAGGGCCCATTTAGATATTTGTAAATCAAATTTTGTAGAGAAAGATCCATGAAATGTGGAAAATGTTATACAAAAAATGGAAAATGCTTTTGAGACTACTGGTGGACAAATCTCTAGAAAATATTACAAGCGAAAGATGAGATTTTGATGAATAATTTAAAATACAATTGCAGAAAAAAATCATGAAGGGAAAAGAAAGGTTAGAATCCACTCTATCTCCCAAATAGTGGGAGGCATTGAAATAAACTATGCATTCCAAATAATATTTAATAAAGAATAACATAGGCAAGAGAGTAAGAGATAATGTGAGGGCTAGATATACATTTGGCTGAGGCAGGTTGTAGGCCAAAATGGACAAATTTGGAGTAAATGTATGAATTTTTGGTTCAATTTATGCTTTGTTATTTATTTCAATTTTTTATTAAATTGACTATATGTTGAAATTGACATTGTATTTTAGGTGGAAATAAGTAATAGAGAAGCAAGTGCAAAAGATATCATCAAGTATATGATATCACTAGATCCTAGTAAATCTAAGAGTAGGATGAAGTGGAAATCTAGTTCATCAACAAATATTTCAAAACCATCTATTATATGCCTAGTAAGAGCCTCTCTAGATCATGTCAACTCAATTTAATGGTACCAACATGTAATGAGTTGCATAAATGGTCTCACTGAAAAAGTTTCACAGTCAGTTACCTCCATTAAGCATATAATTTCTCCATGAAATGAACATAATTTCATAGATTTCAATGAGGTAAGAGGCTTTATTGATCTCATTTCTTCTCATTTGGAAATTATATATACAAATTCCTCTTAATATGTAGATTGAAATCTGAGTGTAGGAGAATCTAACCTAGTTTCTTTATTGTTGGAGTGATCCAGAAAATGTTCTTTTGGACAAATTTATAGCTTGCATTATTTACTTGACTATTGAATGATTTATATATTTTTTTGCATCATGGTTAAATCACATGCAGAGCAATTTTATCAAAGTAGCTTGAAAATTAAAACACCTTAATGTCAACAGATTTGTTGATATTGATAGTGATCATGATGAACTAGACAAGAATGTGCATCACCATCATAGTTGTGTTGAAGTTGAGGTAATATAATAGTTTTTGTCATTTATCTATCCCAATGTTTTATCATTCTCCATGCTTAAATGTTATTTTGGAAAAAAAATTATAGATTTTGCATTCTCTAAGTTGTAAGTTAATCTATCCCAATGTTTTGTCATTCTTCTTTTGGACAAAAAATTATAGATTTTATATTCTTTAAGTTGTAAGTTAATATGTTCCATGTTTTGTCACTCTTCATGCTTAAAATGTTCTTTTGGAAAAAAACTATATATTTTTCATTCTTTACTTGACTTATATTAACTTTTGCATGATGGTTAAACCACATGCAGAGTAATTATATGAAAGTAGAATGAAAAGAAAAAGGCCCTATCAATAGAACTCTCTACAAAGTTGCACAACTTCATGTCAATGTTGATAGTGATTATGCTGAACTCGACAATCATGTGCATGATATTCATAGTATTAGTGGTGCTAAACTTGAGGTGAGTGATATGAAACCACATGAAAGTAGATACTATTCAAGTAATGGTTGTTTTATTATGTAAATAAGTGTAATCATTACCTATGTGATAGAAGTTGGTTAAAATAGTAGTGAAGTGTAATTAGCTAGTATACATAGATTATGAAAATAAGGGAGAACATATAACAGACATTATGTGGAAGCACAGAGCTTAGTTTTAATAGAGTGCATACATAGATTTTAAAAATGCATTAATGCATTGTGTTTGGTGATGGCATGGTCCTCAATTGGGGGGATTTCATTGACAATCCATGTCTCTTTCTAGAGTATTCATACATTTTATCACTATTTGTGTCTTTCCCTCCATTTTTTTGTACCTCACAATGGGTTAGTTTTTTTTTTTTGAAAGTAAAAATTTGCTTCTTTGTTATTCAAGAGAATAAAAAACACACACAAAAACTGATTTGTTTGAAGACAAGACATTACGTACAACTATCAAAAATAAAAGACAACACTTTTCCACCGATGTCAAAAACTAATTTTTCTAGGAGGAAACACTTTGAGATAAGGAAAAGACAACCAAATGACAATAATACTAACCCTAAGAATCATAACAAGTTTAGACCAGAGTTACATAGAACATTTTTACTCTTTTCAAACATTCTAACCAAAAGTACATTACTATCACATGACCCAGATTCATTTTTAGTTCATCAATGGATTGTATCTCCAACCACTTTGGTTGATCCTACACAAATTAAGAATGTATTAGAAAATGTATTTTTGAGTAAAGCACTCTAGTCAAAAGTAAATCATAGGTGGAAGTAATTAGCATAACCAAAATATCAGACCTTGTGTGTATAGATTTAAAATAATGGGACAAATATAGCTAATACAAAGATAAAACAAGTTGTAAGGCTATTTATCATGAGAAAACATCCCCTATTAGCTTAGATAAGTTAAGGTTTTTTATGCAAGAATTTTCTTGGCTTTGGTTGTGAAAAACAAACTCAATTTTTTTTGTAAAGAAGTTGAATCCTTACCTTTTGAGGCACAAACTGAATCCTTACCTCGATATGTCATTGCATCACATAGAATAGCTAAATGCCTATAGTTCACATATGACCCATCAAAATAAATCACAACTTGAAGAACATCCAGAAGAGATTTTATCAGAGCCTCTATTCCAAGAACTTCAATAACCTCAATCAAATGATAACTTGTTGTCCTTGTAGCATCCACATCTTCATGGCACATGACTGATAACATATTGACACCTTATGTATCTAACATCCATTTTGTATCAAATAACGAGAAGTTAATTTTTGTTTAATATGTCAGGTGCATGGTTTTAGGTTTCCAATCATCATTTTCTAGTTTCTTATTAATATTTATCAAATGTTTATCTATGTATTATCAAATTTTTTATATCTTAATATAATGTGTATTTTTTTTGTTTTTTCAAAAATGTATTGATAAACTCGAAGAAGGGGATAAAGTTGGGGTGTTAGATCTATTTGATGGTGTTGCTGTGGGCATTGGGTGTATTCACTCACTATCTATTATACATAGAGTCAAATTGGAAGGAATGGGAGATGTAAATGTAAATATTTTAAAGGTCACAATTAACATACCCTTACTTAAGAAGAAAAAATAGATGGAGATGTCCATCTGAAATAGAAAGAAGGAATCTTCACATGGTGGCCACTAAAATATTTGCAAAAAATGGCATAGTTGATGTTTATCATGTACTAGTTGTTAGACAACTTGGCCCACTGCTTTATACAGTAGTTTGAATGTGTTTTTTAGGGATCTAAATTATCATGGTGTATTTACAAGCATTGGAAACTCTTATACTTTGAAATTTTTTATTATATATATATAAACATCTTATAGTTCATCAAAATTGTATTATATATTTTTATTACATATTACTTTTTTTGTTATCATGATATTGAATCAATCGTTTAACTTATAGCATGTTGTAGCTTGTTCGTATATGTAATATTTTTATTTACTTTTATGTTTTAATTCAAGATTAATAATATGTTTATTTATGGCCTTGTTGATGGGTTTGGAGAAAACTCCAATAATGGAGTAGAAGCCTAGACCCTCCTTTGGGGTATCAAGTTAGCCATGTCCATTGGAATCAAAACCCTCTTAATAGAGGGAGACTCCAAAATTGTCATTGATGTAGTCAGAGATAAATATATAATAGGATGGAAGTTGGAGGACATCATTCAAGATATAAAACATCTCCTTCTAGGTTTTAAAGAGTTTGAAGTCAAACAGATCTATAGAGAGGTAAATCAGGTGGCAGATGTAATGACCAACCTGGGAATAAATATTTTCCCTCTAAGGTGTTTGAGGAACACAAATAGTCTACCCACTAATGTTAGAGAACTCCTCCTTTTGGAGGCCCAACGTTTCTCAAAATAATGGCTCACATCAACTATTATAGATTAAATTACTTATTTATTTTCTTGACAACTCTATGTTGGACATTGGTCATATTAAGGGTAGGAAAGGTGTTGTCATCAAAGTTTGGAAAGTGACGTATGAGCTTAATTTAAAATATGAGTATTTCACTTCAATGAAAATCAATATCACATGAGGTAGATTCATTTCCCAATGGTGCCTATTCACATGGACTATCCTTGTAAGATTCCCTATTTATGTAATCATTAATTGATTATCTTGTATAATATAAAAAAAGGGGGTTGGGATTTGATTGATTTTAAAGGATGGTTAACTAATGATAACCATTCCTTTGCTTTTATACTATTCAACTCAATTCTGTTTAATCTTTGGTGGCTAATTCTAGTCTTAACTGAGTCTACCAACAAATCTGAGAAGATTTTTGTCATGGGAGGTGACAAGGTCATAATGGAACCTTTATCTTATGATGAAACCAAAGCAGATGACATGATTTGAAGTATCTATTATGAAGGAGGTATTACTTCTTTCTTAGAATGCCTCAATGGCTATGATGAGAATCTCTTAGCTCAATTTGCCTTGAGTTGGGATGGGGATCACAAAGTTTAGGTTGGTGGTATTTAGTTTGAAATTAGCAAATAATCAATTACAAAGGCCATAGGTTTGAGCTGTGAAGGTAAAAGATTAAAGAGACTCTCCTAAGTTTAAGACCTAGAGGGGATGAAAATATTCTTCAGAGAAGGTGATTCTATGATGAAACTATAGGGAGGTTTTGACAGGGATAATATGGTTAAGCCATGGGATAAGGTATGTTTCACTATCATGAAGTATTTCACCTTTAAAGGGTGTTTAAAGTGTTTTTATCATTACCATTTTTCTCTTTTAAATCACTTTCAACATAAAGTGCTTGTCAACTTTCCTTTCTTCCTTTTGTCATCCCTAGAGACTTCTCTCAAATATGTTAAAAAATATATTGATTGCAACCCAGTTGCCTCCACCATTCTGATCCACTAAGATCTTATTTTTAGGATTTACCACTTTCACCTTGCATTGTGTTCGACTAAACCTTTAAAGGCTTTTGTGATTGATGAATCCCATGAAAGTGACTCAAAAGATCATATCCCCCTGAGTTTCAATTTTGGTTCTATGGGACCCCATGTTTCCATTCCTAGGTCTAAGGAATTTTCCACCCCTTATTCAAACTCCCCCATTAAGAAAGGCTAATTTTCACTTATTCTATTGGGTTTGGTTTGTTCATCTCCTAAAATTTCAAAATCCACACCTCTCGATCCATCTCAATCTCTAGCTGTGAAAGCTCTATGTGAGTTGAGGACTAGTCTTGTTATTTATAGAAATAAGAAGAGGAAATTTCTCCCTAGGTTTATTTCATTGAATAAAAATTTGGGAAAGAAAAAGACTAAAAAAGTGGTGGGTGAAGATCACCCAAAATAGGTTACAGACAAAGAGCACTTAGAGGCCCAAGTGCAAGGGGGTGTGGATGTGGATGAAGAGTCTAGAATTAAATCTCAGAGTTTCACAACTAGAAAGATGGGTATCAAGAGATCCTATAGAATTATAGGGGTTGAAGCCCCTTTAGTGAATATCATTGATTATCCCTCTACTTCAGATCTGAAGATGGAAGCAAATATTTTAAAATTCAAACCCGATTTGAGAAAGAAGATTGATAAGGATGGAACCAGTCACTTCAAGGAGCTAAATAACTCCTTATATGACTTGGTTAAGGAGGATTTTGAGGACACCTATGATGATGGTAGCTAGATCAAAAAGGAGTTGGAGGAAAGTAAAAAATGGTTTACGCTCACTCCAGAACAAAATGAAAGTTTTGACAAGCATTTGCTTGAAGGTTGTTCATCGAGCTACTTCTTCACTGATGATTCTATAAGAGGTTTTTGATGGAGATAAGGATATTGAAGGTAAAATTACCAACAAGGAGGAGTTTCTCATTTTCATAAAATATGACTAGAAAGACTAGATTAACAACCAGTGTTTATGCCATGGTTACCTTTTAATTTATTTCTAGTTTATTGTTTGGTTGTCATATGTTTCTTATTCGTTTATTAGTTACATGATCATTGAACTAGAGTGTATGATCACTTTCAGTATGAGCACATGAATAGATAGTTTGGGGTATGACATGATGTGCTCCAAAAACATGGGTGTGGGTGAGTGCATGAACACTAGTGAGGGCAGGAGCCTATGAGAGGCCTATGGAGGTTGAGTTGGCACCATTGGCCTTGGATGTATAGGATGCAACTATAGACATTCCTGATGTAGAAGATGTTGGATACATAGAGACATATACCACATGGTGGTCAAGGCATCTATGGGCTCCATTTTACCTTATTGGTGGAGGGGATGCCCTTGAGTATGAGAATCTTGCTTCGATCCAAATTATGGGAGGTAAGGCTTGGTTATATTTGAATTATGTACACGTTTGTATTTGTTTTAGTTTGTTTTGAAAGTATATATCTAATGTAATGTTGTAATTTGTGTCCAAGAAAAGTGGGAGGTGCTCAGGATGAAGCACAAGTTGGTGTAGGAGGAGGAGATAATGAGTATTGGAAGACTATCAATGAGTCTACACTCCATGAGCTTACATGACATGTAATTCATGATGTTATCGAGGAGGGTTTGATAGAGTGAGAAAAAGTTACAGTCAGTGGTTATGTTCATTTATTTTATAGGGCTACTATAGCTATTGCTACATATGTTAAGGCAATAGGAGAGAGAGATGAACTAAAGGCTAAGCTTGATAGGCATATGATGCCTCCACCTGATTATGAATCAGTGAGTACGAGGATTATGGATGAGTACAAGGAGCTTCAAAGGCAATATTCAGATTTGCACAAGGAGAATGGTCAGTTACTAGAGTGAGAGAGTCATCATAAGAGTCATTAAAGAGCTCGAGTAGGTGCAGGGTCATCGAGTGTTAGGCTGGACTATGGGACTAGTACTAGAAGAGAGAGTGAGACTAATAATGAGGGCATGATTCCCATTCATGATTTATTGTATCTTGATAGGATGTATATGATTTGAAAAAAATTCTATATATATGGATATTATTTTTTATTTTGACTCATTCATACTGTGTTATGAGATTTTAAATATATTATTATATTCATTGCATATGGTTGTTTTAGAAGTAGTTGATTTGGTATTGATATTGAGGTTTTATATGTTTAGTAAAATGGTACTTGGGATATGTGATTTGATTATTTTGATGAGTGTGATCCTAGGTTTATATTTCAATTTGTATGTAAGTAAAGAACTTTATTTGGTTTGTAATTACATGTGGGGGAAAAAAATCGGTTTTGCAATTGGCAAATTGTTGGGACAAATTGAGCTGGTTTGAGATTGGTAAATTATTTGGATAAGTTGATTTGGTTTGAGATTGGTAGATTGTTTGGATAAGTTGAGTTTTTTTTATTGTTGGTAAAATAGGATTTTATAAGATCTAGATTTTGATAAGTTGGTTTTGGCTATGGATAGTTATTAGAAATTACGAATGTTACTTGTTATATGTGGGGATGTAAGATAACATGGTGTTAATATTAATTCCTTGAGAGTGGGTCAAGAATACAAAGGTTAGATAGACCTTTGGCTCCATCATTCCCTACTAAGTGAAGCTATGAACTAAAACTAATATGACTATGTGTCGTATCTTTCTATGTGGTATCCCTATCTAAATCCTATTGGCTAATTGAACAAGTGCCCATACTACTCATGCCAAGTAGGAATATGGTCTGTATCTGATATTGTCTACTATGTACTAACCATAGTTGAATGTGGATATTCTATAAAATGTATTTTATTGGTTATGCAAGTAAAATTGTATGCCATGAAGAAGGCTCATCTATCCATAATTGTATACCCTATGGCCCCTGCTATGATGTCTATGACTTAGCCATAGATCGAGCTAGAGCTAAAACCTATGATGAGGGCTCATTTAATCTTAATTATAGTGGATTGTTACTTGAGATAGGACCCAGAATATCTGGGTATAATGTATATTTCTCATGAGTAGTAATTTGTGATGTAGGTTCATTTAATCTTAACCATAGCAGATTACTATGAGAGACAGGACCCATAAGACCTAGTTATAGTGAATATTTCTCATGAGTAGTACTTTATTGTAGTTCCTTTAACTCTATTGTATATGTATATGGGACTGCACTATGTACCCTTCAAATTACACTTCTATATATAGGTTATTATTGTTAGACATGTTTCTAAACCTTTTAAATAGGTAGAATAGGAGATCTCCTATGAGGCTCTATCCTAGTTCCCACATTTCTCTCACGATGAGTGACCAATGATTCCTATGAAGGAATGTCTTGGGATGACTTGTCATGGGTGAATGATGTCTATGGTTCCATGATGGAAGAGATCTCAGTGTCCCCTATGTGAATGCTATGATGCCATTATCAACACATCTATTAGGTCAATCTTTGAGTCCATAGCAATCATTATCTCTGTGTCTATAGATATGATGATATTTACAAAATTCTTGATGTGGTTGTCTATGTAAGAGATGTGGATATCATTGATGAGTAGAAGGTAATGTGATTAACCTCTTATCTATTATTGATGATAATATGATAGATGGGATATCTTTGTATGAATCAAACTGTAGTGGTGCCTTACTTCTATTCTTTGTAGTGCATACTATAGGTTATACTTTGGAGACTGGCTCTTTGTTCTTAACCAGTTGTTTTTATAGATGTGGTCTCCTATATTATTTAAAACATGGTGGATGCTGAGTGCTAGGAGTTGTAGCTGAAGATGTTGATGTGAAATCTAGAGTAATCTAATCAACTAAATATGTGTCAATCAATCCCAATTTCTTTTCCAAAGATAAAACTATATAACATAAGTGTCTGAAATAAGATTCTATCTGATATAATAGATTCTTGAGAAGAGGTTGGCAAAGCCCCTTAATAAATATATGTTGAATCTCTAAATCTATTGATTTATATATCAACCTTAACATGTGAGCCTTAAATCTTAAGATATACTCACTAACTAACTCTAAAGAATTTTGATGTAGTGTGGCAAGTTTTTCATATGTAACACGAGGGCCTATGTTTGTTATGTAATGTATGAGAAATGCCTCCTCTAGGTCATCATATGTGTGAAAGGTACTAATGAGGAGTAGATGAAATAACTAATTTTGTGTTTCCCCCACTAATGTTTTCTAAAATAACTTGATTAGAATCAAAGGACTCACATGAGATGGCAAAGCCTTCTAAAAAACTTGAATATGTACGAACGGATCTCCAGTTCCATTAAAGTGATGCAATGAGGGTATCTAGAAATGATTAGTTAATGAATCTTTGATAAATGTTTTTGAAAGAGGGTTACCATGTAAATCATTAGCATCCATCCAAGACTTATAAGCCTTGTTTTCTAAGGTAAGTAAATGTATTTGGTGTTGTAATTCACCAATTACATGCATTAAAGAGATGATCTCCTAGGACGGTACATTAGTATCTTGGAGTGGTTCATTTAATTATTAGATTTGATTTTTATTTTTATCAATGGGAATGATACATTTAGGAATTGGATCATAAAGAGGGGGTGTGCTCGCTTGAACCTTGGGATTAGTGGTAACTTGGACCTTACTAGAGGGATGTGTGATACCATTCTCTTTAGGTGAAGAGTGATCACTTAGTTCTACTGTAGTGAGGGGTGTCTTGGGGGATTCATTGGTATATTTATGTTTTAGTGTATCACATTCTAATTGAGTAAACGATGTGTTATTAGCACGAACATGTGCATTATTTGGAATAGAAACATCCATAAAAGTAGAAACAACATTTGGAAGTGCATTATGTTTGAGAGGATAAATAAGAGAAGAGTTAGAAACATGAGATGCATATTATTCTTCACTATGTACATAATAATCATCATTGTTACATGCATTGTCATCCTTGGAATATTTTTAATAATCACTCTGATTTTCATATTCATTTGCATGTTCACTATCATACTCATTATCACTTTTAGTGCAACTAGGGAGAGGTGTAAGATAAGAATTTAATTTTTTTTTTAATATGCAATAAAGTATCATTTGAATTTAGAATATCATGTGCATCTATGTTATCCATGGATGGAGTGTATGCATGATTTTCATGTGCAATATAAGAGATAAGAAAATAAGAGTTTTCATTTAGACATTCTTTTGACAAAGTAGAGAGAGAGAGAGAGAGAGAGAGAGAGAGAGAGAGAGAGAGAGAGAGAGAGAGAGAGAGAGAGAGAGAGAGAGAGAGAGAGAGAGAGAGAGAGAGAGAGAGAGAGAGAAGGTTCACATGGAAGCAAATAAGGAACCAAATAATCACTAATAAGAGATTCACTTAGAAGTGCATGATTAATTTGTTCATTTGGTGCACTATGCATAGGAGATTGAGGTGAAAAGTATCTTTCTCATTTACCAAAATTGTTTTCTTTAGAAGAGGGAATAAAAGATATAGGTTTGAGAGAAGGAGATGCATCTATTTGTACTTCACTATCACTATCATGGACATCATCATATTCTTCATTACAACAATAGTAATTATCTTCATTGAAAATCAAATCATTTTTCACATTTTTAGTTAATGTGTAATTTTGTAAATTTGTCCATTCATTGTCATAATTATGATAAAATTTTAAAAATTGATTTATGAGATGAGAGGAAAGAAGTGCCTTAGTGGCCATTTTATTTCTTTCAACAAAGAGATATTGAAAAGTACTATTAAGAAAATAAATGCAAAAATAACTATTAACATAGAGATTTTGAAAATATTTTTGACAATCCAAAGAAATTTGCAAAAAATTCAAATTTTTTTTCTAAAAATTGTAAGGAAAACATGGGGTTTAAGATCTAGTTCGGAAATCTAGGGTTTTGAGCTAGGATTTTAGAATTTTAAAAAATGATGCCAATAATTTATATTTTAAAAATAAATTTGAATAAAATAAATTCACAAAAATTAATACAAAAATTAGAGATTTGAAATTAATTTTTTTCACAAAAAAACTACTAATATTTAAATTTTGAAATTATTTTTGACAAAGTAAACAATTTTCAAACATTCCAAAATAGTTTTCTAAAATTTGCAAGGAAGCAAGGCTTGGTGTTTGAGGACCTAGTATGGAAATATAGGGTTTTCAACTAGGATTTTGGATTTTTTGACAATTATATAATAATTTAAATTCTAAAAATAATTTGGAAGAGGATAAATGCACAAAAAATTATACAAAATATCAAAAAATTTAAATTAAATTTTTGCACAAAATATAAAGGAAAGAAAAAAACAAAAAAAACTAAGTGTAGCTAGGGTTTTAGGTTTTTATTCGAAGTAAGTCGAGTTCACCAATGTTTTATAATTTTTGGGAGTCTTGTGTTTAGTTCCTAAATAATAAGGGGTCTGGAGTAAGGGAAAAATCTAATCAAATGTAATAAAATGTAGATTTTAGATTTATTTGATTAAATCAATTGCATATGAAGAGAAATTAACTTATCTTGAAAAATAGGTTGATATAACTATTGGTGAAGCTAAAAACTAAGGTGTAGAAAACCTAGATTTGGCTTTTGTTTTCTGATTAGATAGGAACACCAAAAATAATACACTTCAGGGTCTAGTTTTATAGTCATATTCCTACCATTATTTTCCAAACTAGTCATAGAGGTCAAAGTTTTTTGGGTTATTTCTACCAGGTCTGTGTGAGCATGTGTACCAAATTTTAGAGGCTATAAGTCAACATAGCTCAATGTAGGTCCATTTAAATATACTAATCTTGTATATATCTACACACATGGAAATGACAAATGCACCAAAATCAAAGGGGGAAAAACTAGGTTAGGGGAAGAATGATCATACGATCTAGAACCCCTACTATCCTGATCATTTCCTACATTAACCCTAAATCGAGGTTCTTAGATCCAATATAGTTATCCCTTACAAAATGTGCATAATCAATATCCATGATAGATGCAAGAATGACTTTTGCATAGGCTCTTCCTTGATTAAGCATACAAGTCTATGTGTGATGCATAATGCTGAGCTATACTATTGACTAATTTTTTTATTATGTAATGTTTCAAAGTAGTAAGTTATAGATATAAAATGACTTGTGTAGTATTTTATATAGGAGACTCTTTATTTTGAATTTGGGAGCTTTATTTGCATTTGGCCAACATGGGAAAAATTAAGAACGAAGCTAAGAAAAGAGGTAAGACTTAACTAGCAAAAGAAATTGATTGTTAGAACTCAAAATGGCCTTGGACAAGAGCACTAGAAACTAGACACCCTAGGGTCTAATGATGTAGTCCAATCTCAGCGCTCCTATCCTACAGTCTCGAGACCTAGGGGATGGAAAGAGGATAGGAAGTCTCACCTGGCTAAGGTGGAATGACCATTTGAAAGGATTGAAATGACTGGGAATAGGTAAAAAGGTGACTTAATCATAAAACAAGACCAACATGAATAAAACAAATGACATGGCTAGATGTGAGAAAAGCTCTTATTCTTTAATCAGAGTCTCCTATGAAAAGACTATGAAAAGACATGATATGTGTATTTGCTTCACTAATTTAAGGTGTATACAATTTCATAGGGCTCGAATGGCTCTAAATACATACTATATTGAACCAATCTTTTGATTTATTTAATCTAATATGTAATTGGGGAAATTGAGCCCAAAAAGACATTAGTTAGTTACAAATAGTTGCACAGGGCTTAGTTGGTCATAATTTCATCCTAGATTGAACTATTTTTCCATAACTAATGGAAAAATTATTCAATTTGAGGCTAATGTCACCCTTGATTAAGACTAATTAGTCATTGTTACTCTCAATTTACCCCTATTGATTCAAGAGTTGGTCAATTTGGGTCTTTCATTTATTAAATTTGGCTTATTAACAACCTATAAAAATGGAATAATGACAAACATTGGTCAATTATGTGTGTATATCCCCAAATAGTCATTCATTACAATAAGTTTTCCAAATAAGGGCCTTCATTTTTGAAATTTATCTAACCCAGCCTTCATTTCTTTGACCATGCTTTAACTAGGTGCTTGATTTTTCATTATTGTTCATAATTTCCCATTTTACTTAATATTTGTTTTAATCCCTAAAATTTTGAATCTATAAAATCCTTAAACATTGAAACCATGAATTTGTTTTTTTTATGTCTTAAATTTGAAGGAATCATCCAAAAAATTATAATTTTCTATGACTCCTAAATGTTTGAAACCACTCTTAAACATATTAAAAGTATAATTATTACTAGTTTACCATATTTTTTATTGGAAAATAAAATGTTATATGATTCTACATGTAAAAATAGATAGATATTAGAATGTTGAATATGTATAATAATTAACAATTCTAAAATTGACCATTTACAAGTACAAAAAACTAATATTTTTAGAAAATACTAAGAGGAAATATACTTATCTCAAATATATATTCCAATTGAGTGTTTTATATGTCTAAAAGTGGAAATAAAAAAAATATGTTATGTGCATGCTCAGGATTAGGAGTATAATTTGAATCTAAATTTGGACATGAAAATTATAGGCAGAAAGAAGTGTTGGTAGCTTGAATCTGTTGACCATGGAATTTTCCTACTTGACTAATAAGATTAGATATATAAAACATTTTTTTTATAATGATAGATCAAATACATGAACAACATATATTTGTAGATAGGACCATTAAAGGCAAATAATAACAATCGAGTCCATTGACTACAAAATTACCTCAAATTTTTGTGATAAAAATTTGATTATTCTGCCTTCTATGTTTATGTTTGCTAAGTCATATGACTTATTATGATTTGTATTGTGGCATGAATAATTCATTGTTTCTCTTATTTTGTCTTTGAAAACCTAAGATCACTTTAAGAGCTTTAAAACCTTCAAAAAATTGGGGAGTAAAATGGACCGAGCTAACCTCAATCACCCCCTTGATGATTGATCATTACCTATGTATCCAATACTCCAAGGAGATAAATGAATTCCACATATTTATCCCACCTAAACTGATTTTGAAATTGTTCTTCTTGATTATGTGTATGCATCTATAAATATGGCTTTGATTACCTATGTATCCAATATGCTCTTGACTTGTTTTGAGGTGCTTTAGACTTAGCTTAAGCCTACTCCTTGTGAGTGATCTTTAATTTGGAAAAAATAGGGCAAATTTCATCAATGTCCAATAGTGTGTAATCATGAACCAAGTGATTATCTAGTGTCAATAATGAATGACATTTGATGTGTATATATAGGTAAACATTTTGATAATATCCTTTAACCGACCTTATTAAACATGCAAAAAAACCTAAAAGAATGTTTCAAAATTAGAAACTAACCATTATTTGGCATGGGACAAATATGTTGTAGGTGGAAAATATTTTTAGAACACTCATCTCTACCTAACATAAACATATCCTAGAATCTTAGGGATAGTTATCCTAATAGGAGACAAATTGAGGATGATGTTAAGTAGTTTGAGAATTTAGCCTTGAAATTTATGGGCAGTAGTGAAATAAAAAAAAATGGTCTGCCATGCATATAGAAAAATGGATTTTAGGAGTGGTGAATAAGAGTCATGTATTTGGGTGCAAGTCATGTAGTTCAAAATGTGTCAAAAATTTGCATTGTCAAGTACCTGTAATTAGATTTAGGTGTCTACATTTGACTCCCCATTATTATAGTAATGAAATTGATAGAGTAAAGGTGAAATAAAACCTAAGTGTGTACAAAATTATTTTTATTTGAGATAATACTCTAATTATGTAGGGCACTCAAATTTATCAAACCCTACAACAACACATGAAGTAGTCATTTGTTCAGATTTGAAAATTTTAACAATATCAAATTTGAAAATTGAAGAATTGAAAAGAGAGAAAAGGAGTGAACATGTATGGAGATGATACAAAGTTTATATATAAACTATAATTAATGATGAATAATTGTGCCTCCTTTTTGAATCATTTGGAGAATTTGAACCAATAGTGAATTGAGAATGATCAAGTCCAAATTTTAAAAAATTGATGGGAGTTGGAAATATGCATATTCAAACTCTAATGAATGGGGAATAATACCCAATGTATAATTCAAAAAGGTATAATGACAATGGGTTCAATCGAAGTGAATCCAACATCATTATATGTCACTAGATGTAAACTTACATCAACTAAAACATAAGATGAAACCATGCAATAGGTTTAGTAGAAATAATGCCAAGGTTGTTGAGTGTCACTAGAATCGAATGCACATTACCCATAACAAATTGAATCACACTATTGCATATGGATATATATTCTACTTTGTATGATCAAAAGAGAATGAATAATATTCATTCACCCATCATGACAACATGGATCATATATAAAATTTGTACATAAAAAATAATCATGTTGTTTTAAATTTTAAATCTAAACTTTGAAAATGTATATGTGTTCATGAACAAGTTTCATTCCCCATGTATTTGAGCCAAGTGATATAGAATTCCATGACTATAACTATATTTTCAACCTGTAATTTTGAACTTGTAATAGTTTTGCATATGCCCATGCATATTTATTCAAGTATGCATGATTTTATAATTTTAGTCTTTGAAAAGTGAGAGCATAAAAAACTATTTCCATCGACTCTTGTCTTATTTTTAGTTCCCCATCTCCATGCACTTACCCAAAAAATTTCTTCCCTCAGCTGAGCCTGCTCTTCTAACTAATTGTCATTTTGTTTATGAATAATTTCTTACTCTTATTAAGAAAGATTTTAATATCAACAATTTTATATAATTGTTTAAGACTTTATTCTAGGATTATAGCTATGGTACTCAATGCTGAAAGATTCAATATTAAAGATAATCCTTCCTACCTTTACCTCCTTGTTGCACAAGTATAATTGGAAATGGATAGAACATGGTGAGATATTTTATTTTTTATGGACTCGATTCACATTCTAAGCTACCTAATCCCATATACAATAATATTTTATTAATTAAGTTGTGAAAAAAACTCCCTTATTGGATCATGTTTTATTGGAAATTAGAATTAATATATGATTAATCCTAATTCAGATAAATTGAGTGGAATATATAAATATGTTGTAACTCAACTTGTGACAATAAAAATACTAAATTTTAAAAAGTGTAATCAAATGAAAAAAAGACTAACTAAGAATAAAATGGAAAACTTAGTTGCTTAATTTTTTAGATCCAACTATGTAAAGTTGACAATAACTAACTAACAAATAGGAACCGATCTTGTAAGTGCAAAGATAATAGGATTGAAATTGATAAAGGATATAATCATCCAAATTGGTACAAGATTGACTACTTATATAATCAAAAGTTTTTTTATCTTTTCCTCTTCTAAAAATCAAGGAAATCAGGTCAAAATCATTTACGACAACTTCAATTAGGCTTGCGTGTAGAGATTCAACCTTTGAATGTATGGGAAAGACCTAGAAAAGAATTTTTCAAAGTTGAAACCTTAATAGGGATTAAAATGACTAAAACCCTGTAAATAGAAAATGAACAGAGTGTAATGGGATGAGATGATCCCAATCACGCCCCAAAATGCATGATCAATACCTATGTATCCAATACTTTGAAGAAAGAAATCAAGCCCACATAGTTCCCCCACTTAACGTGATTTTTAAAATTTTAAAATTTTAATTATATGAATACATGCAGAAATGGATTGAATACTTGATCATTATTTGTTTTGGCTTGAATAAAATAGGATTTATAATAGGTTAAGAATTTGTTTAAAGATTAGAATCATAATGAGGAAGTATATGGTTGCTTTGCTCAATATGAAAAAGTGTAAGTGTTCCTATGTATTACAATTTAAAAATGGTAGAATAAGTGACTTAAGTGTGTCTTTATAACAATCTAAAAATTTAAAAACCTCACATTACCCATCCTAAAGTATATACCAAACTATAAGAGAGGGTCAAAATTTGAAAAATGACTGTTATAAGAGTTATGGACAAAAATGTCACATAGGGGACAAAATCATTTACCACTATTGTCCCCTACTAGAATTTTTTGTTCTTAACGGAAACATGTGACTTTTAGGTCAAGGTATGTCTCTACATATTCTTAGAGGGGGTTTTAATGGTTATAAAATTTATGTAGGCATCAAATATAAATTTAGAAAATAAATAGATTTATATAGGTGCTTAGGATAGAGTGAGGTTTTGAAATAGGTTCGGATTAAGTTCTCAAATCAATTAAAGTGAAATAGAACTTGTTGGGTGAATTTTTTTTTGCCAGCGAACTGACAGCAAAATAGGTATATCAACCTCAGCACAAGGAGATATAATCAGCAAAATGTGTAGGTTTATCACATCATAAGGAGATAAATCTCTCCTCTCATTAAGGGGAGGTTCCCTATAAGCTAATATATACTAATATAAACTAAAAATACACTCAGGGGTGAAATCACACCATCCATCTCTCTTTTTTCAGAGATGATGTTCACAAAGAAAAGGAGAATTTTTGGGTAATTGTTGAAGGCATTTCTCTTCTTTCAGAAATGATGTTCAGAAAACTAGAGGAAGACTTCCTGGGTAGTAACTATAACCACAAGAAACCCATGAAAGCACAAAGTCTTTCATTACTTCTCCGACTGATTCAAGATGAAGTAACATAGTAGAATGAAGTGTAGCATAAAGTCTCCACTTCAACTACAACAGAGTAAAAGATTACAAAGGATAAATGTAGTTTAAAGTCTCTCCAATATCCTTTGCAATAAAACACAAAACACACAACAAACTAAAGATAATTATGGTAGCACAAAGTCTCCCACAGTCGAATTCAGGACACCTTTTAGGTTATTTCACTAGTTCTACTTATTTGATCAAATGGACAAGACTGTATTTAGGAAAAAGACATAAGAAAAATTTTCTAGATAACACAAGCTATTTCAACACAAAGTCTGAAAAGGCCACTTGTTTTCTCATTCAATTGATAAATATGATTAACAATCTGAGCTCAAAGTCTCAAGAATGCCTTTCAATTTGGGCAGAGTTTTACTTCTAATAACAAAGAGATATCCCTTATACAAACTAAGAGATTACAATATATAGCAACCAAGAAAAGAATTTGGTGCCTCATTCCATGAAATGGCCCATGTTGTATTCAATGCATTAGAGATTCTATGAAGGGGCCATGCTAGAGAAAATTACCAGCCTGGACTTTAGCATTATAATCATCTCAAATGTCTCCTCTAAAGCATGGGTTGCCTGGTCCTCTTTATGGTGCTTACATGGCTGTCCATTCACCTTTACTTAATGAAGAAAAATAGGCCACGCCTTTAAATACTTGTGTTCTCTGATGTCCACCTAGTGGACTGTTCCACCTACTAGAATAACTCTCTTGTAGATATTTCTAGATTCAGTGTAACTTTCCATCTTTTCTTGCTATATTTTGTCTTTTCTTAGTGTTCTAGGCTCTCAGGCTCTCTTCTTGCTTTCTATTGGCTTTGTTCCTAGGTTTGAATCTTTTAAAATCAACGGTTATTTCATTAACCTAATTTTGACATCTGTGGGGATGTCACTGGTCGCTTGAACCACTTTAAACCTTGAACCTTTAAACCTCTTGGAGTGCACTGGTTCAATGGTTCAATGGTTCAAAGTTCATCAGTTCGGTGGTTCAATATTTTACAAAGAGCCACATTTGCTTAATCTTCTTTAAGAGTTCAATGTATCATTGAACTAATTATTTGAACCATTTTTCTAGAATCTTTTGCTTGAAATTCAAACTTTGAACTCATTGAACTTGTTGAAGTGTTGAACTCTTTTGAACTTTTGAACCACTTTGAACTCGTTGAACCTTTGAACTCATTCAACTTTTGAACTCATTAAACTTGTTGAAGTGGGGTGCAATGGTTCATTGGTTTAATGGTTCATCGGTTCGATGATTCATTCCATATTATCAAACTCTACCATTGAAGCTTTGAACCCTTTGAAATTTGAACCCTTTGAACTCTTTTAATTGGATTTCAATGGTTCAATGGTTCATTCCTTACAATTTTTTCTTGAAATGCCTTAAGTGTTTTTTGAACTTCTCCTTGCAAAAGCCCACCTGTTGAACCTGTAATTTCCTTAGCTAAAAAGGCTTGTGCAATTGAAAAACATGACTACTCAGAACATTTTTTAGAAAGGAAAAAACCATTTTGGCCTGCAGGACCAAAATGATTGACATGTTGTCCACAAAAACAAGTGACAGATTTTGGGAGAAATAGTTGGCTCTAGTTGGGGAACTTCTATCGATTGTAAAAATGATTGAAGGGAGTAGAATCTAGACTCTAAGTGCCTTCATCTATGCCATTGGGCTATAGAGTCATGCCATCCAAAAAGAGAAATATGAAAAAAATGAAATGAATAACACAAAACAAACAAAAGACTATACAAATGTACAATTGATCTTATTTGATACTTCAAGAGTTGAAGTGCTTCAGATGCTACCCACTGTGAGGCAGTGAAAATGGCGTGCTATCTTGATACTTCAATAAGAAACTATTTTCACTATTTAATCGATGAATGGCAAATGGACCTCTCCATAGGGAATCCAATTTTCTATGCATCCCTTTTGGTTCTCTCCTCTTGTCCCATAACAAGACTTGATCTCTAATCTAAAAATCATGAATCCTTGCTTTTTGGTTGAAGAGCTTCTTTACCAGACTTTGATGTGCAACAATATGGTCCACCACCATAGTTCGCTGCTGCTTTAGTTCAGTCAAACACATGATTCTTTTGTTAATATAATCTTCAAATGTTTGATTTTTGATAGCCTTCACCAACTTCAGTGTTGGTGGTTCCAAGGTGATTGGTATCTCTACATTCAAACCATACATAAGTTAAAATGGTGACATATCTATTACCCTCTTGGGTATAATCCTATCTACCCATAGAACATCAAACAATGTTTTATGCTAGGTTCTCTGATTGTCATCCACTAGCTTCTTGATAATGGTCACCAAGTTCTTGTTGCTTGATTTTGCTTGACCATTTCCTTGTAGAAAATAGTTAGAAGAGTGGGAGAGGATAATCCCATAATAGTAGTAGAACTGGGTAATCTCATGAGAAGAGAAATAGGCTACATTGTTTGTTACAATCTTAGTTGGGACTCCAAAATGGGAAATAATATTTTCTTTGAGAAAATTACATACCACTTCTGAAGTAGAATGTTTGACTGGAATGGCTTCCGCCCACTTGGTAAAGTAGTCTGTGGCCGTGAGGATGTAGTCATGTCCAGCACTTGAGGACAGGTTTACGGTGCCAATGAAATCAATACCCCATTATTGAAATGGCTCTTTAATCACCACTGGCTTAAGAGGCAATGTGGCCAACTTTGGTTTCCCAATGAACTATTGACATAGCTCAAATCTACGCACCCAGGTGTATGTATCTTGAAACAGAGTAGGCCAACAGTACCTAGCTTGTAGAATCTTATGAGTTGTCACGGGTGTAGAAAAATGTCCTCCACAAGACAAATTATGGAAAGACTCTAGAAGTTTATAATGTTTCACTTTATCCACACAACAATGGAATACCCCATCAAGGCTCCTCTTGTACAAACCATTGTCCCACAGAACATAGCATCTTTCAATATAACAGTTATCTTTTCTTTACGAGATAGGTGGGTAGGACACTCACCATAGGTAAGGAAATGAATAATATTATAATACCACTCATCTGTAGTAGTGACAAAGAGAACTGTAGGCATGTCTTAAGGTTCCGTTTCTCCATGCCCTGCTTCCTCTAGTATGTTATCAACAATTAATTGGTAGAGGCCTCTTCTTTGCACAAGCTTCATAGGTTTGATAACAAGATCAAACTCTTATATTTTAGAAATCTAATTTCCCCTTCTGGTAATAAACTCATGTTGAGTTAAAATGGACTTTACTATTGTATCAGGTACCAGAGCAATAGTGTGTGAGTTCAGGATGTAGAAATGGAAATGTTTCACTGCCTTAACCACAAAATAAGTATGTTTCTCCATATTTGAATATTTAAATTTATGAGCTTTGAAAGGACAACTCATGAATGAGATAGGAGATTCCAAACCTTCTTTATTATGCTAAACCAAAATAGCAGAAAGTGTGTGTTCAGAAGCATAGTTGTACACTATAAAGTCTTTGGTATAATCTAGATAAACTAGGATTGGGGCATGGGCGATAGCTTCCTTGATATCTTGAAATGCCGACTTGCTTTCTTCAGTCTAGTGGAAATTAGATTTTCCCTTCATCATATCGACAATGTGGTGAGTCTTTTTTATGAATTCAGGAATGAACCTTTGTAGAAAATTTACCTTTTCAAAGAAAGAATGAACTACCATCTTACTAGTAGGTAGAGTAAGCTCTTAGATGGATTTGAATATTTCTAAGTCAATCTTGATGCCTTCCTAAGATACAGTGTGACTGAAAAGTTTCCTTTCTATAGCCCCAAAAATTGATTTTTTAGGATTAAGGGAAATGCCATTATGTCGACATCATTCTAGCACTTATTGTAAATGATGCACATGATCAGGACAATGCTTGTAAAAGATGGTCAAGTCATCAAGATACACCATAATGAACTTCCCCATTTCATCTCTGAAGGAAAGATCCATTGCTCTCTAGAAAGTGGCACCAACATTAATCAAACTAAAAGGCATTCTGTGATATGAAAAGGTGCCCCAAGGTGTAGTGAAAGTGGTCTTATGTTGGTCTGCTTCACTGACTACCACTTGATTGTACCTTAAAAAACCATCTAACATTGATATCATCTCTGAGCCAGTCACTGTTTGTAGTACTTGATCCATGACGGGCAGGGGGTAGTTGTCCTTTAGAGAGGATTGATTCAAGTTTTTGAAATCAACACAAAGGCGAACTTCTCCATTCTTTTTTCTCTTAGGGACTATGTTCACAATTCAAGTGGATTGATGGATTGGAGAAATTATCCTTGCATTTAATTTTTTTTGGATCTCAAAAACAATAGTCCCTGATATCTTGGGGTTGTACTACCTTTGCTTCTACCTGTGAGGCAATGACCCATCCTTGAGAGGAATTTTTTGCTAAATTTCTTCAATCTTGAGAGATTTTAGATCATCATAAGGATATGCCAAAACATCAATGTAATGGTGCAATAGAGTAACAAATTTGAGTTTTTCATCAAGAGTGTAACAATTCCCAATGTTGACCATTTTGGGATTATCTTCTGTACTCAAATTTATATGATCAAAATCTTTGGAGGAATCTGAATCCATTTGTTGATTCTTGACAAACTTGTTATGCTTATCAAAAATCTTCTCTAGAGAAACCAACCCTTTTGGAATTCTATTTCCTTTGAGCTGGAGGAAATCTTCACCAATTTTTAAATTTATTTTAGGAGCTGATTCTTGTGGTGGATATTTACTGCCTTCAAAATAAAGCTCCTCAAAGCTATCCATGTATTCTATAAAAGTGATGATTTGGTTGTCACCATTAAATACCTGCCAATGATTGGCATTATCAGGTACACTTGGTCAAAAGACTAGTTCAATAGTGTACTTGTTCCCTTTGAAATCTTGGTGAGGAACCATGAGAGTTGCAGAGATGGCTAAGGAATCTTCTCAATCACTAAACTCGTTAGGCATTGAAAAAATATTGAAAGCATCAAAACTTTCAATGTAGTCCCATACAAGATTGTGGTAATGCAACAATATTTTAGTCTTAGTTTGATATAGGTTCCTCACCTGAAAAATCGCTAGTTTAGCATCTCCTTGGGTGTGAATAAGCTTAACACCTTTATCTTGAGCAACCTTCAATCTGAGTAACAAAGATTCATACTCAGTGGTGTTGTTGGTATTGTTGAACTGTAACTTGTATGAATAAGGGAAAATATTTCCTTGAGGGGATATCAAGACAATCCCAACTCCAGATCTGTTAGAATAATTTATACCATCAAACTCTATGATCCAAACATCATTAGAATCTGATCTCCTTTCATATTTATCTTTGTTAGGGTGGGAAGATTCTTTTGCACCTGAACTATGCTTTACCAATTCTTCTAGTTTTATAGCTAATTTTTTTGAAATATCACCTACAAAAATTTCATTTGATGAGATAGAAACACCTTCTATAGACAGAAAATAGTTACCCATTCCTGAAGATTCAAACAAAATTTGAGCCTCAAGATCTGATGTCTAAGTAATAATGTATTTTGCCTCCTTCTTAGGAAGCAACCTTTACATAACGCTCTTCACAGGGATCTTCACCTCAGACAGATCCATGCTCAATTCTCCACCAACATCCTTGCAAAACTTTTGTCCAAGCAAAACACCATAGGAAATTGGAACATCAGCCACCAAAACTGTCATTTTAATCCTTTTTTTGGGAAGGCCACAAATGTAAATTGGGCATCTTTGATTTGACCCGACAGAGGCACTTGTTTGTTTTCCATGGAGAGACATCTCCCAAAAGTTTCAGTCAGAGTAAGGCCAAGAGAGTTTGCTACCTTGGTAGGCATGACATTGTCAAAAGCTCTTGAGTCAATTATGCAATTGCTCAATTTATGTCCATTTATCAACAGGGAAACATAGAAAGGTTCTATTTTCCTAGGGGCAATAGGAGGAGTAATGACAAGATTGTTTTGGGTGGATGTATTCTTTGGGAGATTATGAATTACCTTGGAAACATCTTGTCTTATAGGGACAATTTTGTTCTTTACACACTCGACCAACCTGTCCAACTACTCAGGGTTGGCTTGTAAATATTCAAACTCAGTCATTTAGATCTTGGTCTTCCTAGTATGGTTAATTATATCAAATGACTGAAAGTAACTAGGGACAGAATAAGGAAGTCTATCATTCTAGGTTTTATTGGGAGTGGTATTGGTCTGAGAAATTGAAGCATAAGGTACATGGATATTTGAGGTACTTAAATTTTTAGTGATCACCAAGTCCTTTGATTGGAAAGGTAGAGAAGTCCCCCATTTAGCAATTGAAATTGCTAGTCGATATTCTTCCCCTATTTTTCTTTTATTAGCTGGTTGAGTTGGCTGGTTCTAGGACCTAGTAAGAATAGTGTATGATCCCTCAAACACTTCTCCCTTACTTCGAGCTTCATCTTGGTAATTCAAGAAACCAATGTTGGAGTCACCAACTAATTCTTCTTCTCCTTCTATGAAGAGATTAGCGTCATCTTCTTGATCAAATTTAGGTTAGAAAGAGGAATCATGTTTAGCTATGATAACCAATTGTTGATTTAGCTAGTGCTACTTCAATGGTGAGCTTCCCCTATGGGGGAAGAAGATGATTTGGTTGCCCTTGATTCCTAGTAGCATTGCCTTAATATGACTGATTAGGGAATGTCCTCCTTGGTATATCCCAATAAGAAGGAGGAGTAAGCATTCCTCATGCCATTTGCTTTTTTAGAGCTAGCAACTCATTTGCTAGATTTTGTACCATAAGATCAGTGGTGTATGTAGAAGAATATTTATAATATAAACATGATTTATTTCTATTAGGATCTCTTCTTATCTTTCCTACCAAGAGAATATCATATTCAATCTCAGTAGCCAAATCCTAAGCTACATCAAGGTCTATGTGGTCAGCCTGCCTCAATAGGAAAATCACTTTAGGAAGCTGAGAATTTATGAAGAAGCATTTAATATTTTCAGGTGTTGCTTGAGCAATTGTAGGAATCATATTCCTTAGCTTGTCGAATTTAGTAATGAAGTCTCACATAGGCTCATGAGTCTCCTTCTTCATTTGCATACGTTGGGATAACAAGGCATGTGCATCTTTTTTAGGTTTCAGTCTAGCTTCAAACTTGGCCTTGAGAGTGTTCCATTCAGTTATACTCTGAGCTTGCAGATGATAGAACCAGTCTGCAGCAGTGCCTTATAACATTTCTACAAATGGTCTTATTGTTATGTCTTTATATTCCGCACCTATCATGCCACAAGATATGCATAAAGCATCAATATGTTCATCAAGATGAACTTTATCATCACCATAGAACTTGGGAAATTTTTTTCTTGAACTACGGGGTAGTTCATGTAAGGGTGGGGTTAGATTTAGGGGACCAAAAATGTAACCCCAGGGGCCTTGAGCTGCCATGATATGACAATGGAAAGGGGGGATGACAAATTTTGGTGGGGTATGTATAGATAAAGCTCTACTAGCAAAGGAAAGAGAAGTTTTGCTTGGTATTGGTGACCTGACATTGGTAGGAGGAAAACTCCTAGTTCGCTGAAGGTGAGTTTGTGGAGGGAAAAGATCAAATTTATTTTTCTGCACAAACTCAAATACATGGTCAACAATATCTTGAGCTCTCTAGCTTTGTGTATACCATGGATCTGCTAGAGTGTAAAATGGAAATAGAAAAGAACTGGTACTGCTTCAATTTGAAGCTTGAGGCTTCAAATTGCATGTTCTTCCCCAGCAGAGTCACCAAAAAACTATTGGGTGAATATTTTGTCACTAGCTAACTAAAAGTAAAATAGGTATATCAACCTCAACATAAAGAGATTTAATCAACAAAATGTATAGGTTTACCACATCATAAGGAGATAAATCTCTCCTCTCATTAAGGGAAGGTTCCATCCATCTCTCTTTTTTTAGAGATGATGTTTACAAAGAAAAGGAGAATTCCTAGGTAATTGCTGAAGGCATTTCTCTTCTTTCAAAAATGATGTTCAGAAAACCAGAGGAAGACTTCCTGGGTAGTAACTGTAACCACAAGAAACCCATGAAAACACAAAGTCTTTTGTTGTTTCTCCTACTAATTCAAGATGAAGTAACATAGTAGAATGAAGTGTAGCACAAATTTTCCACTTCAACTACAATAAAGTAAAATATTACAAAGTATAAACATAGCTTAAAGTCTCTTCAATATCCTTTGCAGTAAAACACAAAACACACAACAAACTAAAGATAATTATGGTAGCAAAAAGTCTCCCATAGTCAGCTTCAGAACACCTTTCAGGTTATTTCCACTAGTTATGCTTATTTGATCAAATGGACAAGACTGTATCTATGAAAAAGATATAATTTTTTTTCTTAGATAACACAAGCTATCTCAACATAAAGTTTGAAAGATCACTTGTTTTCTATTCAATTGATAAAATATGATTACCAGTCTGAGTTCAAAATCTTAGAAATGCCTTTCAATTTAGGCAGAGTTTTGCTTTTGATAATAGAGAGATCTCCCTCATACAAAATGAGAGATTACAATATATAGCAACCAAAGAAATACTTTGGCGCTTCATTCCATGAAATGGCCCATGTTGTATTCAATGCATTAGAGATTCTATGAAGGGGCCATGCTGGAGTAGATTACCAGCCTGGAATTTGGCATTCTAATCATCTCAAATGTCTCCTCCAAAGCATGGGCTAGGTGGTCCTCTTTATGATGCTTACATGGCTATCCATTTGCCTTTACTTAATGAAGAAAAATAGGCTGTGCCTTTGAATGCTTGCACTCTATGATGTCCACCTAGTGAATTGTTCCACCTACTGGAATAACTCTCTTGTAGATATTTCTAGACTCAGTGTAACTTTCCCTCTTTCCTTGCTATATTTTGTCTTTTCCTAGTGTTCTGGGCTCTCGATCTCTCTTCTCACTTTCTGCTAGCTTTATTCTCAGGTCTGCATCTTTGAAAATCAATGGTTATTTCATTACCCTAATTTTGACATCTATGGGGATGTCACTGGTCACTTGAACCACTTTGTAATTTAAACCTTTGAACCTCTCAGAGTGCACTATTTTAATGGTTCAATGGTTCAAAGTTCATTAGTTCAGCGGTTCAATTTTTTATAAAGAGCCGCATTTGCTTAATCTTTTTTAGGAGTTCAATGTATCATTGAACCAATTATTTGAACCATTTTTTACGAAATCTTCTGCTTGAAATTTGAACTTTGAACTCATTGAACTTGTTGAAGTGTTGAACTCTTTTGAAACTTTGAACCACTTTGAACTCATCGAACCTTTGAACTCGTTGAACTTTTGAACTCGTTGAACTTGTTGAAGTGGGGTTTAATGGTTCATTGGTTAAATGGGTCATCAATTCGATGATTCCTTCCATATTATCGAACTCCACCGTTGAATCTTTGAACGCTTTGAACTCTTTGAAGCAGAGTTCAATGGTTCAATGGTTCATTCCTTACAATTTTTTCATGAAATGCCTTAAGTGTTTTTTGAACTTCTCCTTACAAAAGCCCACCTGTTGAACCTATGATTTTCTTAGCTGAAAAGGCTTGCGCGACTGAAAAACTTGATTGCTAATAAAAATTTTTAGAAAGGAAAAAACTATTTTGGTCTGCAGAACCAAAATGATCAACATGTTGTCCACAAAAACAAGTGATGGATTTTGGGAACAACAGAATCAAAATTGACATTTAAAAGTATTCATGAGCAAATTTAAGTGACTACATTTGCCCCCTATTTTGTCTAGAAATGATACTCTAGAGTAAATAAAAGATATATCTGAGTGAGTACAACACACTTTGCCTTTGGAAGAATATCTAAATCAAGCAAGGTATTCCTGATAAATTTTTTTAATGATGTAAAAGTAGTTAATGCTCATATGTGAAAATAAAAATTTAAGTGTAACCTGAATTTGAAAGGATTGAAAAGAATAAGGATTAAACTTGTATGTGTGAAACCAATGTTGCATATGGGAAACCAATGTTGCATGTGTGAAACCAATGTCACCCTTGTAACTTTTCTTGGAGTTGATACTTGTTTGAAGCATTGGAGAGTTGGTGCTTCTTGTGAAGTAATCAGAGAGAATCATTCCTTAGTTAAACCAATAAAGAATTTGAGGGTGATTAAATCCCAAATTAAATTGAAATTGTATATAAAATAAAACCCATTGAGGAAAGTAAATGGTTTTTGTAACCTCAAAAAGTGAAACATGTTTGAATCCATAATGGATTAACAAGCAATAATGATAGAGGGAACTGAACCTTTAAGTTATGCATTATGGACTTTAATTGAATCAATCACTAGAGATGGCTTATAGATTCAGTTGTCACTTCATTCCTCATTGCATGATCAAAAGAGAATGGAGGACATTCATGCACCTACCATGTCCTCAAATAACAAGTAGTATTGAAATCATGGCATGAATCTGTATCATACCCCATGCATTTTGAAAAATGGCATAGTGTGTTTAAATTTGTAATTATGTGTAAATGTAATTTGTAAATTATGTTTAAGAGTTGTACATGAATATGTGTCATGAATTCAAAACTATGTGAATATGTACTTTATTCTAACAATTTTAGTTTAAGCATAAACATAAAGCATGAGCTTGTATGCATCAAATTCAAACATCTGAATGACATATTTTAGGAATGCATCATTGACTATATGGAAATGACATTAGTGTTCCTTCAAAATGAGTTGGAGATATAATTCATAATTTTTGGATGAGGACATATCACCCACTATATTCAGTCCACTAAAGATACTTTTATGAGAAACTACATATATTAGATACGAGGTCATGTAAAAATTTGATGTTGTAGTGACTTCTATCATTTATTTATGAAAAGAGTCATTGATTGGTTTCCCAAAATTAATGTATTCATTATTTTCATGAATTATCCAAATATATATGTACATCCATGTCTAAAAATATTTGGCAACATGATTGCCAATAATTCTATTCAATAGAGTAATGATATCATTACTTTCATTTATGAATTCAAACCTTAAGACAGTTTTAGGCAACCTTAATGCTGAACTCTTTGGATTCACTAACCATTATTTTTTGACCATTTAAGAATATGAGATTGTATTTGAATCTAAATTTGATGAGTAGAAGTTGGAGAAAGATCGACATATGACCCTCAATGAGGTAATTTGATCATGTCATTGATGTACTCTTAACAAATGCACACAACATATTCTCCTTTTGAGTTTTTGTCTTATTTCCTTTCTTGGTCATATTATTTTTCCATAGTCAACACAAACTCTAGATATTATGATAATGTTGGGAAACCTACATCTTGAGCTAGGCCAACATCATGAATGCTTTGATATGATTTATGAACTACATTGATTATTTGCCAAAAATACTTGAGATATACATGTCTCACGTATGTATCTATGATCTTGTTGATGTTTAAATCTAGATTTAAAGGGGAAAGGACCACTTGTAATTGATACTTCATGTATGTGTTATTTTTCTTTGTTAGAGTCTTTGATGTAGGCATCTAATGAGGTAATCCTTTCTAGAAGAAAAACAAAGCCTTAGAACTAGCTCAACAATGAGTCAAACTTTTAGGTGTGCTTGAGCATAGTGTAAATATCATAGATGTGTCTAAAAAGTATCATAAGTTTGAAGGGTGGTTGATAGATGGTGGATTTTTGATGTGTGTCTGACAAGTGGAATAAATCCACTAGTTATTTAACATGGTCTTGGGTTCCAGTGTTTATCAATGTAATGCTCAAAATTTGAGGAGTGCTTAGGCAAGTCTGAGGTTCAAATGGATATTTAAAGAAAGATTGGATTTTTTAGACTATCTAAATAAGAATCAGATCATGTAAAGTTTCTAATCAAGAATTAGATCCCTGATGAATGTAACATAGAGTTTGTAGATTCGCTTTCAATCGTGAAGGCCTTGAAACCCCCAATGTTGTGAAATCAAGTTGGAATTGTGATCAATGTTTGAGGATACCTTTTATGTGAAAAATAGTAAGATTTATAACACAAGAGACTTTTTTAGAGTGATTGATTTAAACCACGAACAAGCTAGAAAGAACACCTACAAGGAGAAAAATGAAAAAAATGGCAAAGGTTGCATGAGGGTGAAGTGTTAGAGAGTGGTGAGATGAAACTAAAATGATCAGTGGAGAATGAAATAGGTAGAGGTGGAAACATTCAAGTATGTATGTAACTACTTTTTGATTGATAAGCTTTTCAGGATGTTTATACATGTGTCAGGGTTCACGGGGGTGCAAGGAGCGCGTAAAAATTGGAGGCATGTATAAAAAGTATTAGAAACCTAAGACATGCCTACCAAGGCTCATAAACTTAAGGGGTGCTTGATAAGGCTCAGAAACATGAGGGGTTCTTAACAAGGATCAAAAACCTAAGGGGTGCTTGACAAGTAGCCAAAACTTGATAATATTTAAAAAGACTTTTTTTTTTTTTTTTTCTAAATTTTAATATCTTTTGAACACTTAAAAAAAATTCAAAATACTTTCTTAAGCTTGAACACCTTTATAATAACTAACTAGATCAAAATTGATTGATTGTGATAAAATTGACTTAAGGAACTAAAATTTCACATGTGTTCAATTTTAAGTATAACATCCCTAGAAATATTAAAAGAATAATAGGGTTATGCAAAAAGTCATTATGATGATGACATTATTTTCTCTATTTTCAAGTTATGCAAAAATTCATGATGATGATATAATTTTATACATTTTTGGATTACGAAATATTTAAATTTCAAGGAAAAACTTGTTTAATTTTCCTCTTATTAATAAAAAATAAAAAAAATAAACTACTTATTCTATTTTTTAAAATATATTTTTAAAAATTATTGTTAAAACTTTCAAAAATTAGAAAGTTAGAATTACACAATTTTCAATACAAATTAATAAAGAGGTGATTATAATAAATACTGGGGTAACATGTACTAATAATATAGTTTACAATGGACTACAATGCAGAATGTGGAGCAGATTGCAACCAAATAGACTTAGGTAGAGCTGATGTTCTCAATGAATTTTACTTCATACAATAAGACAACAACTTCTCTATATCATTTGATAGAGTCATTTGATGAAGATGA
Source organism: Torreya grandis (assembly GCA_037957365.1). Lineage (NCBI taxonomy): Eukaryota > Viridiplantae > Streptophyta > Pinopsida > Cupressales > Taxaceae > Torreya > Torreya grandis. The sequence goes on from JARHVA010003887.1 coordinate 1,440,469, forward strand.
ATGTATAAACTAATAGACTTATTTCATCATTACCAATGCATTCTCTGAGCTAAGATTCAAGAGATGGAAGATATGGGCTTCACCTTCCTTCTCAATCAACTGCACATCTTTGCTTGCCTTCTTCAATGCTTCATAATATTAGACACCTCTATCTTTCAAAAAATCCTTCTCTGCAACAAACATAACAATCCTCGAATAAACAACACTAGAGAATCTTGGAGAATTCAAAGCAATAGGGTTGGATAAGGGGTGATCTTTATTCACCCCCTCTAGCATGGAAAGCTTCCAAACATCATCTTGGACAATATCCATTTGCTTTTGAATTTTTGGTGTGTAAAATAAATAAAATCCGGGAGTCATGGATTCTTGTTCTTTTAGAATCACATTGACAACCAGTGGATCATTTGTCATAGGCATACTAGGATTGCATAGTTAAACTTGCATAGTTTGAGATAAAGGTGGTAGTTGGACCATATTAATAGAAGAAACATGGTTATTGTTGCTAGTATGGGCTTTAAAGGTCTAGTTATTATGATTATTTCACCAACACACCACTTTCCAACCATAATTTTCTTGTAACATAGGGTGCGAGCATTCTAAATCCACTTTGGGTAGAGGGTTTGAGGCAACCATAAGAGGGAAGCCTTTAATTATGTGGTCTAAAACTTGACACAGAAAATAAGTATTTGGGAGGTTAATGTATAAAACCATTTAAGTGAAATGTTGACCACCTATTTGAATGTCAATGGTCACATGGAGGTCTTGAGAGAGGTCAACCTTGACACAAACCTATCGTTGAGGACACGTCATGAAAAATTGATTAGACTTGACATAAACAAACCATCCTAATAGTTTTACCAACTATTCTTGAAAAGATAAAAAAGGGACATGTAATCCTAGGAATTTTATCCAGACATAGTCTTGGGTATAGAGGGACAAGACAATTAGGGAGATCCTTATATAGACTAGTTCATTCTTATGAATGGTGGCACAATGAGCAAGGTTTTTAAATTTTAAAGGGAAAAAACCCTTATTCAAATTTTGAATCCCCAAAATCTTGATGCCATGGGGTAACTAATTTGTTTGTACCCAACTTTAAATCATGGATTTAGCTGGTATGTGACACATATAATACCCTATAAAAGTATGAGTTTCAAGCCACTAGCAAGTGGTTTAACAATCCCAAAGGGCTGAGATAATTGGTAGTGATGTGAAAAGGGAAACCCTAATCAAGGACAAACATGAAAAGTGTTTAGTCACTCATAATAATAGCTTAGTCTAGGAGTAAACAATTTCAAATAATATGGAATGCTATTATTGAACCTAAGCTAACACACTTTATTTTGTGCCTTCTTTACCATGGTCTCCCTCTACGTTGATGCCTTGTGTAGGTAGGCATTACTCAAGCCAAATGCCCATTTTGTGAGCATTTTAAGACTCTTATGCATTTATTTTGGTTTTATACAAAAGCATAAAATGCTTGATAACATCATGATTTTTTTAGGCCCTTCAAATTGAAGTCGTTTGTCTAAAAAAATATCCTCTTAGGAGATTGGCTCATGAGTCTCACAACATACTCATAAATTTGGTATACTTTCAGAGTGGAAATCATTCTTATTATTTAGAAATAAATAAATGAAGTTGATTTTTTCAACTCTATTGTGGATGTTGTTTAGTGCCTTCTTTATCATGGTCTCCCTCTTGGTTGATGCCTTGCTTAGGTAGGGATAACTTAGTCCAAATGTCCATTTTACAAGCATTTTAAGAATTTTATGCATTTTTTTTAATTTTGTGCAAAAGCACAAAATGCTTGGCAAATTCATGATTTTTTAAGGCCCTTCAAAATGGATTCATTTGTCTAGTAAAATATCCTACTAGGAGATTGGCTCATGAGTCCAACAACATACTCATAAATTTGACATAATTTTAAAGTGGAAAAATGTATTATTATTTAGAAAAAAATAAATGCAACTATTTTTTCCAACTCTATTGTGGATGTTCATTTGTCTCTTATAAGAAAATAATAGTTATCTCCAATATGTTTATGGAGATACAAGTGCAAGCGATAAGGTGGTTCTAGAAGTATCCCATCTCTAAATGCTTCTAATCATTGGGGAATTGCACCATGTACCATTATTCATGTCCCACCTTCCTTACCTTTTAGAGAGGATAATTCAAGGGGGAATCACCACAACCATTCCCATCATTGTTCTTACATTTGACTTGGTTGGTCTCCATCGCACTATTGTTCACCTCTACTTTCTTAGTGAGGTAATTGGAGTTTTTCTCCTTTTCCTTTGCCTACATGCAATGAGAACTAGAGTGCATCTATATTAACACCCTAGGATGGATGGGATTTACCAGCTCATGCAAACAAGTTCCCTCATTTGTCCATGGACCATTTCACCTACTCGTGTAGAGTCAAACATTATGGAAGAAGAAGAAGAAGGAATGTTAAATAATGCCAATGACAGTTGGGACTCTGTTCTTATGGTGGAAGACCTCCCTAATCTTGGCTAAGGAAATCACCATGATAAGGACCCCCTTATCTTGATAAGGACCCCCTACTTTTGGCCTTTCTACTATATCTTCTTAATTTTTTGATGTAATTTTCTGCTTTTTTTTATACACATATTTTATTTATTTTGTTCAAAAGTATTTTCAACACTTACTATGTCTTTAACATGATGTGATCTCATAATAACCTTTTTATAATAAGATTTATCATTTATTTTTTAATTATATATATATATATATATATATATATATATATATATATATATATATATATATATATATATATATATATATATATATATATATATATATATATATCTATTTCATAAAAAATTAAATAGTATATATTTTTAATATAAAAATAAAATTTAAACCTTTCACTATGAAATTTTATTAAAGCTAAAATTATATTCTCGACTAATAAAAAAAATTAGTGTAAGTCACTTCAACATATATACAAAAAAAATACATGTACAATGAACCATAACATTAATTAATCTTTAAAAATCACCTCTGTATAGGTATATACAAGCATAGTAGTAGCAAAACACATGCTTGTGTACCGTCCAAAATCTTACTGCATCATAAAAAAATTCATATACATCACTAAGCTTTCTTTATGAAAAATAATTTTTATCTTTTAAATTGTGCAAATGTTTAAAATTTAACAAGTTTCACAATTTTTTTTAACACGTAAAATATTAAATCTAACTGGGAAGTTGTAGCCAAGGTGTCCAGATAAAATGTAGATGGATAAAATATAATGAGATAGATATCATCTAGGCCCATAGAAATACCACCATGAGTGGGCTACATGATATCCTCCTCCTCTTCAAGTCTAATGCATATAACACCGCATGATCTAGAATAGTGACCTCACTAGGTAATAGTGTTAGATGAAGCCTCACCATGTCTGCCCTTGCCAATAGGAGTATGATAAATTTGAATCTCATGTTAAAAAAGGGTGTTAATGAACATAATCCCTTCACATGCTTCACATTAGTGTTCATTGGTTGGTTAAAGAGGTTCTTGTTCACATAGGGTCAAGTAAGCTCAAAATCTCTTGTTGCATAGAGGGTATAAAAGGGGAGATGGATGAGAATGGAACCTTCATGTGAGGCTAGCTTGTCTCTTTTCTAGGTTGTCAAAGAGTTGGTATAAACAATTCTATATCATATAGGGTGTAGACTGATCGATGAGGGAAGTCTACTCATGGAAGCCGATTGTGGCTTCCAAATAATGGGTCTTTTGATATATTGTTATTACTTTGGAAAACTTATGGATGTGAGAAACTTCCAAGAAATTGCTTATTTTTGACGTAAAAGTTTACTTATCCATCCTTCAAGGGAGGGTCAAAGTTGTTTGAGACTTGCTTGAGGGTTGTTTGACAAGGCTCATAATGATGAGGGGTACTTGACAAGTAGCCAAAACTTGACAATATTAAAAGAGACTTAGATTTTTTTTAATTTTAAAGATATTTTGAACACTTAGGAAAATTTTCAAAATACACGCTTAAGATTGAACACCTTTATAAAAAATAACTAGATCAAAATTGAACGATTGTGATCAAATTGACTTAAAAAACCAAAATTTCACATGTATTCAATTTTGAGTATAACATCCTTTAAAATATTTTAAAAATAGAAAATTGATGAATGTAGCTATTGAGAGCGGGGGTGGGGGGGGGGGGGGGTGGGGGGGGGGGGGGGGGGGGGGGGGGGGGAGAGGGGGGTGAATCAATTTCTCAATTATGCATATTTATTTACATTACCATTCAATTGAAGCAAACACTTAAGCATAATATGAACATATGAACAAGATCAAGAGCAAATAACACAAGTACACATCATCTAAGTGGGAAACCCTTTACAAAAATAAACCCACACTCAAGCCTGAAACCAATGGACTACTTATCTTATAAGGATAAAGAAAACATGAGACTTTAGTGAAGCACCCACTTCACAAGGAGCACCAACTCCTTAATGTAGTATGGCTCCAACTAGACCTTTAGCCAGCTCCAACTAGCAAGGAGGCTACAACCCCCTAGGTGATTAAGCACCCACTCCACCACCTCTGCTTTGATGTATACCTATTCTATGATGCCTTCTAAACCTGATGATGACCTTATCCTTGCTCACACACTTGAAAACCACTTCACTTCTCAAGGCAGGCACACCTACCTCATTCGCTCAACCAAGTCACAGTTTAGACTTGTTAGGTCTAATGACTTGTTAGCTTATGAACATGATCAGTCAAACATGATTGATCCTTTCCACCATTTAATGGTCCTCAATGGCCTAATCCTTCTTTTTCAAAGGCTCTGCCCTTCACTTGAATACACACTCCAATCACTTATGTTCCCCTCCTATAAACAAGACAACTAGTCTTGCTTATATACCTTTCTCCACACATCATATCATCTTGGTCGGATAAGATACAATATAAGACTAAATAACATCTCCTCTACATTCCATTAAGGAAACACAAACACTTCATAGGTTGGTCATAACCCAAGACAAGCTTAATCCTCCTTTAGAACCTAATTAGGCCTAATGTATTAGCCCTTATAGGTCATTCATCACATATGACCATATTTATGAATAACAGCCCTCACCAATGCTTCAAACACATCAAAACTGCCTCCAATATATCATTTATCACCCCCACATGAATCTACAACATTTGAAACTCTAATTCATACATTGAACCAAGCCATTCTTTCTCTCGCTTTAAGTCCTACAAACACTCAGAAAACACTTCTAGGAAGAACCGAGGCATACTATTGTTTCTTTCAAGCAATCACCTAAATAAAACTTATGGATAGGTCCTCCATGACCTTAAAAATATCAAAAAATCCATTTGGAACCTTCACACAATTTACATAGGTCCAAATCAACTCTTTCAAGATGCCCACTCAAACTGGTCATGCACTCTAGAAACACAGTCAAAGAACTTTGACTTTCCAAATCTGAATAGGGACATACCATGACATCCAATACCTTATCATAAATATTTGGGACTTATAGAACAACATCAAACTCATTGGATACTCCAATACTACTCAAACAATGTCAGACTTACTCCTTCAAACAAACCACTCAGATTGCCTGTAGCTTCCAATAGTACAGTCATATAGATGTTCTTGTCTAACACATGAAAGAAAGCTTTCATAACATCTAAAACACATTTATATATTCTATGTGATCTATATAACACTCTTAAAGTAGGCAGTTCACTTTTTCTAGTAGCATTCATTGGTCTAATAGACCAATTCCTCATATCACTATATCACAGCCTTAACACAAAAAAGTATGACATGATTAGTGGTCAAAAAGAACACTTGCAGATACTGTCAACATCTCATAATGGATAATTATGCAACTAGGAGACTTATACTTCAACCCCATATTATTTGGAGATCTCAAATCAGCTTGAATCACTTCAAACTAGCATTACCAGAAAGGCTACTTTAGACTGTTGTTTTCTTCTTGAGGCCTCTAGCAACTAGGCAACTTTGAACTTATATAACTTTGACATAGAAAGATGAATCAATTTAAAAATTTCCATGGATATTTGAGGCAAGACACAAGATTCATCAAACACCCATTCATTCACCTGGTCATTCACATAAATCTTCCATAATATTAAAAACACTATTAACAACCCATTTTCTGTAGGACCCACATACTGTCAAGAAACCAAAAACACACTCATAGAAACCTGTAAGATTCCTATACATCTTCCAATCATTACATTTGATCACCCAATCGATTTTGAGCCCAAACAATCAAGATCTTCTCTATCAGGTCTAAGACTAGGTTTTTAGTACTTAAAAACCTCCTTAGCGTCTTAACGATCATTCATAAAGCTATGCCCCTTAACTCTTGAACCAATGCTTGGAAAAAAATATTAAGGACCTTCCCCAACTAATCAAAAAGGCTCAGCTCCCCATACAGAGCCTGTACATTCCAATGAACACAAGAAAGTCCTTCTCGAGCTCACGAGACACCATTCGACCAACCTCTGAAGAACATGAAGTTAGTTCTTGACTTTCTCTCTCTTCTTTTGACCTCTAACTTGGAAAATACACTTGATCACACCTCTCTGATCATCTCCCATGTAGATATGAATTCAATCATCCTGAAAACACCCTTTGACCCTTTATAAAGCCTCACAAGCCCACCTAGGCAAACTAGGCCAAGAGCCAAACAACTCTGCAAACACTTGCAATCACTTAGAAAGCATCTATCTAACCTATCAACATCCTATACATGTCCAATATGTATATGCTAATCACATTGAGCTCCTCACCATGGCATACAAGCCATAGTGCTCAAAACCCTATAGGCAACCATGCATGATCAAGCCTACAAGGCATAAACGGTCCTGCATACCTCATGAAGGCCACATGAAGTCAACCCTTGAACACATATCACATTAGGAATAAGTCATACAACATCATAATATGCTTCATTTCACCATACATCAACCACACAAGCATACCCATGCAAGCATCACACTGTTCTAAGCACACTATGCCACCATGCTCCATCTTACTGACCTGCTAAGCCACTTTGTCATCACCAATGCCACCAATGCCACTTGACATTAATGACAACACATCACTACCACCAATCTCCCAACAAAAAGTTATGCAAAAAATCATTATAATGATAACATTATTTGCTCTATTTTTGAGTTATGCAAAAAGTCATTATAATGATGATGATATAATTTTTTCTATTTTATAAATTGTGAATATGAAAAAACTTGTTTCATTTTCCTCTAATTAATAAAAAATAAAAAAATAAACTACTACTTCTATTTATTTTTTAAAATTATCATTAAAACTTTCAAAAATAAAAAGTTAGAATTACACAATTTTCAATACAAATTCATAAAGAGGTGATTCTAATAATATACTTTGCAATGGAATACAATGCATAGCATGGAGCAGATTGCAACCAAACAGGCTTAGGTAGAGCGGACGTTCTCAACGACTTTTACTTCATACAATAAGACAACAACTGCTCTATTTCATTTGACAGACTCATTTGACGAAGATGAATGTATGAACTGACAGACTTGTTTCATCATTACCGACGCATTCTCCGAGCCAGGCTTCACCAGATGGAAGATATGGCCTTCACCTTTCGTCTCAATCAACTCCACGTCTTTGCCTGCCTTCTTCAGCGCTTCGTAATACCAGACCCCTCTGTCTTTCACAAAATCCTTCTCTACAACAAACACAACAATCCTGGAATACACAAGACTGGAGAGGCTTGGAGAATCCGGAGCAACAGGGTTGCAGAAGGGGTGATCTTTATTCGCCCCCTCTGGCAGGGAAAACTTCTAAATATCATCCCACAACTTAACAACTCGGTCGTGCTCAGAGCTCCTTTCACACCCAATCAATTCTTCTCCCGCAAAGAAGGGATGAACTACAATGGCCCCCACCAAACGCAGGCGCCCCAATGCTTCTCACGGCTTCCCAGTCCCACCTGGTGCACGATGTTGCCTCCCGCGCTGTCACCCGCGACGAAGCATGAGGCGAGATCTGCATGTGATTCGATCCAGGGATCGAATCCCGTTTCCAGCCACGCTGAAGCAGTCGTCGTAGGCTGCAGGGAGGCGGTGCTCTGGTGCTCTCCTGTAATTTACCGACAGGCAGATGACGTTGGCCTCTTTGGCCAGTAAATTCAGGTAACTGTGATAAGTTGGGGATGCGGCGGATTCGAAGCAGAAGCCCCCTCCGTGATTGTATACCACTACTGGAACTTTGGGGCTCTCCTTTTCCAGAGGAGGAAGATAGATGCGCACATAAAGCCCTGTGTTGTCATCCAATATTACGTCTTTGGAGGCTACATGTGCGTGGGGTGAAATCTCGGGGGGCACCTCATCTGTGCCCGTAACGCGTTGCACAGATCCATCTGTGTACAATCTGATAACAGTAGAAGTATAAGCTATGGAACGCGACTCCATTGATCCAGATCGAATCGCTGTACCTTATCTATAAACATAAGCTATGGAAAAGGAACTCTTCTAATCTGGTGCACGCATTATAGGTGGTTGTCCGTCGTTGAATCGTCGGTGTCATTTTGACAAATCCGTCAATTTTATTAATATTTTATTTTTTCGTATTCGCTGGTGAATGACTTGACGACATCTTGCCCGTTTTTATACTCGACTTATATTGAAATTGACGAGCAGTAGCCTGTTTTGTTTGTGTTTTAGACTGTACATGACTGATAAATTCTACCAAGTTGTAGATGGTTACAGGCTAAAGAAATAGTAGTGTATATCTTTTTAATATATGCTGTTTTAAAGAATCTTAATATTTTTAAGAATGAAAATATTGGAAATATGAAAATAGCGAATAACATTCTTTTTGAGTTTTATAGTTTTTTAAAATGTGTATTTATCAACAGTTAAATTGATAAAAAAAAATGAAGTTGAAATTCTGAATTTAATTCAGTAAATGATTTGTTTGATTAAGATAAAACTATTAAAATTTGGATAAGATGTTAAAAGTGTGGTTATTAATGTACTCAAATATTAATAAACAAAATTTTAATAATATTAAAAATTAAAAATATAAAAATTGTATAATAAAATTTTAATTAATATTTTATGTTACATTCTTAAATCTATCATTAAATTAATATTTTTTTATTTTTCACAAATATTGATTAATAAATCTATTATTTATTTATTTAAAAAAATATATTATATCAATTTTTTGTTTAAAAATTAATTAAAAAATATAAAACAATGTAACAAGTCAATATGAAAAAGAAATTTCATTTACATTTTTAAAATGATCTTTAGATATTTAGTATTTTTAAATTATATGATTTTAAGATGTTTGTATACTTGTTAATTATTAGTTAAATTGGATTTCAAAGAACTAATTTATTTTTATATTTTCAATACCTTTTTTTAAAATATTACAACTCAACTTATCAAAAAGATAAACATATTATAATTTTTTTTATTTCATATCAAAACTTTCACAATTTTTTTTAAAAATCATTTCATTACAAATTTTCTTATTACATATCATAGCTTTTATAAAACATTCATTTAATCTATCTAAATATAATAAAAGAAAATATAAATATAAATGTACATTATTTTATAACTTTATTAGATATAAAAAATAAATATAAAATTTTTCATCTATTAATTATTTTTACAACTTTAATTCCTGTATATTACAGGAAATGACTAATTTAAGAGGAGATATCACATCATCAAGATTAATACTATTTTAATTTAAGTCTTTCAAACTAACAACATACAAGGAGTTATAAAAGAAAACCATTTATAAAGGAAACCACTACATTAGATAAACTATGCACAAAATTATTATTTATTAAAGGCACATAAAAAACCATAAATCTTTGCAAATGAAAGATAAGAGTAGTCTAAAATAAGATATTTATTTAAGGTATGGACTCTATTATTATTATTATTTTATATATAAATTTTATTAAATTATAGTACCAATATATTTTGTGTAAATTGATGATGAATTTGCATTAACTTTTTTTTTTAATTTATATATGTTTTAATAGTAAAACTTTGTTTAATTTTCATTGAAAATTTAATAAAAATTATTTATTTCTATAGATTACAATAAATCTATTTTTAAAAAATATAAATTAATGGAAAAAGGTAACATGAAAAAAAAAATCTTTTATCATTATAGATTTTTAAAATGATCTTTAGATATTTATTAGTCATTAAATTATACTATTCTAATATTTTTTTAAAATGTTACAAATAATTATTAAAACAATTGTAATCTAATTCATGATGATGATAATTTGTTATATCATCCACCAAAATACAATTTTAATACTACATTTCAAAATGATCTACTTACATCTCACAACCTCATTCAAAATTTAAGATGTTTCTCCTCTCTGATAAGAAGTTCTTTGGATGAGTTGCTACAGTGCCCGGGTTCAAAATCTCGACATCACATAGCAGCCCAATTCATTCTTCAGTTACATTGAATTGGCAACAAAAGAATACAAGTTACCTTGGATGTTGGCAACAGGTTTCATTATCTGCACAATTACGCTAATCCGCCCTATATTCACAGGGACAAAGAGCAACAATATTTTGTTGGACATAAATTACAGGGCAAAGATCATCAATTTCGAATTGGCGAATGTTGAGGGAGCATGTTGTAGGCACCAAGGTTTACATGGCGATGGAATATCTTGCCCATGGCCTCGTCATGCCAAAGCTTGATGCATTTTCATTTGGGATTGTCTTGCTGGAGCTGCTGAGTGGCCGAGAGGCTATGTCGGAAGAAAATAATTACGGTTTTCAGAAGAAATTGTTGCTCTATTACATTCTAAGGCTGTACTTTAACATTTATTTTTCAATTTATGGTCTCAAATTTTTTTGGATTTTTGAATTATTTATCTTGATATATATTATATCTTATATTATCTGGTGGATGGAAGGATTCACTTTATATAATTGGTAATAAATAATATACTTCTAAATATTTCAAATTCCCATTGTGATTACATTTTTAATTGAATGGTTATGGTTCAGCGTGACATTTTCGAAGTCATGTACAAAACTTTATATCAGCTAGTTATTATGAAGTTACTCATTGACCTTCTGTTCTGTAGGAGTTGAATTCAGTGAAAGGCTCGCATACTATGGAATTACTTTCAATATGATAATCTACTTAACCACTATTTTGCATGTAATTGTAGCATCTACAAAGAATGTTAGGGTGTGGAGCTAAAAGCTTCAACCGTTTGCACACACATGAAGAAAGCATGCTGAAGAACCAGAGCCACCGGCGTCGGCAGTATGACCGACGTCGGTCAGATGCAGTAGAGAAGGAGACCGGCGACGGCAGAGAGTCGGCCGACGTCGGCAGCACCAGACAAGCAGGGACCGACGTCGGTCGCCTGTGCGGTCCAGAACTGCTGTTTACGAACAGTCAGTTAGTTAAACCGAGTGTTTGCATGCTAAGAGACTATTTTAAGTCGCGAGCTGTGTGTCTAATTTTAGTAGTTAGATGTCTATTTTTTGTAAGCATGGGATCTTATTTATAGACCCATAAGGCATGTATTGTAAAGTAATTTCTAAGGCAAGTAAAGGCATTGAAGCTAGCAAGGTCAAGGAGATCAGCTATAGCATTCAAGGAGGGATTGTAACTCAGGTTTTAGAGTTGGTTTTGTGTTGAGCAAGAGAGAGAGGGAAGAAGGTCTTGAGGTGTGGCAAGCCTTTGAGGTGGAGGAAGAAGTGGCATCTTCCTTATTTGTATTTTCTTCTAGTATTATCTAATACAATTGTGTGTATTGTCTCTCAAATTCTTTGTTGTCTCATGTTTCTAGTTTCTTAATCATTCTGGTATAATTTCCGTGTTCAATTGCTCATATATAAGTAATCAATTGTGCTACCGTTGGATAAGGGGCCTCCTAACAAAGAATAACTGATATGGATAGAAGATTGAATTTTTTCTTTGGTTCAATTTTGATGGGATTTTGTATATATTCAGGGCAATTGTGTCTTTTTTAAACATTTGATTCAATTAATTTAAGGGCACATGCTAGTCACTTGGTCTTAAGAAGTGTGTTTGTGGGTTTTAAAGGGTTTTACTGAACAGAATTTAAAATATATATATATATATATATATATATATATATATATATATATATATATATATATATATATATTTTGGTTATTTATATTTTTTATTTTATGCAAATCATTTAATTTTATTTTCCGTTAATAAAATTTATTAGAGATACTATTTTTCCCCTTTAGATATGCAGCTCTCTACCAATAACTCAAGTTTTAAGAAACTATTTTTAAAGTATTCATGATTTTCATTTTATGTAAATCATCTAATTTTACCCTGTAAATGTTATTCACTTAGAAAATTAAAATAATTTTTTTCTGTTGCCATCGTATATAAAAAGGAAACCAAAAAAATCCCTATTAAAAATAGTAGTAAAGAGGCCAGAGCAATAATAGGTTTCAAAGTAATTCATGATTACACATATATATAAAAGGCTTAGTACAGTTTGTAAGTTGTGTTGGTAGGTAAGGAAATACAGAACAATATTTAGATCTAATTTTGTATAATTGGTTATGTCAATTCTTTGTATTGAAATAATTTCTTAATGACTTTAGTACAGTTTGTAAGTTGTGTTGATAGGTAAAGAAATACAGAAAAATATCTAGATCTAATTTTGTATAATTAATTATGTCAATTCTTTGTATCGAAAGAATTTCTTAATGAATATTTAAATCTATTATTAATTAAAAATGCTAATTTTAATGCACAGAGAAATCATACAACATATACCAAACATATAACAACTGGGTCAATATAGGAAGTCAGGTACTAGAACCACAATACAACTCTTGTTAAAAATATGCAATCCGTGACAATTATTTTTCATACAGGACTTTTTCAATTGTATTGCCAACATTTTCAATGAAATGTTTAATCATTAATCTATAATTTCACCGTTGTATTTTATCATTCTACAAATTGATAAGGTGGTATAGATTAGTTTTTCAACATTATGGTTTTCCTTACATCTTCTAAGGGTGATTTTATACACATTGAGTTCATCAAAATTAGATTTTTTAATTTTATTTTTGTGGATTATAATATATAGTTAAAATATTTCAAATAATTATATGAAAGTATTATTGTTCAATTTAGTTTACAATTGTATTGATGAAAAGTGTTTAAGAGTTAATAAACTAAAAGTTAAAAGAGGTTGTGGAAGATAAATATGATTTAAATACAATATTATAATACAAAATAAATATAAAAATAATAGGAGAAATAAAGTGTTTAAAATAGACAAATAAAGTTAGATAAATATATGAATTTTGACTTATTTGTGTAATATCAAAAGTTGAAAGTGACTAAAAATTGGTATGAAAGGAAATTCAAATTTGAACTAATTTTTTCCAAAGTATAGACTAATCTTAAAAATAGACAAAATTGAAGAGCTCTATTGTAATTACAATTAGCATTATACAACTCAATTTCAATAACAAAGTACAATTTTGATACGTAGAATTTGATTTCAATCAAATAATATTATATCCACCTAAACTTGTATGAATGCCTTCATCTATGTATATTCTAATCATAAGCCTCTAAGTTCAGATTTTTGAATTGATGTGTATAACTTTCATAGTTTCTTCTCCTTTGTCCAAACCCTTATCATCTCCAATATATCTTTCAAAATCATAAACAATATGTGTAGTTGTGAGGGATGCACCTAAATTAGAAACCTATTATTTTATAATCTAAAAACTAATACTCATGCAATCTAACAAGAGTTTCAATTTAATATGAATGTCTCAACTTCAATCTCACACTAGATTAAACCAATCGAGTAATTTGGTATGTAATTAGGGTAAATCAAACTGATCCGCATTGATGCACGATGCGCCTCCCAATTACCAGACTACCTGCCACGTGTTCCAATCAGGAATCACCTTGGGTGTCCTCAGACTGGCCATATAGTGGTCTGGAAGAGGACCCAAATCACTTCAGAGCTTTTAGTGTGATGGCCAGCCTTCTATTGGTATCAGAGCTAGGTCTCAAGGTCAAGTCTTGTAGAAGTTGGTAGGCCTGATCCACACCGATGCATGAAACGTCTCTGTGCCTCCCAGTTATCAGACTACCTGCCACATGTTCTAACCGATAATCACCTCGGGTGTCCTTAGACTAGCCATATAGTGGTCTGGAAGAGGACCCAAATCACTTTGGAGCTTTTGGTGTGACGACCAGTCTTCTATTTAATAGAAGGACTGGCCGTCACACCAAAATCTCTAGAGTGATCTGGGTCCTCTTCCAGACCACTATGTGGCCCAAGGGCTGAAGCACCCGAGGTGGGACCCAATCAGACACATGGCAACAGTGTATCGCTATCCCTAAAAAGGGATGTATGGATCATGCCCACCAGCTTCCATGAGGTTTGACCTTGAGACATAGCTTTAATACCAATAGAAGGACTGGCCATCACACCAAAAGCTCTAGTGTGATCTGGGTCCTCTTCCAGACCACTATGTGGCCCAGGGACTGAAGCACCCGAGGTGGGACCTAGTCGGACACGTGGCAACAGTGCATCGCTATCCCTAAGAAGGGATATATGGATCATGAGACATCTCTTCCTAGAGATAAGCATATATTATATTGTGATCTTGAGTAATACTACATCTCTTCTCAAAGAATTCATTGTTACTGTGTTATTTCTATGCTATTGAGATATTTATCAACCAGAACTTCTGAGTTTTGGATCACGAACCCAAATCGACATTAGATAGTTGTAATTTGTTACAAAAGGCTTGACTAGCCCTAAATCCATCCCAAATTGAAGCATTTATTTGATTGGTTCAATCTGATATGAAATTGGGGTTAATCAAGCCCTAATCTATATTAGATGTCACAATTGGTTTCATAGAGCTCGAATGGATTTGAATGCATACCATATCGAACCAATCTTTTGATGTATTTAATATGATATATAATTGGGGAAAATTGAGCCCTAAAAGATATTAATTAGATATAAATAGTTATACAGGGCTCAATTGGTCACAATTGCATCCTAAATTGAACTATTTTTTCATCACTAGTGCAAAATTTGTTCAATTTGGGGCTAATCTCACCCTTGATCGAGACTAATTGGTCACTGTTACTTTCAATTTACCCCTATTAGTTTAAAATTTGGTCGATTTGGGTCTTTCATTTGTTAAATTTGGCCTATTATAACATACAAAAATGAAATAACGACAAACATTAGTTAATTATGTGTACATAGCCCCAAATAGGCACTCATTACTATAATTTCTCTAAATAAGGGCCTTCATTTTTTAAATTTCCCTAACCCAACATTCATTTCTCTAACCATACTTTAATTAGGTGTTTGATTTGTCATTCTTGGTCATAATTACCCTTTTTAGTCATTATTAGTTGTAATCCCTAAAATGTTGAATCTATGAAATCCTTAAACATTGAAACCATGAAATCTTGTAATTTCTCTATCTTAAATTTGAAAGAGTCATTTTATGACTCCTAAATGTCTGAAACCACTTTCAAACATCTTGAACGTAAAATTATTACTATTTTACCATATTTTTTTAATTGGAAAATAAAATTTTATATGATTATAGATGTAAAATTAGATAGATATCAGAATGTTAAATTATGTATAATAATTAAAAATTCTAAAATTGACAATTTACATGTACAAAAAAATATTATTTTTAGAAAATACTAAGAAGAAATATATTTATCTCAAATTCATATTTATCTTTAGTATTTTATATGCCTAAAAGTGGAAATAAAAAAAATTATGATTGTGCATGCTCAGGATTAGGAATATAATTTGAATACAAATTTAGCGAGGACCATTGTAGATAGAAAGAAGCATTGGTCACTTGAGTCCATTTACCATGGAATTTTCTCAGTTGACTAACAAGAACAAATATATAAAAAAATATTTTTAAAATGATAAGTCAAATACATGAACAAAATATATTTATGGTCAATACCGTTAAAGGCAGATAATAGCAATCGAGTCCGTTGACTACAAAATTACCTTGATTTTTTGTGATAAAAATTTGATTATCATGCCTTATATGCTCATGTCTACTAAGACATATGACATCTTATAATTTGGATTGTGTCATGAGTAATTCATTGTTTCTCTTCTTTTGTAATTGAAAACATAAAAGCACTTTAACATCTTGAAAAGTTTCAAAAAATAGGAGAGTAAAATAGACTGAGCTAACCTCAATTAGCCCCTTGATGATTGATCATTACTTATGTATCCAATACTCCAAGGAGATAAATGAAGCCCATATATTTCTCTCACTTAGAGTCATTGATACTTGACAATGATAGATCTTGACTTACTTTAAGAAACTTTAGACATAGCTTAAGGCTGCTCCTTATGAGTAATCTTGAATTTGAAAATAATAAGGCACATTTCATCAATGTGTAATAGTGTGTAAGCTTGAACCAAGTGAGTAGATAGCATCAATAATGAATGACATTTTATGTGTATTTATAGGCAAATATTTTGATAATTTCTTTTAACCAACCTTCTAAAACATGCAGGAATACCTAAAAGAATGTTTCAAAATTTAGAAACTAATCATTATTTGACATTAAACATATTTGTTGTAGGTGGAAAAGAGTGTGACAACACTCTGTTGACAATGGAAATTGTTTCATCAACGAATCAATCCTTTCACCTATTACGAAGGTCAAGTTAGAATCATACCAATCTAATCGTAGGGGTTCTAAAGAATCATTTAAAATACTAAAGATCATACCAGTCTATTCAATAAGTAATTTAAATAACTTATTCCATTATTATAATCAAAAATTTGTTATGGAAATAAGAGTTAATTAAAATAAAAAAATTGTAGTTTATTCTATCCAATAGAGATAACATATTAATTAGAAAATCTCTTGAAGAATAAAAATATGATTCTAAATATATATGTGTTCAAATGAAATCACAACTTTGTTATTTTGTAATGGTTTATAGATTAACTGAAAAGAGAGAAAGGGCTCAAGAAAGGAAACTTCAAACAAAACAAACAACAAAAAGAAAGGAATAACAAACAAAAGATAAAAGAAATAAAACTAAAATAGAAAAGAAACTAAACATAAGAACAAAAGAAATTAATAAAAGAAAATCCAAGAAAAGGAAAATCTAACAACAGAAATGAAACTAAAACAAAAATAAACTAATATTTAAAGCCTTTAAAAATATAAACTATTCTAATGACAAATAACTAGGATAACTCTAAAATTTATGAAATAAAATAGTAAACTAAAGGAAAGACTTGAAATTAAGATAAAATAAAGAAACTAAAATAATAAACAATATACTTGAAAAATTAAAATTAAAAAAAATAAAGATAATTAAAAACTAATTTTAACTAAAAGGGAAAATAAACTTTAGACTTGACAAATAAAAAGATAGGTATAAATCAAATAACAATGCAAAAATTATAACATATCTAAATTAAAGAATTTATCTCAACGACTTATACTAGTCTATAAAGTAACAAAATTTCTTAAGAAAACAACTTAAACTATTTAAAACAAGACAATCTAATAAGAAAAAATATCTATAAGAAAATTGAAAGTTAATTATATTAGAAATAGAGTTAATTGTTTGCAAAAGAGTTGTGAGTCTCAAAATGAGAGTTGTATTAGCATAAAGAATAAATTTAATAAGAAATCCAACAATATTTTCTTATAAAACTTGAAAGGACAACTCAGCAACTGAATAGATCAATGAAGTGTTATAGAAAGATGAAATGATCAACATTTTCAAGTTAAATATTTGAATTTTGTGCATAGGATTGTAAATAATAGTCATCAAAATATATTAGACTTATCAAACTTTAGATAATTAGTAATATATGACAAATATAACTAGATATGCATGTGTTACATAAGTGACTACTCAACCATCGGATAAAGTACCATTGAGTCTATCTGCAAAAGTTATACTATCTCAAAGAAATTGCATATCCAGAAGAGATAAGTGATTGACTTCAAAAAATACTTTTGTCCTCAATACATGTTGTACTTCTATCTTCAAATTAATGCTTTATCTCCTTT
This sequence comes from Torreya grandis, assembly GCA_037957365.1. NCBI lineage: Eukaryota > Viridiplantae > Streptophyta > Pinopsida > Cupressales > Taxaceae > Torreya > Torreya grandis. The sequence goes on from JARHVA010003887.1 coordinate 1,458,641, forward strand.
CATATCCTCAACTTTAGTTATGAAATAAGTATAACTAACTTTAGTTAGTTGTTGGTTAATGTTAACTAATTGACTTTTAATAAAGTTAATTAATTAACTAAATAGTAAGGATAAATTAGTTAAGACTTTGAAGTCTTAATTTGATCAAGTTATTTTTAAGATAATAGACTGGGTACTAACCTTGACGGGTGGGGACCCAAATTAATTAATAATAGTAAAATACATAAAAAAATTATAAAATAATAAATCAAAAATTGATAAATTCCACTTATGTTTAAACCATAATGCATTTAAATTAAACTTAAGCATATATAACTATACAAAACTCTAAAATTAATATTTATACCAAATTTATCAAAAAGTTTAAAAACTAAGGTATCAAGTACATATTGAAATATCAAGTTAAAAAAGTTTAACAATAAATAGAAATTGTCTCCTAGATGACCAATAATCATTTGAATTAGATAATACTTCAATTACTTGTTTGTCTTACTCATTAAGAGAAACACTGTAATATATTTTAGTAGCAAGAAAGGGTAGCAATATAATCTTTGTGTCATATGTGTCATCATCAAATTCTAACTTAACCCTCTTATTCTTCTTGAGTTCACTGGATGTTTCAGGTTCAGTTCTTTTCATGACAGAGCTCTTTTCAACAATGTAATCTGAAACATCTATGGTTTTCCTTCTATTAATATATCTTTGGCCTCCTAAACTTAACCTTTCAAACCTAAAAATAGGCTCACTATGCGCTCCCAATAGTCTTAAATTTATACATTTTCCACCAAGGTTTGTATTAGATGGGGTAGGTGTGTCTAAAAGGGTGACCATTTTTTTAAGGTCCTTGGCATAGGTTTCCTCTTTGTCAAGTTGGTTATCAGGGTAATTATTAGGAAGCTAATTAGCTGGAAGTGGTTCATTAATTGGTTCACCTATAAAAATAAGGGGCTACAATTGCAAGTAAGGATCATGCGTAATAAAATAAGAACTGCTTTGGGATTGAGAACGAGATCTAAACCTTTGACCTCGAAATCCCCTATGACCTCTATAACCTCCATAACCACTAGAGCCTCTTTGGATAAGAAAAGTATTCAAAACATTTCAAAAATTAGGGTGAGATGCATCAAAGTGAATAGACATCCTTGTGCCCCTAGGAAATCCAAGCCCAAAACGTCCAACGTGGAATCCAGTCCTATTAGAACCTTTTCTAGGAATTGACTGATTACCACCTCTATTAGATATCTATCCCCATTCTCCATCATTACTATTTTGAGCTAGTTGGTCCCATCCAAACATACTGAAAAAAGAAAAAATTGAAAGAAGAACCAAATTTCAAAACCCTGAGACCATGATTGCACTTGCAACATAAATCCAAAAATAAATTGCATCACTATATCTAAATCATAAAAATATTAATTTTCATGATTCAAACATAAGAAAATCTAATTTTAATTTCAAATATTTCAACCATTTGAGCACCTATGCATACTTATCCACATTAAACTATTATGAAACTCGTAAATTGATCATATAATACACTGATTTAAAATGTCTAGGCTATCTAAGAATATGCTTTATACCTTAACCATAAACTATTCTGAAACTTCAATCAATTCATAAAACATATCTGTATATTAAACAAAAAAAATTGTATTTTACCATCACTATCTTATCATAACCCACTTAATATACTACAATTTTCAAAATCATTCAAAATATTCTAACATTAAATCATCTTGAATCTTAAAATATCACAAAATTGATGAAAACCATAAATTATTTCATGATAGTCATTTCTATGGACCCAAATTTTCAAAAAAAAAATCATGCAACTAATAAAAATTTAACACCTATAATTGAAAATAACTATATATCATTATATTTATGCAATCTATTTTATCTCTAGACTAAGTTCGCAACCACTTTGGAACAAACCCTCACAAAATCAATCATATGATAAACTGAGAAATAAAATACCCAAATATGAAAACAATTGACAAACAATAAGCCAATTTAAACCCCTGCAACTGTATCTCATACTAAAATCATAAACCACCATTCAACTCAAAATCTAGAACAAAAATAACTATAAAATGAGAAGTATTTTTCACATAAAATTCAGATATGAAACTTAATACAAACTCTGAGCATGATAACTCCATCTTTTAAAACAAGTTTTATACAAAAAAACTTAAACCCTCAAAACATAGCTGAAATTTTTCTTGAAGATTACAACCAAAAATGAGTGCATGTTAAATTTTTTAGATTCATGCACATGCGGGGACTATCTTGACTTAAAAAATAATATCAAACTGAAAGCAATCATTTGCATAAAATGAATGAAAAATACCCATGACAGGAACTTAAGACTAAAATGATAAAATTCAAAAAAAAACTTATTCGAGTTTGTAGATAACCATTCCATGCAAACTCTCAGACTATCTAGAGATATCTCATTCATGCAAACTTATAATTTCATGGATCAAATTTCAACCACATATTTGCATACAATTTTTTTTTTTAATTCTTTCAAACTTCTAAAACTCCCACAAAGAAATCTAGATTTCAAACCAAATAAACATTTTCTTTGCTTTCATGAAACTCCATATTTCTACAAGAAAATGAAACACACAGACCTAGCTTCGCATCCAAATATTTTCTTCATAATTTGCACTCAGCTTCCTTCTACAAATCAAATTGCATCACACCAAAACTTCACTTCCACTTGAAGCTTGTAAAATGACACAATGAATGAAGAAAACAAATCTTTTATTTGCCACCCTCTGAGCTGTAACTATTTGAGTGATGTGATCTTTTTCCATTGGTTCACAATTACCAATCATGTACTTAGCGATCCCTCTAAATATTTTGACAACTTGCCAAACCTATCAACATGCTAATATTCTTGCCAAATTATTTTCCAAGTCTTGTGACTCAAGGTGATCAGTTAGTAATCAATGCCAATATGCTACCAAATCCACCATAATCTCAAAGCATTGAGAAATGCTTCCAAAGATTAATGCCTATGTCAAATCGACCAAGTTTTGATGGATCCAAGCCTATTAGATTCCAAATCAACAATCAACTATGTTACATTAGAGCCTTAGGATTTATTCATTTACCAAGATGACTAATTAACTTAAGCCACCCAAAACAAACCCATCGAAACTATACAGGTTCTTTATATCAAGCACAAATCACGATGAAACAAAGTTGATCCTTAATACTATGTGTTAATCATCACGACCCTAGGAAATAAAGAATGTAATAAGCATAAATACCCTTTATCATGATTCAAGAAATCTTGCTCAAATAAAGGTAATAAAAATAATTCTAAAAATGATTATCATGTTTTCCAAAGGACTACATGTCACTAACCTCTCATCAACCAAATATTTATTTATACATAAGTCAAAAAAAATACTCATGCTGATAATGGTGATCATCAACTTTCATTATTTTGAATATTGAATAACTAAATTAGAATGCCAATGAAATGACTATGTATTAGGGCAATCAAGTAAGAAAAATAACTTGTAAGATATACGAAGGAGTGTGACAGAATCATCCAACCTAAAGGAACACATCATACTTTAAATATCTCAACCATAATACCATCATCTATTATGTTTCAATAAATATATCAACTGAAAACAACATTCTAAAAAAATTAAAGTAATCTAATTCAAACCTCGAATACCAATTAAACTTTCCATGAATTAATTGATACAAGAATGAATCAATCAACTGAGCACTACTAAGCCATCAAAGTCAACTGAATCATCCATTCTATAATTAAATTGTAATACCACTTCAAATATATTATCAAAATGACTAAGAACTAAGAAAAGTAAGTTTACTACAACTATCAAATAGGTTGAATTTGATTCTATCTATAATCATATTTTTTTCATTTATCCATCATGATTTTTGAAACCATTAAAACTTAAATAAAATCATCAACAAATCATTACAATTTCATAATCAAATATGAATCTAAAAATATCATCAATCAATAGGGTTCCTAACATAATTTTAGGCTTTATGACAGGGTCATATCTATGGTAGCAAGTATAGACTTAAAAGTTTAAGAGGGGTGTAAAAATAGGCATAACATTAGTGACCTTGCTAGTCAATTTTGTGAAATAAATTTGGTTAGCAACAAATTTTCTTATAGTATATAATACTAACTTTGCCTTGAGAGTGTGATCCAATAAAATCATTTCTCAAGTAGCTAGGCACAAACCCCTTAAATGATGAGTTTAGAAAGGGATGGAGTGTTTGGCTAGTATGTCATGAAGAAAGGGAAAATAATTAATAAATAAATTCAAGATGGATGCAAAAATAATTACAAATTCCTTAAGAACAAAAATTGAAGATGAAGTAACACTCCTACAATCAAATATAAATCAGTCATATTATTTATTTATTATGAGTCTAAATTTGTAAGAGAATTTTTGAAAATGAATTATACTTACAACACTCTCCACAGATTCTTGTATTCTTCCTTCATAACATGATCTTTCTCATTATACAATGAAATATTTATCCATAATTGAACATCCAAGATTGGTGACTATAGAGCAAACACACACAACTATTGAATCAAAAAATTTAGAAGAGAGTAGAAACTAAATATAATGTATTCCACAATGGAGACGCACTGCTTATACAAAGAGATGAAGTTCACATCTCTTAAGACTGTCACAACTCACAACTAATAAGCTCAATGAATCCAAAATAACTTAATGAATAATGCAAAGAGAGAGAGGTATTTATAGGTTGGATAGATAGTGAAACCCATATTCCAATGAATATGGTACAAATCCTCCTAAATAACCTCTAGAGTCCTAAGAAAGCTAATGTAGCTATGTAGCCAAAACTTGTAGAAAAAAGTCTTACACCAACACCCCCAATAAGTACAACTTAGATAGGTGATGATATTAAAAAAAAAAAAAATAGGTCCCAAAAATAAGACCTGATGAGGTACCCATGTACAATGCAATCTCTCATAAAGTACAGAAAAGAAGAAAACCCAATGGAAAAAAAATCTCCCCAAAAGAGAGAGAATAAGAAGATGAGACTAAAAGACCCCCCAAAAGAAGATGCTAAAATAATAAACACTTCAATTACATAGCAATGATCCCTAATATCTTACAAAACATGAAGTGTGCCTCCACATAAAAGAGAGAGAATGTGAATGCAAAATGTCACATGGTGAATGTTGTAGTAGGTCCCTCTAAAACAAATGTTGTCTCTTTCTTTTGGAAGAAAGAAACCATGAGCTGTCAAACTAATAAATTCCCACTCACGTGGAATGCATGTAGGAATCATGATTTAGATCTTTGAAAAATGCTAAAAAGTCTCCTTGATAGTTCTCAAATGTGCCAAATTTTAATCAGATATCACAAGACTAACTATAGAACATAGAAATGAATAGTCATGCAATGAAGGAGAGAGAACAACCAAGAAGAAGATAGACATGAAACATTCACTGAAAGAATATCTATGGAAAGTAGAGAACAACACTTAATAATTGTTAAAACTAAAGACTGGTCTACAAATGAAGCACTAAAATCTATAAGATGAATGTCTACATGAACATATGGGTCATCAATACTATTAATATGTGTACTCATACTATAAACAATAGAGTCCTTCGAAGTGCTAGTCTATGAAGGCTCTGAAAGAGAAATAATCTGTATATGAATGAATGAAGAATCTATAATAAGATAACTTAGGTCTGATAAAATCTCATCCTGTAGTGGTGGCTTGATAGAAGGAAGATCACTGTCCACCTAGAATGTGTCGTCATAGGGAATAAAAGTAGGAGGTGAGAGTAAAATTGTCTCTAAAAAAATAATAGGTAGTGAAGGAGGAGTTGTGATGTAAGTCTCAACTAGATCTCTGAAGAGTGATCCAAATAGTGGAGGGGCACTCTATGTTTTCTACATGGTGGTGCAAATCCCATGAAACATGCAACAACAAGTGACCATAGACACAGTCACAAGAGTTGGCCTAGTCATTGTATTGAGCTAGGCTAATAGGCTCAGGAATCTATTCATATAAGAATGGAATAAGTTATTGATTCATAAGTAAACATTTCATATAATCATGCCATGAAGCAAATTCAGTCTTATCAAGAAGAACCACTAGTGTATACTCAAAACTCCTCAATAGGTATCTCTCAAGTGGAGTCAACATGGCCACAACTAAGATTAATAGTGCACGCTCTGGAGATGGACTTCATATTACACTAAAAATGAGTCTAATTAAATGCATGATCTGGAGATGGACTTCAGAGTACACTAAAAATGAGTCCAATCGAATGAGAGAAATATGTGTGCAAGTAATAGTGTATGCTCAAATAGATGTTAAGCTCTACTGACAATGCGTCCAAAAATACAAAAGTAATATATGCAAGCAATCACTAAATGAACACAAGTAACAATTAAAAAAAACTAGATGTGCACATGAAAGAATGTAGGGCTCATAACAAAACTCTCCAAGACAATCAATAGTAACCCCATTATGTTTTTAATAAAAAAGCATGCTCAATGTGAGTACATTAGACTTAACTGACAGTATGCCCAGACAGGTAAGAGTAAATAGTGCACAAGTGACAATACACGTGCAAATGGACGTCAGGCTCAACTGACAATGCATCTAGGAGAATGAGAAATTAGTGTAATTGAAAAAATTAGTAGATGTGAAATGTAAATAGACCAAGGAGGAGGACATTGAAATTTGTCGATAATACATCCATGGAAAAGTAAATGTGTGAACTAGTCAGGTTGCCCCCTTAAATTTTGACACTTTATAATTCAATACATTTTACAATTTAAATGGGATATATATATATATATATATATATATATATATATATATATATATATATATATATATATATATATATATATATGAGAAATTGAAAAATAAACACTTTTAAAAATGATGGAACTCAATTTTGAGTTACCGATTACAAGATATTAATGAAACAAATTCATGTCAATAGCCCATTTTTAATAAAACTTGCACTAAATGATTCAAAAAATACCTTTGGGCAATGTGAAAGGTACCTTCCAACCACTAATTGGAACCCATACTAAACCACAGACCTCCACCAGCTAACTAAAATAAAAAAAAAACTTTGCCTAGTCACCCCTACATGAAGGTTTTTGAAAATGCCACTTACAAGGTGTTTAAATTAAAAATTAAAAATCTATTTAAAATAAAAATAAAACATGATTTTCATTTTAATTGTTTTAGGGCAATTTTAGTTTTAGATTTAACTTTGAAAATGAGAGTAAATACTAGTACGACATCACTTATGCATGCAAGGAGCGGTTTTGGAGGATGGGCAAGCAAGGTTTTCAAGTAGTGAGCCTTTGCCAAGAAAAAAAAGCATACACAGGGCTTCATTTTGGCAACTTGCAAGGCCAAACAATGTTTGCTTATCTAAAGGTGGATGAATCTCCTCTCTTTTTAGATGATCTACTTGTTGTCAATGATCTACTTGCTAACCTTTCTTCAATGGCTGATTAAGAAGCTCCAAGGGAAAGCACCTTTTCTAGAACTAGGTTAAGGACAGTGAGTGAGCAGATCAATCAAAAATCATAAACCCTATTGCAGAGTAGAATGGCCATGTGAAATGCAATTCTAAGGGTAGCAAGAGCTACATGTGGATGGTGAGAAAAGGTAGATGGATCTCATCATACTCATGAAATACCTTTCCTTTACATCAATTGTAGAATACCTAGCCTTGGGAACCTTGATCTATGAAGAATTCAAGCTGGCAATGGAGATGTAGCTTCCAAACAATAGCAAACCCAATACTTTGTCTTGATAAGAGGAAAAAAGTGAGATTTCAATGCAATACTGAAAATATGATGCCACTCAACAAATCTAATACTTAGCCTGATGAAAAAGAAAGATGCCACACTCCACTATGCTTCTTTGATGCAAATCTAAAGATAGAAAATGTATCTAAAACACCTAGCACAATGCAGATCCACAATGCTAAAATCTAAAATTATCAATGCCTTAGTTTAGGGCCTTTACCGCTTCATGGATATTTAATGTTGCATTAGAGAAGATGAAAACACCACAGATCTTTGAGAATGATGCCAAGGTAAACTAATGCTCAACAGAAAACAAAATGCCAAACTCAACATAGATTTAAAGCCTAATAGATATAGAAACAACTTAACACCAAGAGAAAATATAGATATCCCTCTTGTAAATCTAATGCCCAATGCCCACGTTTGAATGACTCAATGCCTAGGCAAAACTTGCCAAGCCAAAAAACTAATCTGCAACCAAACTCATGTAACCAATGCAAGAAGCCAACATACCAGTAATACCTTGGATTTTTTTTGCAAAAATCAACTCCAAAATTTTGTAAATCCTCTAAAATTTTTTCAGAGAATACAAAATAGTATACTACTTAAGATTTTAAATAATTAACAATAGAAATAACTGGTGATCATTACCAGCACTCGGTGCTCTGATACCATGAAATATTTATCTAGAATCAGATGTCCAAGATTGATGACTATAAAATAAACACACAAAACTATTGAATAAATAAATTTAGAAGAGAGCAGAAACTGAACATAATGTATTCCATAATAGAGATGAACTACTTATATAAAGAGACAAAGTTCACAGCTCTTAAGGTTGTCACAACTCACAACTAATAAGCTAAATGAATCCAAGCTCACTTAATGAATAATGTAAAGGGAGAGATATATTTATAGGTTTGAGAGAGAGAGAGAGAGTGAAACCCATCATTCTAATGAATGTGATACAAATCCTCCTAAATAGCCTCTAGAGCCCTAAGCAAACTAATGTAGCTATGTAGCCAACATTTGTGGGAAAAAGGCCTACACCAACAACAATTCTTCATGGATCAAATAAAAAAATAATAACAAGAAAAATAAAAGAAAAAAATAAAATAAGAAAAGCAAACAAACCAATATAAAAACATAAAACAAAAAAAAAAAAAAAAAAAAAAAATGAACATCTAATCATAAAATAACTTTAGATGATGGCCATTTAATGAATAACGTAGCCAATTTCATTCAAGATTTTTAAGATAAAAAGCGTTATTACTAAGAAATATAGTAATTTTATAAGGTCCAAGTTATAATGCATCAAATTTATGGTGTTTTCCAAGATCTTAAAGAGTTTTATCCCAATATATCACTAAATCACCAACCTTAAAATTTTTACTATACACCTTTTTATTGAAAAACTTCTTTAAGTTTTACTTAGCCTTTTCTAAAAATTTTAGTGCATTGTTTTGGATTCATCAAGTGCTATCAAATCATGTAACCTTTGTTTGATTAAATTTGTAACTTCATATCTATATTTTTAAGGTAGTCCTTGTCGAAAAAATATGAAGTTCTATAGGTAAAGTGGCTTCAAATATATAAGCTAACATGAAAAGAGAGTAACTAGTTGCTACTTTAACAATAGTTCTATTAGCACATAAGGCTTCAAAAATATTAATATGCCAATTCTTTTTATTGTCATAAACTAATTTTTTCATAATAAAAAATAAATTTTTATTAGTAGACTCAGCTTGTCCATTTCCTTAAGGATAATATTTGTATGAATGACTGGAAATGATAGAATATTTTACTAAAAATTTTAAGAACTCATTTGAAACAAACTATGGTCCATTATCAAAAATAATTTCATATGAAACTCCAAACCTAGGGAAAATTTGATTTTCTAAAAATGAAATTACTTCACCTATCACTTAACTTTTAAGAGCTTTGGCTTTAGGCCATTTGGTGAAATAATCTTTGGTTGTCAAAATGTATTTATTACTTGTAAATAAAGGAGGGTGAATGTCTGAAATAAAGTCAATGCCCCATTTAATAAAAGGCTTTTTAGGAATAACCATATTCAAAGGCATCGAAAGTAATTTATCCCTTCCAACAAAAATTTGACAAGGCATATAAAAATGAACCAATTTATAAGCATCTTAGAAAAAAGTGTGCCAATAATAACCAACGCTTAAAATTTTATAAGATGTTGTTTTTTCAACATAATGTCCACCACAATTTCCTTCATGACAAATCCTAAATTTTTTTGGAGTTTGATTATGATTAAAACATCTTAGTAAAATACCATCATATTTATGATAAAACAAGGAGTTCTCTAGTAAAAATAAAATTAACAGTTTTGAATGTAAATAATGTCATTCTTTCTTATTTAAGTTATTAGGATAGGATTTATTTTTAAAATTAAAAACCAAATCATGATATGAGTCATCTTCAACCAACAAACAATCCCAATCATTCATCTCATGTCCAAACTTAAAACTTTTAGCAAATTCATCAACTTTCATAGTTTTAAAGTGGGGTTTTACATTTAATTTTTCATCGACTGAGAGAACTAGAATTTTAATGTTTGAGGTAGCATTTTAAACTAAGTGTTTAGCTAATTCATTTCCTTTAATATTTTTTAAAATTTCAAATTCAAGGTCAAATTCTTGAATACGTAAAATCCACTTAGCAAGTCTTTCTTGAATAGTTAGCTATTTTAAAAGATATGATAAAATAGATACATTAGATTGCATAAAAACCTTGTTTTCCATTATCAAATATCTAAACTTAATTGAAAAAGAAATAAGAGAGAAAAAAAAATTCAATGAGAGGGTACCTAGTTTCTATATATTTTAAAACTTGGCTCATATAACCAATAGATTTTTCTTCATTATTTTCAAATTCTTGAGTAATTATAGATCCTAGAGCCCTTTCTATAGCATTAATGTAAAGGATAAAAGCTTTATTCAAATCAAGTTTGGCAAGGATAGGTGCATTTACAATAGAATTCTTGATAGAATTAAAAGCTTAATCAACATTTTCATCTCAAATTTAAATCTTATCTTTCTTTAATAATAGTTGTAATGGGTTAGATTTGTCAGTAAAATTAGAAATAATTTTTTTGACAAAATTAATTGTACCAAAGAAAGAACTTAAACTTGATTGATCTTTAGGAGGAGGTAATTTTTTTATTTCTTTAACACGTTCAGGAAAAATAGAAATACCTTCTTTAGAAATTATGTCCTAATAATTTTCATTTTATTACACTGAAAATAGATTTGTTAGGATTTAAATAAATGCCAAACTTCCTACATCTTTTGAATACTTCATGAAGATGTTCTAATGTTTCTTTAATTTCTTGGAATGAATAGTGAGTTCATCTAAGTAAACTTGAATGACTATGCCTATCAAATCATCAAAATCAATATACATAGCCCTTTGAAAAGTGGTTCTTACATTCATCAAACCAAAAGACATCTGATTGTAATCAAAGGTACCTCTACGCATGGTAAAAGTAGTTTTTTGCCTTTCATCAGGATTTAAAAAAAATGATTATAACCTAAAAAATTATCTAAAAAAGACATCATTTTAGATCCTACAACTTGTTGTAGAATCTGATCAATACTAGATACAGAAAAATTATCTTTTAAACTTACTTTATTTAAATCCTTAAAATCAATTCAAAGTATAATATCACCATTTTTCTTTCTTATAGGTACTTGATTAACTATCCATTCATAATATGTTATAGAAAAAATAAAACCAACATCGATCATTTTATCTAGATCTTTGTTAATGGTGTCCACTAACAAAGGGATAATATTCATATTTTTTGTCTCATAGGTATGATATCTGGCTTAATTTAAATGTCATGTTTAATAATATCTGTATCATAACCTTTAAGATACTTGTAAGACCATGCAAATATATTAATAAACTCATTAAATAGTTTAATAAACTTAACTTTTTCATTTTTAGTTACTTGGATCCCTAAATAGACATACTTAGGATCATATTCATTGCCTAAATTTATGGGAATGGTTTGACCTATGATCCTCCATGATGGCTCTTTAGCTCTAGTTATTTTTGGTTGGTCATTAGGTGAAAACACAGATTATAAACTTACTAAATCAACAGAGAATTTGTTAGAATTTAGTTGTAAATAATCTCCACAATTAAGTACATAGTCATCATGATCAAAGTAATTCCCTTTGAGAAATGCATCTATATGTTCATCATATCTAAAAACTAGCCAATTATTTTTTAAATCAAGAATCTTGGGATAAAAAATTTTAGTTAAGAGGAAATCAACAATGGGTTCAACTTCACTCAGAGTAGGATTAGAAGCATAAAATGCAACTTAATATTCTCTTATATTAAATTCTCTAAGAACATGAGTGATATTGAAGTCTTCAAAAAATTTAATCAATGTCCAAACTTTCTGAGTGTAATGATGCAAATGGGTTTAATTGATTTTATAGATTTTTTAAATCTGTCTTACCATTAACTCTGAGTCTCCCAAAACTTTTAAATGTTTAACATTCAATTCTAAAGATTTCTATAATCCAAAACATAACTCTTCAAATTCTATCCTGTTATTAGTATTCTCATAAGATAATTTGTAAGTATAACGAAATATCTTACTAATATTAGCCACTACCTTGTTGAGAATAAGCTCCATCTAAGTAAAGAGACCATAAAATATTTCTTTTTAATACTTCTTTATGTTTCTTTTTTGGTTTATCAACATTCATCAACTTATAAGTCCCATTACCCATTTCAATGTAAGAAATGTTAGATGAAGAGGGATATTCAATTAGAGTACCAAAAAATTCTTTTTTTTTTTAATAAACTCAATCTCATTATTAATTAAAACCCAAATTACATCTTTCCTAACAAATAATCTAGTTGCTTTTGACCAATATCTTCCTAATAGCATCACATAATTACTAAGAATATCTAAAACTTGAATATTGGTTATACATCTAATATGCTTATCTTGTGTAATCTTGATAACTATGTCATGGAACTTATCACAACTTTTAGTTTATCTAGCATCAAAATCAGTAAATTTTCTACTATCTACTACATAATAAATACATAATTTATTAGAAATACATTTAGGAATGATATTCTTTGAAGCACCAGTATCCAAAATATAATTATGAATTATTTTATTACCAATCTTAACTATGACATAGAAAGGGGGGATATAATCAGTAGGGGGTCAAACTATTGAGCATAGATATGTTCAAAATTATTTTTATCTTGTAGACTTACATTAAATCTTGGATTTTTAACTACTTCATTAATCTTATCTAATTATCCAAAAAGACTAACAACCTACAACAATGAAAATCTAGCTTTGATGGTTGATAAATCATCAATTATGTTGTAAGTCTTAGCATATGTTTGTCTAAAATTCTTAGATTTATAATGTTGATACTGTGTGTTATTATATTCAGTTGTAAAATAAATATTTTTATTATTTTTATCATTATCGTTATGAGTTATTTTACCTTTATCATCTTAATGAAGTTTATCATTCACTGATATATTATTGTGAAGAACTTTACAATCCTTATTCCTAGTATTTATAACATAGGTATTTTTATTTTTCAAAGAATCATCAAGATAAATTACATCATATGTTGAATCTTCAATTATCTTATCTTTTCCATGTAAAATTTATTGTTTAAACTTAATAACAACTTGACATGTTTCAGGATTATGATCAAGCTCACAAACATTATAATAATAGGTGGTATTATCATCTTGTAAATTTTTATGTGAAAAAAGGGCTTATCATTAAGTTGTCTCTTAATAGATAACAACTCATTACCTAAAATTTTAAATGATTTTAATATTTTAACATTATTTGAATTCAAACCTATGGTAGATCTATGTTTAAAACCTACATGTTTCAATATTTTTTCATAATTAATAAATTTTTTTATGGTTTGATCATATTCAACTATATCTCTATTCTCTAATGATATTTTGTATTAAGGGTAAAATATTTCAAAAATAGATTCTAGATAATTTTTAGGTCTAAGATCAACTGAATTTTTTTGACATAACTTGGTGAACCTAGAAATAAAATGATACATAGTTTCACCTAGATCTAGTGAAATATTTTAAAGATCATTAATTGAATTAAGTTATTCCTTGTCTTTATGAAAGCACAATTCTAACCATTGCTCTACATCACTCCAACTATCAATCACTTTTGCAGGCAGACTAATAAATGCTTGATAAGCCTTTCCTTCTAATATTTGTGTAAAATCCCCTAAACAAATATTCTTATTAATTATTATAAGAGTGGAAAAAACTAATCTAAAGGCTTCTAAGTGATCTTTACAATATTTTCTAGTATTACCAAAAACATTTGGTATATTTAATCCTTTAAGAGAAGGTAGCTTACCTGGACGATTTCTGACATTAATTAGATTTGAAAAAATCCAAGGAGCTATAACTATCTGACATTCTTGTTAAAATTATTCTTCATCCTCACCTTCTGTGAGTTATTCTATTTCTCTATTATTCTACAATATATGAAGGAGATCCTCTAATCTTCATTCATGTACTAATTATTCTCCCTCTAGTTTATTTCCCTCCAATTTATTCCTAGGTTGTGTATTTTTAACAGTTCGATCCACCATTAGAACTTTATACAGATTCTATCTAATATGGATGATTATTTTGCACCTAATTTGTTTGATTTAAATGTTGATTAGACAAAGGAGTTGCTACAAGCTCAACGCAATCATCAAAATGAAAAGAGGCAAAAAGATAACAAATTATAGGATTAAGATTAGCATCTCACACTCCTTCTTTATTTTCTCTAATTATCCTATTTAAATTGATTATATATATTTGAGTTTCACATGTCAAATTAGAATACCAATCGATTTCAAACTCAACAATTTTTAATTCTTTATTGATAACTTCAATAACTTGAGGATGATCTTCAAGATGATTATACCATGTAAAACATGTCAAATTAAAAGTAATATCAACTTGATCTTCTTTTGCATTAACAATAGGTTGAATAATGTGAATTTTTTCACCTCTAAAAATTATTATCAAAGAAAATATATTCTAAAAGAGTTTCCTTAGCAATGTCACCAAATTTGTTGACGATGGAAATTATTCTGTCAATGAATCAACCCTTTCACTTGTCGTGAAGATCAAGTTGAAATCATACCAATCTAATCATAGGGGTTCTAAAATCTCATTTAAGATCTTAAAGACATTAGGGGATTTTATTATAAACTTTCTAAAAATAATCAATAAGTTATTTAAGTAACTTATTCCATTATCACAATCAAAAATCTATTATCGAAATAAAAATTAGTTAAAATGAAAAACTATAGTCTATTCTATCCGATAGAGATAACCTATTAATTAGACAATCTTTTGAAGAATATAAATATGATTCTAAATATATATGTGTATTCAAATGAAATCACAACTTCTTTATTTTGTAATGGTTTATAGATTAACTAAAAAGAGAGAAAAAACTCAAGAAAGGTAAAAAAAAGGAACAACAAACAAAAGATAAACGAAATAAAACTAAAATAGAAAAGAAACTAATAAAAGGAAATCCAATAAAAGTAAAATCTAACAACATAAACAAAACTAAAGCAAAATTAAACTACGATTTAAAGCCTTTAAAAATCTAAACTATTCTAATGACAAATAATTAAGATAACTCTTAAACTTATAAAATAAAATAGTAAACTAAAATAAAGACTTGAAATTAAGATAAAATAAAGAAATGAAAATAATAAAGAGTATACTTGAAAAATAAAAATTAAAATAAACTAAAAATAATTAAAATTTTATTTTAACTAAAAGGAAAAATAAACTATAAACTTGACAAGGAAAAAGATAGATATAAATTAAATAACAATGCAAAAACTTAAATAGATCTAAATTAAAGAATTTATCTAAACAACCTCTACCAGTCTATAAAGTAACAAAAGTTCTTAAGAAAATAACTTAAACTATTTAAAACAAGACAATAAATTAAAACATATCTAATAAGAGAAAAGATCTATAAGAAAACTGAAAGTCTATTATAGTAGAAATAGAGTTAATTGTTTACAAAAGAGTTTTGAGTCTTAAAATGAGAGCCGTTTTATCATAAAGAAAAAAATTAATGATAAATTCAACAATTTTTCATTACAAAACTTGAAAGGACAACTCAACGACTGAATAGATCAATGAAGTATCGTGAAAAGGTGAAATGATCATCATTTTCAGGTTGAATATTTGAATTATGTGCATAGGACTATAAAAAATAGTCATCAAAAGATATTAGACTTATCAAACTTTAGATAATCAGTAATTGATGATAAATATAACTAAATGTACATGTGTTGCATAAGTGACTACTAAATCATTAGATAAAGTACCATTGAGTCTATCTGCAAAAGTTGTACTATCTTAGATAATTTGTTTAGAAAGAAGAGATAAGTGATTGACTTTAAAAAATACTTAAATCCTCAATTCCTATTGTGCTTCTGTCTTCAAATGAATGCTTGATCTCTTTTAATATCTCTAAATTTAGTTATGAAATAAGTTATAACTAACATTAGTTAGTTATTGATTAATGTTAACTAATTAACTTTTAACAAAATTATTAACTAACTAAATAGTAAGGATAAATTAGTTAAGACTTTGAAGACTTAATTTTATCACATTATTTTTAAGAGAATAGACCGACTACTAACCTTGATGAGTAGGGACCCAAATTAATTAATAATAGTAAGGTACCAAAAAAAACATAAAATAAAAAATAAAAAATTGATAAATTCTATTTATGTTTTAACAATAATGAATTTAAATTAAATTTAAGCATATATCACTATAACAAACTCTAAAATTATTGTTTATATCAAATTTATCAAAAATTATTAAATTTGAAGTATCAACTATGATATTAAAATATCAAGTTAAAAAAAGTTCAACACTAAATAGAAATTATCCCTTGGATGATCAATAATCATCTGAATTAGATAATACTTCAATTACTTGTTTGTCTTGCTCATTAAGACAAACATCGTACTCTATTTTAGTAGCATGAGAGTGTAGATATCTGGTCCCTATGTCAAATGTATCATCATCAAATTTTAGCTTAACCCTCTTAATCTTCCAGAGTTCACTGGATTCTTTAGTTTCAGTTCTTTTCATGGTAGAACTCTTTTCAAGATCATGATATGGAACATCTATAGTTTTTGTTCCATTAATATATCTTTGGCCTCCCAAACTTAATCTCTCAGGCCTAAAAATATGCTCACTATGTGCTCCCGATAGTCTTAATTTTTTACATTTTCCACCAAGATTTGTATTAGATGGGGCAGGTGTGTCTGAAAGAGTGACCAGTTTCCTAAGGTCCTTGACATAGGTTACCTCTTTTTCAAGCTAGTTATTAGGCTAATTATTGAGAAACTAATTAGTTGGAAGTGTTTCATCAACTGATTCACCTCTAAAAATAGGGGGTTGTAGTTCCAAGTAAGGATTATGCTTAGGATGATGCTAAAAAAAATGAGATGAACTAATTTGGGATTGTAAACACGTTCCAAACCTTTGACCTCAAAATCCCTTATAAACTCTATAGCCTCTATAACCACCATAGCCTCTTTGGATAGAAAAATTATTCAAAATATTACAAAATTAGGGTCAGATGCGTCAAAGTTAATAGACATCCTTGTGCCCCTAGGAAATCTAGGCCCAAAATGTCTAGTATGGAACCCAATCATGTTAAAACCTCTACTATGACTTGAGATTACTACCTCTATTATACATATTTACCCATCCTCCATCATTATTATTTTCAACTAGTTGATCCCATCCAGACATACTAAGAGAAGAAAAATCTAAGTGCCAAATTTCAAATCCCAGAGACCATGATTACACTTGCAACATAAATCCAAAAATAAATTTCATCACTATATCTAAATCATAAAAATATTAATTTTCATGATTCAAAATAAGGAAATCTAATTCCAATTTCAAAGATTTCAACCATTCTAGCAACTATGCATACTTATCCACAATCAACTATTATAAAACTTGCAAATGGATCATATAATACATTGATTTAAACTATCCAGCCTATACAATAATATGTTTTATACCTTAACCAAAAACTATTATAAAACTTAAATCAATTCATAAAACATATCTACATATTAAATTTAAAAAAATTGTATTTTTCCATCTTTATCTTATCACAACCCACTTAATATATTGTAATTTTCAAAATTATTTAAAATATTCTCACATCAAAATGTCTTGAATCTCAAAATACCACAAAATTTTCAAAAACCATAAATTATTTCATGATAGTCATCTATATGGATCCAAATTTCTAAAAAACAAATATCATGCAACTAATCAAAATTTAACACATATAATGAAAAACAACTATATATCATTATATTTATACAACCTATTTGATCTCAAAACTATGTTCGCAACCACTTTGGAACAAACCCTCACAAACTAAATCATATGATAAACTAAGAAACAAAACCTGCAAATATGAAACCAATTGATGAAATAGTGAGCCATTCTGAACCACTACAACTATATCTCATACTAAAATCAGAAACTACCATTCAACTCAAAACCTAGGATAAAAATAACTATAAAATGAGAAGGATTTTCACATAAAATTCAAATATAAAACTTAATCCAAACTATAAGCATAATAACTCCATCTTTTAGAACAAGTATGGTACAAAAAGGCTTAAACCCTCAAAACATAGCTAAAATTTCCCTTGAGGATTACAACTGAAAATGAGTACATGCTAAAATTTTCAAATTCATGCACATGCGAGGACTATCTTGAATTAAAAAAGAACATCAAACTAAAATAAATCACTTCCATAAAATGAATGCAAAATACCCATGATAGGAACCTGAGACTAAAATGATAAAATTCAAAAAAAAACTTATTAAAGTTTATAGATAACCATTCCATGCAAACTCTCAGACTATGTAGAGATCTCTAATTCATGTAAACTTATCACTTCATAGATAAAAATTCAATCACATATTAATATACAAGAAGTTTTTTAATTCCTTCAAACTTCCAAAACTCCCACAAAGAAATCTAGATTCCAAACTGAATAAATATTTCCTTTGCTTTCATGAAACTCCATATTTCCACAGAAAAATGAAACACACATACCTGACTTCTAATCTAAATCTCATCTTTATAATTTTTACTCAGCTTCCCTCTCCATCTTGAATTTCATCGTACCGAAACTTCACTTCTGCTTGAAGCTTGCAAAATGACACAATGAATGAAGAAAATAAAGCTTTTATTTGCCACCCTTCAAGCCATAACTATTTGAGTGGCATGTTTTTTTCCATTGGTTTACAATTAGCAATCATGTACTTAGCAATCCCTCCAAATATTTTGATGACTTACTAAACCTAGCAACATGCTAATCTTCCTACCAAATCGTTTGTCTAGTCTCGTGACTCGAGGTAACCAGTTAGTAATAAATGCTAGCATGCTGCCATATTTACTATATTCTCAAAGCATTGAGACATGCTTCTAAAGATTAATGCCTATATCAAATCGACCAAGTTTTGATGGATTCAATCCCATTAGATGCCAGCTCAGCAACTAACCATGCTATGTTAGATCCTTAAATTTTATTCATTTACCAAGATCACCGATTAACTCAAGCCACCCAAAATAAACCCATCAAAACTATACATGTTCCTTATATCAAGCACAAGTCATGTTGAAACAAATTCTATCCTTAATACTATGTGTTAATCATCATGACCCCAAGAAATAAAAAGTGTAATAAGCATAAATCCCCTTTAGCATGCTTCAAGAAATCTTGATCAAATGAGGGTAATAAAAATGATTATCATGTTTTCCAAAGAACTGCATGTCACCAACCTCTCATCAACAAAATATTTATTTATACATAAGTCAAAAAAATACTCATGTTGATAATTGTGATCATAAACTTTGAATACTATTTGAATCTTGAACAACTAACTTAGAATGCCAATGAAATGACTATGCATATGGACAATCAAGTAAGAAAAATAATGTTTAAACTATATGAAAGAGTGCAAAAGAATCATCCAATCTAGAGAAACACATCATAATTTAAATATCTCAACCATAAAACCATCATCTATTTTTTTCAATAAATATATCAACTGGAAATAGTATTATAAATCAATTGAACTAATCAAATTTGAAAATCAAATACCAATTAAAATTTTCATGAATTAATTGATTCAAGAATGAATCAATCAACTGAGCACCACTGAGCCATCAAATTCAAACTAAATCATCCATTTTATAATTGAATTGCAATACCATTTTAAATATATCATCAAAATGACTAAAAACTGAGAAAAGTAAGTCTAATGCAACTATCAAATAGGTTGAATTTGATTCTATTTATAATCATATATGCATATTTTAATCATTTATCCACCATGATATTTGAAACCATTGAAACATAAATAAAATCATCAACAAATCATTGTAATTTCATAATCAAATATGTATCTACAAATATTATCAATCGATAGGGTCCCCAACATAGTTTTAGGCTTTATGACAGGGTCATTTCTATGGCAGTAAGTATAGACTTGAATATTAGGAGGGATGTAGAAAATAGGTATAATATTTGTGACCTTGCTAGTCAATTTTTTGAAACAAATTTGATTAATTTTTTTTTGCTTATAATATATAATATTAATTTTTCCTTGAGAGTGTGATCTAGGAAAATCATTTCTCAAGTATCTAGGTGTGAACCCTTTAAATGATTAATTTAGCAAGGGATGGAGTGTTCGACTACTGTAACTTGAATAAAGAGAAAATAACTAATAAGGAAATTTGGGCTGGATGAACAAACAATTACAAAAGCCTTAGGAATAAAATCTGAAGATGAAGTAACACTCCTATAATCTAATATAAATCATTCATATTATTCATTTATTATGAGTTTGAATTTGTAAGAATATTTCTGAGAATGAATGATACTTTACAGCACTCTCCATAGATTCTTGTATTCTTCCTTCATAACATGATCTCTCTCATCCCACAATTCTTCATTGATCAATTGAAAAAATAAAGAACAACAAGCAAAATAAAATAAAACAAATAAAAAAAGAAAAGGAAACAAGTCAAAAGAAAAAGAGACAAAAGATAAATAAAAATAAACAAACAACTAATCATGAAATAACTTTAGATGATGACCATTTATTGAATAACATAGCCAATTTCCTTAAAAATCTTTAAGATGAAAAGCATTATTACTAGAAACTATAGAAATTTTATAAGTTCTAAGCCATAATGCATCAAATTTATGGTGTTTTTTAGGATCTTGATGAGCTTTATCCCAATATAACACTAAATCACCAACCTTAAACTTTTTACTAGACACCTTTTTATCAAAAAATATCTTTATCTTTTGCTTAGCCTTTTCTAATTTTTGTAGTGTAGCTGCTTTAGATTCATCAAGTGCTATTAAATCATGTAAATTTTATTCATTTAAATTTGTACTTTCAACTGTATATTGTAAGTTAGTCCTTGCCGAAGAAATCTAAAGTTCTATAGGTAAAGTGGCTTCAAATTCACAATCTAACACAAAAGGAGAATAGCTGGTTGCTACTTTAAAAATAGTTCTATCAGCCCATAAGGATTCAAAAATCTTATGATGCCAATTCCTTTTATTGTCACAAACTAACTTTTTCATAATAGAAACCAAATTTTTATTGGTGGACTCAGCTTGTCCATTTCATTATGGATAATATTTTGATGAGTGACTAAAAATGATAGAATAATTTCTTATAAATTCTAAGAACTCATTTGAACAAACTATGATCCATTATCATAAATAATCTCATATGGAACTTCAAACCTAGAGAAAATTTGATTTTCTAAAAACAAAATTACTTTTCCTGTCACTGAACTTTTAAGAACTTTAGCTTCAGGCCATTTGGTGAAATAATTCGTTGCTATCAAAATGTATTTATGACCTACAGTTGAAGGTAGGTGAATATCTAAAATAAGGTCAATGCCCCATTTAGTAAAAAGCTTTTCAAGAATAACTAGATTTAAAGACATCATAGATAATTTATCTTTTCCAACAAAAAGTTGACAAGGCATATAAGAACGAACTAATTTATAAGCATATTGGAACAAAGTGGGATAATAATAACCAGCTCTTAAAATTTTATAAGCTATAGTTTTTGTAGCATAATGTCCACCATAGTTCCCTTCATGACATCTCCTAAGAAAATTTTGAGTTTGATTATGAATAAGACATCCTAGTAAAATACCATCACAATTATGATAAAACAAGAAGTTCTCTAGTAAACAAAAATTTAACACTTTTAAATGTAAAGAACATATTTATTTATTATTTAAGTTATTAGGATAGGATTAATTTTGAAAATAATAAACTAAATCATGATACCAGTCATCTTCAACCATAATAGGTTCAGAAAGGTTCTCCTTGTTGGATGGCTATAATGGTTGCAATCAAATTTTGGTCAAAGAAGAAGACCAAATCAAAATAGCATTCACCATAAAGTGGGGGAAATTTGCATATAGAAATATGCCTTTTGGTTTATCTAATGATGGGGAAACTTTCCACAAAGCCATTGATATGGCATTCCAGGGTCTCCTCAAAAAGTTTATACTTTTTTATTTTGATGACATAATAGCGTTCTTTAAGAATGCAAATGAGCATATGATTCATCTTAGATAAGTGTTTGAAAGCCCCAAGAAATTTGGGGTGTCTCTTAATCCCAAAAATTGTGTTTTCTCTATTTATGAAGGTGGGATTCTTGGACATGTGATTTCAAAACATGGTACAAGTATAGATCTTGATAGGATAGATTCAATTCTTGCACTTTTTTTGCCTGAACACAAAAATATTTTGAAAATCTTCTTAGACAAGATCAATTTTATAAGAAGGTACATTTCAGATTTTGCCACTTTAGCTAAGCCACTTACAACCATGCTAAATAAGGATCATAGTTTTAGTTGGTCTAAGGAAGAAATAATAAGATTTGAAGAGATCAAGAAAGCTATATCTAGTGCTCCTACACTTCTGAACCCTGATTTCATAAAAGATTTTATCATGTACACCTATGCTAACATTGACACTATTTTAGGTATTCTTATGCAAAAAAATCATGAAGCCTTAGAGCAACCAATAGCCATATTTAGTTAAGGCTTGAAATAATATGAAACAAGGTACTCTTTTATTGAGAAGCATGCACTTTTAGTTATAAGATCTCTCAAGAATTTAAATACTTATCCAATAATAAGATATATCTAATGGTTGCACATCCAAGTATCAAATATTTTCCCTTGAACCAAGATATAAATGACTAAAGAGTTAGTTGGATAACCAAGGTAATGGATTATGATGTGGATATCAAGGTCATAAAACTGGTTAGAGACAAAGGACTTTATGAACATCTAGCCCAAGAATTGCAAGAGGCTAATGGAGTGGTTATGGTGTCAAATGATGAAGAAGTTGAAATTGATCACACCTAACCTTTCAATTGGTTTCAATACATGGTAATATGCCTACAAAATGATATTTATCCCTCTCATCTAACCCCTTCAAAAAGGAGATATTCTAAATTGTAGTCAATTCCTTTTCTCCTTGTTGATAGTGATTTATTCAAGAAAGATATCAATGGCATGTTACTAAGGTGCATAGAGCTAGGTCAAACATAGAGATTTCATGATTAGTTCCATGATGGACATGGTGGAGGACATTATTCATCTAGAAAAATATCCCACAATATCATGAGAGGTGGGTATTATTAGCCAAACATATTTGTTGATTATCATGTATGGGTTAGGAAATGCAAACAATGTGCTATGTTCGCTGGAAAGGCAAAACTTACAACCTTACCTCTCCAACTAACTATAGTGAATAAACCTTTAATTCAATGGGGTTTGGAATTTATTGGTATCATTAACCCCCCTTCAATCTTATAACATAAATGGATATTGACTTCTACATATTATTGTACTATATGGATATAAGCAATGGCATTGAAAGAAGCTAATGAGTCTAATGTTCTAGATTTATATGAAGGTTTAATTACTAGATTTAGATTTAATTCAACCATTATATTTTATAATTCTATGGCCTTTGTGGGATCTAGAATCAATCAGTGGATAGTTCAACATAGTGTCTTTCTCAGCACTTCATCAAATTACTATCCAAAATGAAATGGCCTTACTGAGTCCACTAATAAGAACCTATTAAATATAATAATAAGAAGTATTGAATAAAATCAAAGGTCATGGCATCTCAAGTTGAAGTCAACTCTATAGGATGATAGGATCACCTATAAAAGATCAATAGCCAATTCTCCATACAAGTTGGTATATGGTAAGGAAGTAAGAATGCCCATTTATCTTGAATTTCTTTCTTTGGAACTAATGCATCAACTTGAGATTTTGGATAATGAGCCAATGGAAATCAGATATGATGAGCTCATGGAGATGGAAGAGATGAGATGCTAGTCTATGTTGGCCATGGAAGACCATCAAGTACAGGTGAAGATATCTTTGACAAAGGAACTTCTTCAAGAAATTTTAAAGGAGATTTGGTCCTCAAGTGGGATGGGGATAGAGATAAGCCAAGAAAAAACACAAAGTTTGACTCTCTTTAGAGTGGTACATACATAGTCTCTAACTACAAATCCCATAATGCCTTCTAACTTAGAAAGATGGATGGTGAGGATCTACCTATCCCAATCAATAGGATACATCTGAAACACTACTATTGAGGAAGCTAAGTTCCCTGTACATAGTTATTTGGTCTTATTTTCCTCCAAGTGTTGTTCTAACACATTATTTTATTTCTATTTTATCCCAAATAAGTGCTTTGTTTGCATATTCATTTTGTTAGGTTAGTTCTCCTTTCTTGTTTATTTATTTATCTATTTAATGGAATTCATTATCCTTGCAAGTAAATAGGTTTTATTTTATTCATAAATCAAATTAATGTAAATGATTTGAGTTCTCAAGCATAGTAGGCATGCTGCTTAGCCAAGTTGCCAAAGATGTTGGCCAAATTTGGCGTACATGCCTAGTTTAGAATGGGAAGATGAGTAGAGTCCTGATTAAAGAGTGACCCAATGTCACAAGGAGTATATAGACTTTAATAGGAAATCATGTAGCATTTTTAACCTTTTGAAACACTTTAAATAGGCTTAAAATGCAAATTTAGTGATCTTAAGAGACCAGACCATCATTAGGATGTCATGTAGTGGAGCAAGATGGTTGTGCATTTAATAAACTCACCTAGAGAGCCTTGCAAGCCAAAAAATTACATTGACATGAATTCCTTCATGCCAATATCATGTTCTACAAATTTCATATCTTGATGAGTTCTCTATGTTGAAATACAAGCCTTCAAATTTGATCTAACAGAGTAAGACAGTCATGTAAGCATCAAAATAAAGGAACGTCAAATAATCATTTGGGGTTCAAAGTTTGATGGGTATGCAGACATCAATGATGGTCATATGGATGTTAATGATGGGTATGTGGAAATCAAAATTAATTCTCATGAAGTAGCCATTTTTTTCAAATGAATATAAATCAACAATTCACATTAAATCATATAGGTAAGATCCAATGGTGCAAGCTAAGTCAAAAGGTCGACATAAAATGTGTAGGTGATAAATGGCATGATCTTTATAAAAGGATATTGATCCAATGGTACATGATATAAGCTTGAGGTAATGGGACCATGAATATATATAGTGTGCATTCATTCATACATCTATATCTAATAGTGTGAATTAAAGTCAAAGAGTAAAATGATCTATATCACAGGCTCACATTCATTCATATGTATAGATATAACATTATGATTTAAATTCAAAGAGTTAGTGTATCCTGGGGACCAATAAGGAGAAGATATTTTAGAACAAATTGATAGGTCCAAATTGTCAATCAATAACCAATAAATAAAGGGAAATCTAAAAGCTTCCATTAGAATTCGATGAACTAGTTTTTGACCCAGGTGAATGAAGGTTTCAAAGATCCATGTTACCATTCAATCTTGGTCAATAGTAGATGCAGTCATATAGTCAAGATGGTCAAGGATAAATCTATATGGCCATTAAAGTTTATATAAGACCTTTAGTCTATAATTTAGAACCTATCGACCCTGTTGTAGGGTTACTCCATTGATGTGTTCATTACTCTTCTAGATTGAAGATCCTAATGTGCAGTAGCTTCTCATCTCTCACATGGTTTAAAGGAAAATAGTTCATTTGGGGCCTAATACAAAAATCAATCAAGACTAAATGTCTGTCAAAATTTTATGGATATTGTGACTATGTGAAAATTGATAGATTGGGTTGGTTTTTTATCTATGGTGGACTATGTTCAAGTTGGAGCAAATACAGACATAAATGTGATTATGGAGAAGTGTCTCAGCTTTTGATATGGTCACATTTTTGGTAAATAGGTACATATGGATATCTAAAGTAGATGTGGCATGAATCTATCAATTTTGAGATATGAGAAGTTTGTCCTCATCAATAGATCAAGTAGAAGGGGGCATGGAGTTCCAAGGAGGAGACCTAGAAGATAGATAACAATAATGGGAATTCAATTTTGTTATAGAGCTTTTAAAATATTGATTCCTTCTTCATAATTTCATGACTCAGTAGCCTCGAATTGGTGCTAATTCATCACAACTTCCCCTCCTTATCCCCCTTTTTCTATATATGTTCCATCTTATTCCACATTGTAGCTAATATCTGGAAGTTTTTAGACAAGAAAGCTCTAAGATTTTTTATAAAAATAGACTCTTATGATTTGGCTTACTCAGGCTAGGCCAAAATTTGTACTGTAACACCTTTTGATGCAATAAAGATTGAATTCCATCATTTGTGCAAACAAAGTTGAAGTGTGTTATATGAAATAACATGTGTTGTAATTAAGTGAATATATGCTTTCCTTTCATATGTCTAAGTTTCCTCACCTTTATTAAGTGTTTTGTAGTCCTTATAGGTCATTTTAAGTTCAATATATAGTTTATTGATTAGCTTGGAAGTGTATATCTACCCTCTCATACTAGTTTAATAGTTAGTCAATGCCTTATTATGAAATACTTATGTGAGATTGATCTTCTTTGGTCTTGAATGTGTCTTATGCAAAGTATAAGTGTTTCAATTACTGGTGCATCACCTCATTTTATATGCTTTCATATATTTTTGTTTCTTTCTCTCCCCTTTAACAAGCAATTTTTAGTTTAGGTCTAATTTAGGTGATAGATCCATAAAGAAGTTGGCCTTCTCTAGAGGTTTGACCCAAGTTTAGGTGACCCATAGCCTCGGTTCATTCCCATGTTGGACTAGATTTGTGTAAGAGGACTTAAACAATCTCCTTACTCACCTAGGGTGCAATCTAGGACACCAATAGTTCCCTCCCAAAGGAATTTGTTAAAGTATGCCCTAAGGAGCTTTCAATCTCATGAGGCACCACAGACTATGCCTACTATGCCCACATGTCAATGCCAGCCAAAGGAAGAAGTGCATAGAAATAATAAATCAGCCCAATTATAAATATTTTTAATTATCTATAAGGATATCATACATAATTATATGATATATTCATGTGTGAGCTGCTTAGTGACACTGAAGAAAATTACAAACATGCTAGGCATAACATATTGTCCCATCTTAAAAAGGGTCATCCAATTAGATGGAATAACAGTTAACATTATGGGAATTGTTAAGGATCTGAGTCTCACTCTACACACATGTCCAAGAATTTCCATTGTGTAGGATATCATAATAATTCATTTACCCCCTTAATTTTATATATACCTCTCTTAGGATTTCATTACATAGGTAGGAAGATATTTATTTTTTATTTAGTCACACATGCTATTCAGGACTAGATACGAGACCAAGTTGACCATCAAAGCTGAGTCTATTTCAAATAATAACACAAAGCCATACACTCCTAGTTTGTTGATACATACTACACCTTGTTTAACCAAGACGATAATTCAAATCTTCATGAGACCAAATGCTTCTTGAGGGGATTTTGGATAACCTACTTGACAAATGAGTGCAAAATCATTCTGAGTTTGACCCATACAATAACATAGAGGAAACAAGGATGGGCATGTATTGCATTCTTGAGGAGCGCACTTTGTTGCCTAACCTTGTATAGGTGCATGAGGATCTCAAAGGCATATGATAGTTATACTTCGATGGCTCTTGAATAAAAAAAAATTTAGGGGTCAGTGCTGTAATGGTCTACCCTCAAAAGGAAAAATATTTTTTTATGTATTCAGATTATAATTTGGTTGCACAAATAATGTTGTTGAATATGAGGCATTGATTTAAGGTCTCCAATTGGCACATAATAAACGAATCAAGGTGTTTTAAGTTTTCATAAATAATGAATTGGTGGTAAACTAAGTTAGATCATGGAAAATTTATGAAAAAAGTCTAATAAGAGAATACAAATATAGGGCATGGGACATTACTAAACAATTATATGCTTTCAATATTCATTCCATACCAAGGGTATGGAATGATGATGCTGGCATGATCACAACTTTGGGTGCATAGTATGACCTCCCATATATTATAAGGAATGAGTTTGAGTACTTCATAAAAATTATAGTCAAACTAACAGTCCTAGACAATGCAAATAATTTTTAGGTGTTCAAAGTGATGAATAAATTATCAACTTATTACAAGATGAATTTAAGTGATGTGCCAACCATCAACCATGGATCCAAACTCACTATTAGGATCATATCATTTAGGCGAAGGGAAACATGTTTCCTAAAGTGTTAGTTTCACTATAAATCATCTTCATTTTTGAAGACCAACTATAAGGTGAGAGGAGAAACATGATGGTGAAGGAATAAATTTTCAATCCAATGTCCATCTTTGATGACAAGCTCTTGAAATCTGATAAGGTATGCTCCCCATCTAAATTTAAAGAAGTTATTGAGCTAAGCATAAGGTATGATGATATGTTTGCTTGGAACTATAAATACCTTAGAGGCTTTGATCTAAGCTTAGCTCAGTATACTATTAAGATTGACCCCAATACTAGTTTAATCAGGTAGAAGTGGAGGCTAGTTAATCATAATCTTGAGCCCTTAATGAGTAAGGAGCTCTCAAAACTCATTGAGGCCAACATAATATTTCCAATTAAACATTCCTCATGGGTCGCCAATTTGGTCATAGTGGGTAAGAAAAATGGAGAGATCCACTTATGCATAGACTTTAGGGACCTAAACAAAGCCTCCCTCAAATACCACTACCTCTTCCACCGATGGAGAAAATTCTACAAACAGTCATAGGGACATAAAGGTTTTCACTTCTAGATGGTTATTTGGGTTATAACTAGGTGATTTTATAGGAGTGTAATCAATTCAAAATAACACTCACCACTAAGTGGGGCACCTTAACATACCAAAAGATGCGCCTTAGTTTGATAAATGTAGGATCTACCTTCCAAAGGGCCATGGATATGGCACTCAAGGTACTCCTCAACAACATCATCTTGGTTTACCTTGATAATATAACTATTTTTTTAGGGCATGCAATGGATCATTTGGGTCATCTATATCAAGTCTTTGAAAAATTTGAAGAGTTCAATGTCTCTTTGAACCCAAGCAAGTGTGTGTGTTCATTGTGCATGATGGAAATATTTTGGGACACATTATCTCCAAAGAGGGACTTATAATTGATCCCAAACAAGTTGAGGCGATTATATCACTCCCTCTTCCAAGTCACAAGAAGGGTATCCAAAGCTTCTTAGTAAAAATAATCTTTGTGAAAAGGTTTGTGCTGCATTTTACAACTCTAGTCAAGCCCCTCACAACAATGCTCAAGAAGAGAGCTGCAATATGTTGGACCCAAGAAGGTCAAACTAGTTTTAAGACCATCAAGAACACCATGATAGAAGCTCCTAATTTGATAAACCTAGACTATTATAAGGATTTAATCCTTTATGCATTTAATGGAGATAAAGGTATCTCAACCATCCTTGCAAAGTAGAATAATGATCAACTGGAGTAACCTATAGATGTATTTATCTAGGCACTCAAGTATTATGAGTTGAGCTATAAATTTGTAGAGAAGCACACCCTCACAATAATAAGAGTGATCATGAGGTTCAAACATATGCTCTCTAAAAATAAGATCCAGATTTTGGTGTCATACTCATAAATAAAATATTTCTTAGTCAGTAAGGACATTAGTGAGAAAAGATCCTATTAGGTCACAAAGGTGATGAAATAAGGCATATACATCCAAATCACCAAGCTGGTATGAGGTAAGGGAATATATAAGTCAATAGTAGAGGATGTCAAGATAGAATACTATACAATTCTTTACACTATGGAAAATCAACCGGAAAAATAAGGCACCCAAACATGTTGGACTAAGAGCATGAGGATCTTCCTTCATACTAGCATGTATCTACATGGATTGAATAAATCTAAGCACAACCATTTTAGATTATCATACATTCCTTACTTTTTAGTGATGCACTTTTTATAGGAAACATCAATGGATTTCTCTTATGATACATAGATCAAGATCATGTAAATAGGATCCTCAAAGAGTTCTATGATGGGCCATTGGGAGGATATTATTCATCAAATACCACTTTTATGAAAATCATGTGAGCTAAATATTATTGGTTAACTCTATTTATAGATGCACATTCATGGGTTGTAAAGATAAAATAAGTGTGAATTCATTATAGGTAATAAAAAATTTGTAATCCTACACCTTCACCCAATACAAGCCAATCAATGCCTTGCCTAATGAGGCATAAACTTCATCATCATGATAAATCTATTGTCAAGTGCATGACACAAATGGATCCTCATAGAAACCAACTACTTCATGAGGTGGATGGAGGCAATAGCCTTGAAAGAGGCTAATGAGGTTTCTATCCTAGACTTTTATGAAAGCATTGTCATAAGACTTGGTGTTACAGATATTATTATCTCAGCTAATGCATTGGATTTCCTTAGAGCTAAGAATAGTGAAGGGCAATCAGACATAACAACCATTTGAGAACCTACTCACACTATTACCCCTAAGGTAATGGTTTACCTAAATCGACTAACAAGAACATGATTCACATCATTAAACAAACTATGGAAGATAATTAGTGATCCTAGCATATCAAGCTCAAGATATCCCTCTAGTTAGACTGAATAACATCAAAAAAGGTACTGATAAACTCACCCTTAATGTTAGTCTATGGAAAGGAACCAAGGTTTCCCATGTCTCTTGATCTGCCTTCACTAGATCTAGCTCCTCAATTAGAATTACTTGAGATTGATCCAATGACAGTAATGTTAACCAAGCTAATGGAGCTTGAAGCACAGACCAAGAGAACATTCAACATAAGGGATAATGATAGAAGCTTCAATAAAGGAGACTTCGTATTTAGGTGGGAAACAAATAAATTAAAGTCTAAAAAACATACAAAGTTAGATGCTATATGGATCAACCCATATACCATAGCCAGTTTCAAGTAATCCAATGCATACCAGCTCGCAAGGCCAAGTAGAGAAGTATTGCCCATCCCTATCAATATAATACATCTTAAGCACTATCCCCAATGATCAAGAACATCCTTGTAAATAGTAGTTTAGATGTTTTAATTTCCCTATGTATCATGTGTACATGTTGTTGTTTAGAGTAGTTACATTTCCTCTAAGCACTTGTGCACAATTTTGTTAGCTTAGACTTACCTTTCCTCTAAGAATCATTCAACGTAATTATTTTCTTTGTTTATCCTTGTGGAAGGTAACTTAGTTCCTTATAAGGTTGAGTGGTATTATTTCACCTAATAACAATTGAGATAAAGAAGAATAAGGGATTTTAGATGACTCCGCACCTAATGGATTGCTTCAATACTACTAGATTCCTTCTTAGAAGGCAAGAAGCCCACAAAGGTCACTAAAAGTGTTGACTCTCCAAGTCACCCCCTAAAAAGTGTTGAACTCATAAGGATCACACAAGAGGTTGCGCACTTACACAATGTTGAGTTCTATAAGGCAAGTGTGTGCACACACACTTCCCACCCATAACCATATTCAAAAATTAATATGGGTTCATCTATCAAATAAGTGTTCATTTTTACCTATGAGGAGTTTCTAATGTTCTCCCCATGTAAATGTCCTTCATCACATCAACACAACATGAAGGTCAGAGTGCACGAGTCACCTTGAATTCAATAAGTAAAAGAGAGAAGTGCACAAGGAACAGTTCTAAATTATGAAGAGTGCGATCAAGATATTCAATATTATTGCATGATCTTATTCAAATACTTCCTAACACTCAAATAATGAAGTCCTATACCAAATTATAAAGTTTCATTTTTACGCCCTTGTAAAATGCATACTACGATCTAGGTTACACAACATTCCCTTTAAAGAAAAATAAAAGTTATAGATGAAGGTACAAACTAAAAAGACCATTAGAAGAGACCAGGTGTAGATAAAGTTTGGGTTTTATGCATTTTATATAAGATTTCCCTCAAAACTCTTCATAAACTTGGATCTTCACTGCATAGCCAATTGACCACATAACCTTTAACGTGCACTCCCATATGTATAGAATTCAATACACATAGTTTAGAGTGCACATGATCCCCAAAAGATAGGTGTGCATGTTAATCACTACCATGCATAATATAACATGGTATAACCCAAAGATGAACTTGTGCAATCCCATGTCAATGGGATAGTCTAGGTGGATTGATAGGTAACCGCCCTACATAAGAGTGGTAGTCAAACATGATTAGATGTTAAGGGAGCCAAATCCAAATATAATGGAATGCAAAGGTGGATACAAAAGTGTCATAACATGATAACACACCCCCCTTGGCTACCTAGATGCCCTCCATTCTCAAATTCACATGTGGATCCATAAATGACCTTCCATCTACTTTAATGATCAAATTGTTTGATATAGGTTGAATAAGCATGAAATATAGTAGTTATTAAGAAGACTTTGATGCTCTTAATCAGCCTTGGGCTCTAGTTTCCATTTTCAAATTCAAGTTCCTACCTATCACCTCTAATGGAAAATTAATTTTGTATGGCCTTGACTGGTGCTATATAAACCCTAATTTTTATTATAAAAGGGTCAACATTTCTAGGCATTGGAATGCTACCAAAAATTTCCCTCCAAGATCCCTCTCCTATTATAACAAAGTTATACCTATTTGATTTTTAATATTACCTTGGACCTTGAGATTAATAAAAATTATTTTACGTTTCCTCATGCTTTGTGTTCTTTGTATATTTTATGGTTATTGATACTTGTCTATGGATTTTTGTTCCTCTCATTATTATCCTTTCACACCTCTAAACAAATCCAAAAGTATCTATAGGTCTCATGTTGTGTACACATAAGGCTACATAGGTGTTATATGTGGACCATTTGTAATCCCTCCTAATAGTACACTATGTTCCCTTACCTCCATGTGTAACACTTATGCAGTGCATCTGGTATGAAGATTTTGCATTCAGTCTGTTAGTTTTATTATGTCATTAAGTAGGTGAGATGCTCTCTTTATTCTTTGTGCATCACCTTTTACATTATAGAAACCCTCTTACTTTTTCTCTCCCTTTTCCACTTTGTCAAGTTTAGGTTTAGCACTAGTTATAGATTTCATTCTACTCTTTATTAGTCTATGTGGTAGTCCTAAAATAGGTGCATTTAGAATAGAAGGAAGCCAACCTAATCTAGATGTTCATCTGAATGAGGACAAGAGTCCCACACCTTTGGGGTCGACCCCATTTTTACAACAAGACACTGAATCACTCTACAATGTGTAAGTCTAAGGTATTAGGCATGGAAGATCCATATGCTAGTGCATGTGAGACATTCATGGGTGCACATTTTGAGTCATAATATAACTCACATAGACCCCCACCATTTATAGATGAGGATTATGTACCAAACAAAATGCAACCTTTTCAACTTGGATATTGTTCCCTTCTTGGCTCAAATTTCAATGATTTATTCCTAGAATGTTATAGGTATCATTGATCCAACACATAAGTATGTGATTAGGAATAATTATCATCATTTTTCCAAAATGAAAATATTTTGCATGCAAGAAGTCAAAATTTCTAATTTCTTACTTCAATTTATTGCTCTCACTATCTATCCAGGTCCCTTTTTAGGTCACCTATCATGAACCTAGACATGGAGGGGTTGTCATCATTTTGGCACTTGATCTGTCTCAAAATATTAATTCTTGAGGTTCTAACCCCACTCATTGGGGGGTATAAAATCTTTTTAACTTTGGTAATTGTATAATTGGCATTTTCAACTTGTATAACTCTAATGATGTTGTGGAATGCACCTTGATTTGGAGATTATCGAAAGAATCTATTTCAAATGCACATTAGATTCTCTATGGTGACTTAAACTTGATTGAGTCTATAAAATACTAAGAAGGATGCCTCTCCATGAGATGGTGTGCATGGGAATGAGAGGAATGGTTTTACATGTGAAATAAACTTGGGTTTTTTTATCCCAACCACCACAGGATGAGATAATCAAATTCTCCTAGGTTTACATGGTCTAATTTTCATCAAGGATAAGATCAATTTATTAAGTGTCTTGATTGTGATTGCTAGTAGAATAAGACCTTTTCTTCTTTGATCTTATTCATGATCAACTTTTTTATGTGATCCCAGACACTTTCTTGTCTCACCATCACCCTATTTTTTTTACATTGAGTGGACTACTCCCCAAGTTAAATCCCATAATTCTTAGTTTTACCTCAATATTGCCCATCTCAAACACAAGTGGACTATTGGGCATATCATTAGAATTTTGAACCCAACTCAAAAACCCATAAGGAATATTATTGTATTGAGTAGAGGGATGATGTAATAACCTATACTGCATCTTTTCTCTAGATTTATGGAAAATAAAAAACTCTATTTAGGTAGTGTATTCATCATGATAGTGCTAGACGTTAGCATTACCATAGGCCTATAGTGTTAGACAATAGTGTGGTCCTCAGATAGTAACGTGATAGCTTATGACATCAGCGTTGTCCTTTAGATGATAGTATAACCCCTACAAAACCCTAATCTAGTATATTTTATGCAAAAATGACGACAAAATTAACCAAAATGTTCAAATACACATAAAATGATAGAATCCTTACTACTCTAACCTCCTCACTAGCCTGAATCAGTGCCTCTACCTCCTCATAATGGGTCATGT
The DNA here is from genome assembly GCA_037957365.1 of Torreya grandis. Lineage (NCBI taxonomy): Eukaryota > Viridiplantae > Streptophyta > Pinopsida > Cupressales > Taxaceae > Torreya > Torreya grandis. Next base: position 1,493,776 of record JARHVA010003887.1, read on the forward strand.
GAACACCTCATCTCCTTGGCATATTTTTATTGGCTTAGAGTAACCATTATCTCAAAGTCTAACTTTTCAAATTACTTTACACTCAATCAATCTAACCTATTTAAACCTTGATTTTGCAAATGTCACCTACCTAAGGTTGGGCCTACACAAATATTTTGCAAAACATTACTAGAAACTTCCAGTCACAATATATTGTGCATCGTTGGTCTGATTTCTAATCCATTTCTTGCATGCAAAATTTTGATGATGATATACCCTACATCATACCAATGTTTTCCTTAACCAACTCACTATAAACCACATATATATCTTAGTCTCAATCTATAAACAATTTTTATATAATTATAAATGCCATCACACTTGTAATCATATCATCAAACAATAACTACTCACTAACATACATTATAGTATAAATTTTGGTTTGTATAGTCTCAACTTGCTTACAAAAAAGGGGAATACACACACTATTCATACTAACACAAATTTACTCATATACTTGGGCTTAGATATACATTTACACAAATTTACTCAGATACTCATGCTTAGATATACAATTACATAAAATTATTCAAATACTCAGGTTTAGATACATATTTTTTGTTCAGACACCTAGATATACAAATAAATAATTTGACTCAGATTTTAAGGGTTCTATGGTTTTTGATAGATATTATTTCAGATTCTTAGGGTTTAAATATGATCATAATATATTTACAAACTCAAATTATTACTATGGGTGCATGTACATAGTATAACATCCCTATATATACAATTTTAACATAGGTTACATAGTTACATCACTCAGATATCAGGTTTGGGGGTATGATGTAGGGCACATGTTCTCAATCCCTTAAAATTTCAATAGATTACACTCAGGGTGTCACCATGATCTTACTAGATTGGGTCATATGGGTTTTTGTAGTGGTTGATCCATAGTTTTCACTAGACCCAGATTACACTAGTTTGTACAAGGACACGTGTCAAGCAACATTATTGACCTTCGAGCACACCTCTTCTCAGACTAAATTACATATCAAAGTAGGGGAAAACATGGCTTATTTCTCCACATTTTAAATTACTTCTCATACTTAGTTACATTTCAAAGTGGGGGAAATCATGGTTTATTTCTACACATTTACAGATTACTTCTCAAACTTAATTAGCTATCAAAGTGGGGGCAAACATGGATTGTTTCATCACATTTACATATTAATTCTTAGATTCAGTTCATATATCATAGTGGGGGAAAACATGTCTTATTTCTCCACATTTATAGATTACTTCTTAGACTCAGTTCACATATCAAAGTGGGGGGAAAGCATGGCTTATTTCTTCACATTTACAAATTACATCTTAGACTCAATTCACATATTAGAATGGGGGAAAGCAAGGATTTATTTCTCAAAATTCCATTGATTACTCATATTTAATAAAGGGGACACCCACATTGTGGATTTTCTCTTCATAGACATTATTCCAATTCCTGTCCACTTCTCCGACCAAGGAGTGGGTCAGGTCCAAGCAAATCTATTCTCTCTAGGGGTTGATCACACAAGTAAGTACAAGTATAAAATTCATTTTTTTACTCTAGTAGTTTCATTCCATTGAATTACTAGATTAAAAGGGGGAAATGTGAAAACCCTAATATGGTCAAGCAAACACAAGTACTATGTCTTTTGTAGCTCTTTTAGAAGAACTTCCCAATGATGAATAAGGGTCTTGCTTGCACATGTCACTTTGGTTTATTATGTCAATTTGGTCCTTATTATGGCTCACTTTCCTTGTTTTACACCCTCATTAGTTTTTATTTCATCCCCTTTCTGATCATAGGGGCCCTCGGCTTATTTTTCCTAGTCATACCTTATTTTTTGTGCACATAGGATAATAGCGTAGTCCTGAACATAAACACATTGCACTATTGTCCACCTTAGTACTAGTGTCTAATGACATGGTTTTAAATTATTATGGGTCTTTGCTCTCCTTTGGGTCTCCTTTTTTGATTCCATTTGTCTTTTTACCTTGTTGGCCTTTGAACAAGTGTCTCACATTCAAAATAAAGATTCTTATATATAAATATATTTATAAGGAATTCTACATCTAGCTCTTACTACCTTGGCACATAATTACATAAAAAGTAGCCAATAGTATAGCTTAGCATTATTCATATTTATTCAGCATCACACATAGATTTGTATGTTTGATCAAAGGGCCTAAGTGAAAGTCACTCTTACATACCATGTGCATTGATTATGCATGTTCCTTAATGGAGAAATACATTGGATTTGAGACCCATATCATTGGGGTTAATGTAGGAAGTAGACAAAATAGTATGGGTTCTAGGGTGTTTGATCCTAACATCCCACAACCCACATTTTCCTCTTCCTTTTGAATTTGATTCCATTGTTTGATGTGTGTAGGTTTTCATTAAGGTTTTGAAGAAGGAGTAGACATAAAATGACAAAAATGGATGACTATAAGTTCATGAGGACAAATACAGGATTCATAAGACCTACCCAAGCCTCCCTAGAAGTTTCAGGATTTATCCACAAAAGGACAATAGTAGAGTGCACTTTGCCAATATCGCACCGTGTTATAGACCACTGAAAATGTTATTGACCTAAGATAGGTGAAATTCTAGTTTCAAAATGAAGGTGATATTAACTATTCCTATAATCTATTCCAATAGTACCATCATCCAGTAATGTGTATTTCATTCCAGGTAAGTTCACTTTCTCCTTTACACTTCCTATTTAGGGTAAATTGAATAAATTAGTAATTTTTAATATCTATCTTGATTTATCCCCTTTAATCTAGTGCTTTATAAATCTTAGTATTTACTCTATTTAATTATTAAAAAGGATAAAATAGAGGACAACAAACTCTGATAGGAAGAATAATATAGTTTATAGAAATTCTAAATCCTAGCCAGTTGTGTATTAGCCTGTAAGGGGCCAAACTCATAGTCTCTGTTGGTAAAATACCTACTCCCTAATAATTCAAACCCCCACATCCTATCTCCCATTCTCTTCAAGGAGTCACCCATTTTATTTCCTCTCTGTCTCTCATTCTTATGACTCCATCTTCATAGCCCACTTCAAGGGTAAATGAGTCATATTTAGAGATTCATCTTATGATCCTCTATCGTAAAGCTATTTTATGGTACTTGTATAGTCTCTCACCCTTTATATATAAGGAATGTGTACTAAACAAAAGGAAACCTTTTCAACTTGGAGAATATACCCTTCCTCGCTCATCTTTCAATCAGTTTGTAACCCTCTTAGGTCTTACAGAGGGAAATGATATGAACCCAAATGATTCCTAATGATAGTTTATTCTTAGAATGTTAGAGGGCTCATTGATCTGATACATAAATATACAATAAAAAATAATTTTCATTAGTTTTCCAAAATGAAAATATTCTGCATGCAAGAAGTCAAAATTTCTTATTTTCTACTTTAATCTGTTGCTCACACTATCTCGCTAGGGGTCCTTTGTCAAACACTTATCATGAACCTAGTCTTGAAGGGGTTGTCACCCTTTTGGCACCTAATTTGTCTTAAAATATTATTTTTTGGTGTTTCAATCCAACTGATCTAGTGGTTTGGACTCTTTTTAACTTTAGTAATTGCATAATTGGCCTTATCGACTTATATGCCTCTAATGATGTTATAGAATGCACCTTGCTCTGGAGATGGTTGGTAGACTCACTTTCAAATGCGTATTGGATTCTCTCTAGTGACTTCAACTTGATTGAGTCTACTGAAGATAAATAATGATGCCTCCCCATGAGATGGTGTTTAAGGGAATGGGAGCCATGGTTTTACATGCAAAATAAACTTGGGTTTTTTTATCCCAACCACTGTAGGAGGAGATAATCAAATTATCTTTGGTTCACATGGTCTAATTTTATACAAGGAAAAGATCGATTTATTAAGTGTCTTGATCTTGATTTGTTAGCATAACAAGACCTTTTCTAATTCACTCATGTTCATGATTGGCATGTTTATGTGATCCTTAACACTTTCTTGTTTGACCATAACCCTTTTTGCTTCTACATTGGGTGGACTACACCCCAAGTTAAATCCCATAATTCTCAATTTTTCCTCTATAATTACCATCTCAAACATGAGTGAACTTTTAGGCATATCATTATAATTTAGAACATGGCTCCCATACCCATATGTGATATTTTCTAGATTGAGTGATGAGCTTATGTAGTAACCTACACCACCTCTTTCTCAAGATTTATGAAAAACAAGTGGCTCTCTTTAGGCAACATATTCATCATTATATAAATCATGAATACTTTAGGGTTTCATAGGAATTTGAAGCCATGCCATTACGCCCTAATATATATACTCAAGCTGCAATGTGGAGATATAACCTCCAGTCATCTAGGGCTTACAAGGCTAGAAGAGGATAATTTAGAACACATATGCATTGGTTGAAATTTGGAGACAAAGTGACCAAATAATTTCTCTCTCCTTCGATCAAGACAAGATGAAAATAAAATTAAAGCCATTAGATGTGCTTCAGACATGATTACCAAATTACTTGACATCTTACAAGCTTTTGTGAATCACTATCATGGATTGTTTACTGTGTATCCCTCCCCCTACTCATGAAGCTCTCTCTCTCTCTCTCTCTCTCTCTCTCTCTCTCTCTCTCTCTCTCTCTCTCTCTCTCTCTCTCTCTCTCTCTCTCTCTCTCTCTCTCTCTCTCTCTCTCTCTCATTACCTTAAAGTGATCCCCTATAAGCTCTTGGAAGTGCATAGAATTACCTCTGATAGCTCACTCAACCTTAGTAACCTTAAGGAAGTTATTGTTTAGATGGCCTTTGATAAGAACCTAGGAGTTTATGGGTTTCCCTGTGAATTTTATCAAAACCCTATGGGATGAGGTTGGACTTGATCTTCATAAAGTCTACTTTGAAGTTGTTTTATCCAACTCTTTGGGCCATCTCATTAAACAAGGTAACATCAAATTCATTTCTAAAGCCAGTGACCTTGAGGTAATTACCAATTAGAGGCCCATCACCTTGCTTAATGTTTCTTACAAAATCATAATTAAACTTTATCTCTCATAATCAAGCATATACTCCCCTTAATTATGAAAAGTGAACAAACAAGGTTTATTCAACATAGATATATTTTGGATAATGTTATTACTATTTAATAAAGTATGGAATGGGACAAGTTATCCAACTAGAAGGTGTTATTCATCAAGAAATATTTTGAGAAAGCTTATCATCAGATTGAATTTCCTTTTATTATAGCTCTATGCTTTAGGCTATCAAGTTTTTTCCTAGGTTTGTTCACACTATTATTATGTTGTTTCAGGGTGTTGGGGATTGTATCATTATAAATGGCTCTCAATCCTAACATTTTGAGCTTCACATATCTATCAAATAGGGGTGCCCCCTTGTGCCTTCTCTTTATGTTATGAATGCTGAGGACTTTAACTATCTTTTGAACAACCATGCATCTAAGGGTTGCATGAAGGGTATTTCACTCCCTAACTCAAACCACTAGTTGATTAATGGGAACTTTGCTAATGAATCATTCCTCACTTTTTAGGAAGATGAGGACTCTATTAAGTATATTATGGAATGTCTTGACATTTTTTTCCTTACGTCTGGGTCTTTTATTCAATGGTAGAAGACTCAATGTTATCATTAGCCCCTTTCACACAAACCTCTTTGGTTGGAGGGGTATAAGTGGCAATAGATCATCCTTGGGGTTTAATTTAAATTCTTAGGCATTCCATTTATTTTTAGAGCCTTGCTTGTAGAGTTGTGGTCCTATGTGGTTTAAAGAGTTGAGAAAAAATTCCTTCTAGACCATTGACTCTGGTTGGGAAGTTCCATATATGTTCTAAGGTGCTCACTACTACTCATCTTGTTGATCTCCTTCTAATGCCTCTTATATGAACCTGGAAAATCTCTTCAGAGACCTTCTCTAGGCCAATTCTGAAGGGCACCATGGTTTTCACTTAGTATTTTGGGCCATTTGTTGTCACCCTAAAGAGGATAGTGGGCTTGGGCTCATTTATATTAAGCTTTAAAGGCTTGCTCTTAGTGTTATTTCGATCATCAAAAGCTTGGAAGGGGATGAGGTTTGAAAAATCTTATTGAGGCACTACATCTCTCAAAGTTACATACTTGGCAGAAAGGCTTGGCAAGGGATTGGTTTGCACATCATTCTCATCACTCCCATGTCAATTAAGATATGGAACACTTTTGTCAGACAAAGTATCTAGAAGGCTCAGGAAAATCTTAAACTTTATCTTATATGGATGGGGGAAGGGTTTAAAAATGGTATTTCTCTCAATTCACAATCCCTATGGTGGTCTCCCATGTTGAATTTTCACAATGTCCCTTTTACCATGGTCCCTTGGGCAAAAAACTAGAGACTGTTTTAAAAAGGCATTCACATAATTGGAGACATCTTCTGTAAGGTCACTTGGGACTGGATTCCTTGGAATATGGTAAAAATTAAGTTCAATTTAAATAAGGAAGATGCATAATCTATTTCTGAATTATAGAGTTCTATACTTGAAGAGTAGTTACAAAAATTTAGAGTTTCCTTTCTTATGTCATGGTGGAAGGACTGGTCCTTACCTAAAACTACATCATTCTATTGCTATTCCCGTAGGCTAGGTTATAATCTTTTGGCCCCTCAGCATATTGGTATTGAAACCTTCGATCATTAGTGGTCTCTTAAGTCTCTCTATTGTGTCTGGACTCAGAGGTTTGATAATGTTTGGGTGGTTTGTATTGAGCCTAAAAAATACAATTTCCTTTGGTGTATTATCTACCAAGGTTTGCCTATGGGGGATCAGCTCAAACACATGGGGTTTTAAATCCCACTTGTTCACCCTGTCACCACCCAGAATCCATTAAGCACCTCTTTTGGTTTTTTGATCATGCCCAATCTACTTAGAGATGGATTCATACCCTTTTCAAACCTTTTAGGCCTGAAAGGTTCACTTGGAAGATGGCTCTCCTAGATGACTCCAACCTACTTCCTGCAAGATATAATAGATTCTGGTAGAATTTTTGTACTGATTTTTTTCAGATTTGAAAATTTAGAAATAAAGCGTGCTATAATAATGAATATATGGAAAAAAAACTTTTCTATAACTAATAAAGTTGTTGTGATTGTTAATGTTACTATTCAAATTCAGAGTCAAATAGATAAGGTTTGACTCGAGGACCATCATCTGTAGATCCTCCTGGACCATTGTGGGAATGCTTCTTATGTGGTTAGCCATGAGCCCCTTGATTCCCCTCCCCACCATCCTACTAGGGTTGTGGGCATGGGAGATGACGTCACTGAACTCACAGCGGGTGGTTTCGAAGTTGGATGAGTACCTCTTCTCACTCTCATTGGCCATCTCCTCCCCAAGAATATGACAGAGCCAAATGAGATACTGGTGGTGGGGGGGAGGGGAGGGTTGGAGGCGCCCTCTGCAAGATAAGTTTCTACAGATAGCGTTGGCCATTTCTCCTTCCAGACATGATTCTAAGCAATAAAATGATATTGAAAATAACCTGTAGACTGATGGTTGGGAACCTGTCCTGGTTGATGAAGATCCCCCATCTCAAAGGATGGGGGGAACCCTCAGGATCATCTACCTCCTCCGCCTTCTACGATGTTTACTGTTGCTGCTTCATTGACTCTTTGCTATTTGTGCTTTTATCCTTTTTAATTGATGTACACTTGAATTAATTTAAATGTAACTTATTTAATCATGTGATGGCCTTCTCTAAACTTTACACTTTCTAAAATTTATTTTAACCCAATTTGAATATTTTGAAGTATTACTTTTTCATCATCCCTCTTTTTATATGATTACTAATATATTATAATAAAAGTAAACTTTTCAATTTAAAAAAACTTATTTATTAAAACACAAAAATTATTTACCTAACTAAAACTATTAGTACCTTAATAAAAAAATAATGCAAAACGTCAATATGATGGTGACATCATTTTCTCCATCTTTTAGACTGCCAAATGCCTGACTTCCGTGAGAAATTTGTTTTATCGTTTTCCAGTTACCATTAGAAAATAAAAAAATTATTTGTTGTAAAATTTTTTTTGGTATAAAATAAAAGTATTAAAACTTTTTAAAAAAAAAAAAAAAAAAAAACAAAACATTACATTGCACAATTTCAAAGAAATGATTACAATAAATACGTGGAGTGCTAGTTTGCAACGCATTACAATGCATAGCGTGGAGCATAATGCAACCAAACAGTAAGACAACAACTGCTCTATTTCATTTGACAGACTCATTGGACGAAGATGAATGTATAAACTGACAGACTTGTTTCATCATTACCGACGCTTTCTCCGAGCCAGGCTTCACCAGATGGAAAACATGGTCTTCACTTTCCGTCTCAATCAATTCCACATCTTTGCCTGCCTTCTTCAGCGCTTCGTAATACCAGACGCCTCTGTCTTTCAAAAAATCCTTCTCTGCAACAAACACAACAATCCTCGAATACACGAGACTGGAGAGGCTTGGAGAAGCCGGAGAAACAGGGTTGGAGAAGGGGTGATCTTTAGTCGCCCCCTTTGGCAGGGAAAACTTCCAAGCATCATCACACGCCTTCGCAAATCCGTCGTGTTCAGATCTTCCTTCACACCCAATCAATTCTTCTCCCGCAAAGAAGGGGTGAATTACAATGGCCCCAACCACACGCAGACGCCTCCATTGTTTCTGACGGCTTCCCAGTCCCACCTGGTGCACGATGTTGCCTCCCGCGCTGTCACCCGCGACGAAGCATGCCGCGAGATCTGCATGCGATTCGATCCAAGGATCGAATCCCGTTTCCAGCCATTCCAGCACGCTGAAGCAGTCGTCGTAGGCTGCAGGGAGGCGGTGCTCCGGTGCTCTCCTGTAATTCACCGACACGCAGATGACGTTGGCCTCTTTGGCCAGTAAATTCAGGTAATTGTGATAAATTGGGGAGGCGGCGGATTCGATGCAAAAGCCCCCTCCGTGATTGTATACCACTACTGGAACTTTGGGGCTCTCCTTCTCCAGGCGAGGAAGATAGATGCGCACATAAAACCCTGTGTTGTCATCCATTGTTACGTCTTTGGAGGCTACTTCTGCGTGGGGTGATGGCTCTGGGGGCACCTCGTCTGTGGCCATAAGGCGTTGTACAGATCCATCTGTGTATAATCTGATAACAGGAGAATCAAAAGCTATGGAACGCGACTCCATTTCTCCAGCCATAAACATAAACAGAACAAGGCGCTCTACCTTATTTATAAACATAAACTATGGAAAAGGAACTCTTCTAATTTGGGGCACGCATTATCCGTGGTTGTCCGTCGTCGAATCGTTAGTGTCATCGTAACAGGGCAGGGACAAATTTTGTCAATTTCATTATAATTAATATTTTCATATTTCCGTCATTTTTGTCCTCGCTCGTGAATGATTTGACGGCACCCATATTTTCTAAATGTTTTTGAGGTCAAGTCATCCTGAAGGGACCCGGAAATTAAAAGTTCTAGCGAGTTGCAGATAGTTACATCTAAATATGTAGTTGTCAACAATTTTATTTTGTGTATCTCTGCCCATCTCTGCCCATATTTTATTTTTATAGCAAGTTGCTGATAGTTGCATTTAAATATGTACTTGTCAACAATTTTCTTTCTTGCCCTCTGTTTATATTTTAAAAATAAATATATAATATTAAGTAATTATATATTTAAATCATTAATTTTTTTGATATGATTTTATGAACTGTAAATATGGTGTTGAATAATTATATATTTAAATCAGTAAAGTTTTTTATATAATTTTAGTTTTGATCGTTTGATTATTTGAATCAAATATTTAGAAGAATTTGTATCTTGATGGATAGCTATAAACAATTATTATCCTCACCAATTAAATTACAACCCTAAACTTAAATTACTAATTAAATTCTTTAATTTTGATAGAACTATTAAAATTCCTATACAAAATTAAGAATATGATTATCAATTCATTTAAATACCAATAAATAAAATATAAATAATATTTAAAAAAAATTAAAAAACTATGTATTTAATTTCTAATTAATATTTGTGATCGCATTCTTAAATCTATCATTAAAATGATAAGTAATAGATTTTTATATTTTAATAGAAACATTGATTAAAAATTTTACTAACTTTTTTTCAAAAAATATTATGAATGGTAAAAATATTATATATAATTTCTGTTTAAAAATTAATAAAAAAATATAAATTAATGTAACAAATTAATATAAAAAATTATAGATTTCTAAAATGATTTATGATTTCAAAAAGTTTGTGTATTTATCAATTATTGATTAAATTAAGTTTTATTAAATTTTGATAGTCTTAATTTCTAACATTTAAGAATATATTTTTTAAATTTATTAAAAATAGAATTATTTTATTTTTTATTTGTTTCAATACTTATTTTCAAAATATCACAATTAAATTTATTTAAAAAAAATACACACATTACAATTTTATTTTATTTATTATTATTTTATTTTTTTACAATTAAATTTTAAAAAGTTTTGTTCACATGCTTAGTCAATTTAAAAATGGTTTCATACCTTTTTTAAACCCTTCAAAGCTGAGATGTTCACTTGAAAATTGAATCCCTTTGGAGACTCTACGTTTTTACATGCAAGATATAACAAATTCAGGTAGATTTTTTATACTGATATTTTATTTCATATTTATAAATCTTGAAATCAAGCATGTTTTAATAATGAGATTATGAAAAAAAAATACTAACTAACAAATTTGTTGTGATTGCTAACCTTACCCTCTATATTCAGAGTCAAACGAACAAGTTTTGGATAGAGATTCATCATTTGTAGGTTCTCTTGGACCATTGTGGGAATGATCTTTGTACAATTAACTGTGAGCCACCTTATCCCCTACCTCACCACTCTTTTTTTTGGGATCGTGATCATGTGGGGAGGTGTCACCGCTCTCGTAGCTAGAGGTCTCGAAGTTGAAGGAGCTCCTCTCTTCGCTCTCACTGGCCATCTCCTCTGAGATGATCTGATAGAGGCAGAGATAGTGGTGATGGGAGGGTGGAGACCCCCTTAGTAGGACAAGTTCCCATGTCTAGAGCTAGCCATCTCTCCCTCTCACTAGGATTTGCAGAATGATGTTGACACTAATCAGTAAGTTGATGGTTAGGACCCCCTCCCTATGAATGAAGATACTCTGACTCAAGATGGCTGGGGAGGGAGGCCTCAGGACCCACCACCTCCACCTCCTCCTCTAGTCACCATGTTTACAACTGTTGCTTAGTTTGTTCCTTGATGTTTATGTATTCTCTTATTTTTTTGGTTAAGATGCACTTAGATTAATTTAATTATCATTATCGCTCACCTGTAGTTAGTTACTTTGGACTTTAGTTTCTTCTAAGACTTTTTATAAATTATTTTAGTATTCAGAGTATGACTTTTCCTCCCATTTTTTTGTATGACTAATGTTACATTATTAATTTTTCTTTTAAATTATTATTTTTTTTAAAAATCAATAAACAAAATTATTAAACACACACATTACAAATTTTCTTTATTAAACATTAGAGCTTTCACAAAACTTCATTTTAAATTAAAATACAAACGCACATTATTTTTATAATTGACTATTAGATATAAGAAATAAATATAAATTTTCTATGTATTAATTAATTTTACAACCTTATTTTCTCTACATTACATAATATGAATAATAGACAATATGACTAATAGGAGATATCATCAAGATTAATACTAGTTTAAATCAAGTCTTTCAAGCTAACAACATGCAAAGAGAGTCACATAGGAAAGCCATTTATAACACAAACCGTTACATTAGGTATATTATGTCACAAAATTATTCCTTAGGGAAGGTATAAAAAGAAATCATAAATATTTGTAAACAAAAATGAAATATAAGATTAATTTAAAATAAAATGTTATTTTATTTAAGATATGCAATTTATTATGATTATCTTATATACAAAACTTATTTAATTATAGCACCAAGATTTTCAACAAAATGTTTAATCAATAAACTAAAATTTTGCAATTAAATTTCCTCATTTTGCATATTGATAAGGTATAAAAATTAGTTTTACAACATCATGAAAATTTCTCAACAACTACTCGAACTCATAATCATTCATTTAAGATGCCTACATATTAGCATAGTAAAATAAAAGTTTTTTAGTTTGTGAATTTTTTTTAATGTTTCCATATGATTATTCATAAGTTATATTACCACAAATTTAGATTTAATCAATTAAAAATAAATAAAATAAAACATATTTGAGTTTAGGACCTTGTGAGCATATAAAGATTAAAATAGCAATGTTAATATGAAATTAATATAATCTAAATTTTTATTAGAACTCATATTTGTATATGATTTGGTTTAGATATAGCATCAACAGGGTTTTTTCAATGTCAATTTGTGTTGAAACATATTCTTTGAAAATATGGACTAGTTGAATTTGATTAAAAGTGGAAAATGGTGATGTATAAGAAGACTTAAGTATTTGTTAGCACTTCATTATCCAAATTGATCATGTTGAATTGTAATGTAAATATGTATATTTATACAATTTAGGATCAATGAAAATCCTTCATCTTATTTATAAGATGAACGATTGCAAACAAGTCTTTAATATTGTACATGGATCAACACATCGATTGCTAATGTGAATCCTTCATCATACTCAAGATGAAAAGTGGAGAATGATTCTTGAAAATATCAAAGAATGAATAATATGAGTCCTCCATTTAACATGTAATATGGATTGTGGATAATTCTAATCAAAATATTTTTATGAGGGTCAATGTGGACCCTTCATCTTGGTAGAGACTAATCTTGTATGGTAGTTCTTTCAATAAATTACTTGGATCACAAAAAATATCCTACAAAATCTTAAGATTTTTTCTTGAATAAAGATATTTTTTGGAAGGAAAAGAATAATTAATTAATTGAAAGGAAATTATAATTCTATTTGCAATAAAAACATAATTAAAAAATGATTTAGAAAAAAGTCAATTAATTACATTAATTGATCACTAAAAAATAATTAGTGAATTGACTAGATTAAAATAATTAAACAAAAAAATTGACTATAATTAAACATATATAATATGATGAATTATCCCACTTTAAAATGCTCCAAGTTGAATTTGAATCCATACTTTAGATAAACACATAATTTCAAACTAGTTTATGTATAATTACAAAAAGTCATTCTATTTTATAATTTTAATACCAAATTGGTAAAAATAGAGTGCCTCCATTTTTCTCACATTTTAAAATGATGATTTTATACTAATACTTTACATTAGTACTAGTTCTTTTTATTTTAATTTTTTTTCAGCTTAACATGTTATTCAAATTTTCTCAATAATTATATGAAATTATTAATAAGAAAACATTATACTAATCAACAAAGGATATTATATAGTAAAAATATGATTTAAATATAACAATATAACATAGAACAAATATGAACATTTAAATAATTAGAGATTTAAATTCTTGGAATAGATAAATAGAATTCTTAAATAAATATTTGAATTTTAAATTATTTGTACATTTTTGGAAGGTTGAAGGCAGTTGAAAATTAGTTTGAAAGTAATCTTGATGTGGATCTTAAAATTTAGAATAGAATAAAGCATTTCAAAAAATAATTAAAACTAAAAAACTCAATTTCATAAATAAAGTTTAATTTTAACAAATAGAATTCAATTTCAATCAAATAATATCTTTTTAAGTTTCTTTTAAATATAAATCTCTTCAAATATTTAATTGATGTATCAAAATTATAAAATTTCTTCTCTTTTTTCTAAACCCTAATTCTCTCCAAAACATCTTGTAAGAGCATTAAATATCCATGCATTTATAAAGGGCCTACGTTAATCATATCCCTATTATTAAATAGTTTGACGGTAAAAACTCATGCAATCCAGTAAAGAAATTAATGTTATGAACATATCAACCCCAATTATATATTAGAGCAATCAAATAATTAATGTAATTTGGTTGAAATAAGGTCTAATCAAATTCTTATTAACATCATATACTTTTAATTAATTATAAGTGGTTTGATTAACCTAAATTCCATATTGATAATGTTTTTTTCCATATTTTTCATCCGTTGTAGCTTATAGGTTTGAATTGTTGATTTCGACTAAATCAATATTCCATTTTCCCACAGATGTAGGAGGCACTATCATTGTTAAGGGGATGCCAATATTGTCAATAAGAGTTTTTATGGGGTTGTACCCATATATGTATGGTCCATCACCATCCATAGGTACTTATATTTAGCAATAATGAAAACTTATCACTAAACTTTAAATTTTATTCTATCTATTAGATAATTATTTTTATGATGGTCATCTGTTTAAAATTTCCTTTCGAAAGTTAAGATGGTTCATTTATTAAATAAATATTTATTTAGAAATTAAGTATTTGTAATAAAAACACATATTTTTAATTTTGTAATGGGAGGATGTTAAGTTTTAGTTCAAACAAATAATGTTGTCAAAAAAAATAATGAAAAAAATATATTTTTGTCCATGTTTCAATTATTTATAATAAATTTTGACCTTTTTTAATAATAAAAAAAGATTAAAAAAATAATTAATTTAATATCTCATTTACTAAAGGGTATTAATAAAAAGGATTTTCAATGTTATCATAATACCATTTTTTATTTTTTTGGATAATTTTTAAGAAAATAACTTATGTTCATAAATTAATTAATAATATTAATGAAGTGAGTATTTATGAAATGATCAAAACAAGTTTTAGATGTTAAATTTTTATTTATTTGTCTATTAATTAATGTTGATGTATTCAAGGTTGAGACACTTTATACTTTAAAGTTTCATTACTTAGTCTATGACATGTAATTAGTTGTATGTGGCTCGATTGGTTCCAATTACATATTAAAATAAATCAATTAGACATGTGAACCTTTGATATTCTCCTTTTAAAGATGCAATCTAACTTTATCTCCAATTCAAAATGCATGAAATGTATGATGCATGTCATGGTGTTTTTTTGAATGGAAAATAATCTACTAACCCTATTGATGAATAGATGGTATTTGTTACCAAAAATTATGTTCTTCGTCCAATTCTATTTCCTACATGCATAAATAAATACTAATTGATATATGGTAGGAGATGTCTAGAGGTTCCATAGGTAGAATTAAAAATATTTTTTTAATGGGTCATCAAAAACTCATCTTGAGTGAAGATGCAAAACATATTCACATACTTTGAGATCTTCTCGATATCATCAATAAAACATGACCTACTATGAGAGTGAGTCTATGAAACTCATTAGTGTAATCCCTTACACTCATCTTGTTATGACTTGAGTTATGTAGTTTATTTAATATGCTCATTTCATAATCAAAAGAAAAAAACATGCATTCTAACTTTGCACCAAGTGTATCCCAAGTTTTAATTTTATATATTCCTGTTCTCACTCTTTTTGTCTAAAATGCTACCAACATAAGGATGTATGCCCCTTAACCTTGTACAAATAAACTTGAATTTATTGGAATATCTAATATTCTCATACTCAAATTAGTTATTCAATTCAATGAGTTATTCTAGACACGCTACCAAAATAGTTAAGATTTTTCAACCATAACTTAGTGCACATTCTCACAACTACACAAGAATTTTGTTCATCTACTAATTCTTCTCCATAAATCTCAAATGCTTATTCTACATCATTATCACTTTCCTCATCCACTACAACCATCTATAGTGTGGCCTCCATAACCTCCGTACAAGGTTTCATTCCTCTCATCAACTCGGTTGTGTCTATAAGATTTGGTGCTTTAGGGACTATTGGAGTTTTTGGTACTTTACCAACAAGGCCTGTATGTGAAATATTTTATTCAAAATCAACTATAATACTACACCTACCCAACACATTCTTTTTTGGAAGATGTCTTTACTACTTTCTACCCATACCCACAAATGTGTAAAATATAATTTGCTTATATGCTCACTCCATAGGAAAAACGTTGCTTTGATACCAAGCGATGTACTCATGAATATGGGAACTAATAACAGAAAACCTTATACTATGCAACCCAAAAATTATAAATAATTAATAAACTGACATATAACCAAGTGCATGGAAACAATATATAAAACACAACTCTATTGATTTCAATGGAGGAATTAAAACTTGCTTATAGCCTGATTATAAACCTTACAATCTATATGAAACATTAACGCAATCTCATAACATAACTGTTACAACCTATTTCTCTATTTAGACGTATAGATGGCCACTAATCCCTGCCCAAACCTGCAAACATGGTTCTATAGTTTGGACTCTCTTGTAGATCTTTCTTGGCATGGCTCTTTGCTCCGACTCTATAAATGGCTCTTTGCAGAGTTATTCTCTACTGCAACCTCTATAAGAAACTTTCCAACCACATCTAACAATAGCCAATTCTTTACCAAGTGGCTAACTACTTGCAAACAGAGTTCGTACGTTAGATAGATTTCTGGAAAAAAATCGTTATGGAAGTTGAAATGACTTTTCCTCCATTTTTCAGGTAACCGTCACCATTTGATGATTGTGTGACTTTCATTTTCTACATGGTTTCACTGAAGCATTTGAAACTTTGACAAACATGCTGGCATACTTTGACCATAGATCTAACTTAAATTAAGCATGCCGTAACCTATTATAAATGTCCAGGTAGTAGTTGTTTCTATGATTTAAGAACCCTTGTGTTTATGTGGTATTGTGTATCATGATAAGAACGTTTGTCTCACTTTCTGACACTATCTAGAGACACTATACCTGACGTGGAAGGATGCAATGATCTATAGCTTGCAGTAAAATTATACGAAGAATCATAGTTTTGCGTCAAGCTGGAAGATGATGTGTCATCTCCTGAATTCATTTACATGTTCTATGCATGGCACAAGGTACCAAAATGCTTAGCATTTTAAGTTACAACTTAACCCAAATCCATAGTAGCACATTAGTTTTCAGGTGTTGTGGTACTGAAGAAGAGTGTGCAATAAATTGTGTCAGTAAAATGATGATCTGAGATACTGCAGATCTTCTGAAGTAATCCAAGGCTACCACAACAATTTTAGCACCAAGGGATACAACATTGCTTATTTTTACTATTTTATTTTATTTGATGTAAGATATCATGGGAATTTATTGTATTAATTGATTTTAATTGCATAAAATATTTTTTTTAATAATAAAATTCGTTTGTAAAATTTCATCAAATAATAATTTGAAAATATTATATAAAAATAATATGAATTAATTATATGTACATATTTTAAAATCAATTTTTATTTCTTTGACCACGTTTTAATTGAAAACTTAATTTGTCATTAATAATCATATTTATCTTTTATTAGTTATTATTGTTTGCAATCCTATAAGAATTTAAACCTTGAAACCATAAAATCTTAAAATTTATTTTAATTTGAAATTTGAAAGAATCATTTAAAAACTAAAACTTTTATTATTCAAAGTATCTTATATTTAATTGTTTATTTTTTAAATGTACTTTTTTTAACTCTTTATTCAATATAGTCATATCTAACTTAATGTCTTACATCAAATATTAAAATGCTAAAAAACTATCTTTATTAATACTTCAATATCATCTTTTAAAAAAATATATTAAAATCAAAATTAAAAACACTTCATATAAATTCCAAACTCATTTATATTATAAACACCCTAACATCATCCTCTAAAAATACCTCCCATATATAAATTTAAATCTAACTTGAATGTTTTCAATTTAATATGAAATTTAATGAAGAAAACCCAAAAGTGATTTTATAAAGTAACTTCAATTAGACAAAATGTTTGAGTATTCAATAATTGATAATACTTTTTCATAATTTCTTTGTATTTTTCATTGCTCTATTATTATGTCTTGTTTAAATCTCATGGCCAGCAGGGGCTTCACAATAATGGACGATGATCTATTATCTCATGATATTCTTCTTTAAAACATAGTCACTTCCTTATGTTTTAAATAATCAAAGTTTATTAGCGGTTGGATCTGAATATATTGGAGGTTGACAACGAGCATGGAGTATATTCACTTTACGTCTCAGAGCTTGTGAAGAAATATTTTTATTTCACATAGATGCAAGAAATAATTTTATTTTACATAGATGTTTTGATTGAAAAATTAGGATTGTTAAACCATGTTTATATGGTGAATAAATCATGCTCAATAAGTTTAGTTATAAATTTATTTTAGACAGTATTTTGAGTGAATAGAACATTCCTAAATGAATCGTGATAACCATTAATTCATAAAGAATATAATCAAATCATTATATAAGTAATTTACGTTTTTAAATAAATTTTCTACTATTATAAGTATATCATGTGTTTTGTAATATTAAATCTCTTAACAAATTTAATATGGTTTGTAAGACATTTTCTTCTAAATATTTTAAAAGTTATAGGTTATGCTTATGAGTAGAATTAATTTTTCTTATAAATCTTACAAAGGTCATATATTGTGATCATATGATTCATACTATATTTTCAAAAAGTTAGTTATTCAAAGATAAATGGTTATTAATATTTATATGTAAGGAAGAAAATGTTAATTTATAATTTTCAAACAATCTTAAACAAATAAATTTAACTAATTAATTTTTTTATTGAACTATTTTATGTTTATATAATTCATTTTATTGTATGTGGAATATTTTAATATACATAGATGTCTAATTGTAAAAGATGTTAACAAAAGATAAAATTGTATCAAGTTAAATTAAATTTAAATATCTCATTAGATTACTTTGGATTGGGATTAGAATGAACTCTTTTAAGATATAGTCTGTCTTTCCATAATTTTTTTGAGATGTTTTTCTATTTTCAAACCACATTCATTATAATATGTGGGATTTTGCTTTATCCTTTGCATTTATTATTTTCTTACTTAGTCTTGTGTTAAAGAGATCGTGACTTATTTAATAGCCTCTTTAATCTTATTTTCTTACTTAGTCTTATTTGAAGAGGTGGTGACTTATTTAATAGCCTCTCCAATCTCTAATATAGTATGATAAGTGATTATAGAACTATTAAGAATGAAGCATAACTTAAGAAGCTTAAAAATAAAATGGTCCTTAAATTATTTTACTGAAATAGATTCTTAATCTATTATTTTTTTCCTATTCTTATATTTTAATATTTTTTTTAATGATTTAACCAATTTTATTTAATAAGTTGTTTTGTTGAAATAATTTTATGTGAAAGTGTATTGAAAACTTAGATTCAATTTTGCTTTGATGCAATATGCAATTATACAATAAGGTATCTAAAATATGATGAAAAGTAATTTTATTTTATTTTTATGATCCATTCCATACAAGGATTATTATGAAAAGTCCTCTACTTGGTATATTTGTATCTGTCTTATGATTTTGTTATGTTAGATATATGATTTTATTGTTTTTAAACACACAACCCTTAAGGTCTCAATCTAGGTTAAATTTAAAAGATTTTTCTAACCTTTATAGTATTTTACTGACCAAATAGTGGCTATTATCAACCATGTTATATTTCAAGATCATCATAAATTCTATTCTGATCATCCCAAAAAATGGGTTTATGTGGAAGTTAACCTCTTATGTGGCATTAAAGATTTTTTTTTAAAATTCAATTGGTTGATATTCATTATTCAAATAGAGTTTTTTACATTAATCTACTTAATACATGTTTCTGGTGTCAATTTACTGAGCATAAAATAAGAGATTATTGATTATTTTCTTATCATGATAAAGTCACAAGATTAGTGGTGAATACAAGTGGGCCATGGTTAAAAAGCATAATGATGTTTATAATAAGGGTGTTACTACTAACCCCACTATTAGAATAACCACCAACAAAGTTACTAAATTAACCCTGAACCTAGATCTTTAGGAAAATTCTATCTCTAAAGCTATAGGGAAGGTTACTCAATCCTCTCATTCATGATCAATCTAAAATATCAAAAGAGGTATAAAACATTAGTTTTTCAGTATAACTCTAGAGGCAAATTTTTTATCAGTTTATTAGACTTCATCTCAATTTCACTCTCAAGATTCACATGTTGTGTCCCACTAGGTAGCCAAAAAAAAAAAAAAAATTAAATAATAGGAAAAATAAATCCTAAAAAATATTTAATGATTTTTTAAAAATTTATAAATTTATGGATGCACTACATCTTTGTATTTATAAGCTAAAGTGCATAATTTTTTTAATATCAATGACCCAAACTCAAGATATTTTGAGGAGAAAACATAAGTGTATGTGGCCTCTTTTTGCCAAAAAGTGGGACACACTATTATGCATTCAAGTATTTTCTATGATTCTACATGTCATGCATCACCCTAATGCTCTTGAAATCCTCCTTTTAATATGGAAGATAGATATTATTTTGCATAACATCGTCAACCATTTTAAATTAAATATGTAATGTAATCAAGCTAACAAAAAAATTATACATAATATGTTTGGTGCCATTTAGGGCTTAGGCTCTAAGGATATGTCTCTTGACTCATGTAATCCATGATTTTATTCTCATGGAACATGTGGGATATTATAAACTCAAATCATAGGCATGCTGTGTAAAATATTTGGCTCCAATTTTTAGAAATGGACATTTTTTAATTATAATAAGTTATGTTTTCAAGATTTTTTCTTATAACTATTAGTAAAGTAATTGGGCTGATAGTTTAGTTATGACTATAAGTCAATAAAATGGTATGGAGGCATATTACCATATATTTATCCAAAATGGAAACCACATTATGTGGGACATGGTGTGATCCCTCAAACCATGTTCTCTAGGTGTTATTAGATATTGTGAAATTCTATTTTTATTTAATTAATATTTATGTATCTAATGAAATGATGGAAAGGGTGGTTACTTAGTGGTGGATTTTTAATGAGTTACTAGATGTGTGGTGTGTTCTGTGTGGGGGATTTAAAATAATTGAACAATTAATTGGAAAACTCAACAAACTCCTTATGTGATGGACAACTAAAAAGTGAGAGGCATGGTTATATACGCATAAAAAATGTGGGTTTTATGACCCCAATTTTCTTAAGACCCAATGAATACCATATGAAACACATGGAAAAAAACCACTATGGATCTAACAAAAAACTATGTGTATTAATAGAGCCATGATCTCCATGCAATAGTATTTATCATTTGATAATTGTTTCCCATTGACACTAAAGACATTGTAAGAATTTGTGCCTTTTGATCATTTTCCCATTTTATTTCACATTAAGTGGAAATTTAAGATTCCAAAGTTTTTTAAAAACCATTATTTTCTCAATAATG
Organism: Torreya grandis; assembly: GCA_037957365.1. NCBI lineage: Eukaryota > Viridiplantae > Streptophyta > Pinopsida > Cupressales > Taxaceae > Torreya > Torreya grandis. The sequence goes on from JARHVA010003887.1 coordinate 1,515,154, forward strand.
CACTTTTGAATCATGAGCTTACATTGGCACATATCTTGTGAGTTTATATCATTGTACCTACCATGTAAGACTCTTTGGCTAGATTTAGTAGTGGTGGGATGACTTCACTTGAACCATTCAATTTATCCAAATATATAGGCATCAAATAGGATGTGTCCACTAACATTTATATTTCACCACCACCTTGGAGCTCAGATGTGTGATGGTTACTTTAGTGAAAGTTCCCTTCCATGAACTTTTGCAACTATAAGTAGTGGTGCTTTTTTAGTGAATTTAGATTGTAGATGCTTATAATCAATGAGGTGTGTAGATCAAAGCCAAACTTCATTGGTTAATTAAGAGACAAAGTGTCTAATTTTTTTTTCAAAATTGTAAAGGTAAACCATGAAACTTAACAAACAAAAGCCACTAAAAATATGACTAGAGGCTATAGAAGAATACATTTTTTAGATTTACTATGAAGCTTTCAAATCCAAGTGTCTTGTCTAACTAACAAACATATGGCATATCAAGTTCATACCTTAGATGGGATGTTTGGATATGATATATGCAACTAGTTTCTCATCCCCTTGATCATTGTTTTGTAAAAAATAATAGAAAAAAAATATCACACAACACATTCTCCATCTCCTACCATTAATTTTTAGTGTTGAACAAACTAGGTTTTTGAAAATAAATACATTCAGAGCATATTGGGAAGGCATGGACTGGGCTTGCAAGTCTAATCAATGAGAATTTTTGTTAATATAGACTTTGAAAAAGCATATGATCACGTCAATTGGACATTCATCTTGGTTATTTTATTATCCTTAGGATTTGGTCCTAATTTTATAAATTCATTTTAGATGTTATCTACAAATGCCTCAAATTTTCTCTTGTTTAACATTGTCAATTTTTAGTAATTTGGGTTATTCCACTCAATTAGAAAAGGATGCCCATTAACTCCATATCTGTATTTGCTTTTTATAGATGGTTTTGTATTTTTTTTTTGAATTTGAAATCATGGGGTCTTGTTAAGTGAACTTTTCTTCCGTCAAATGAACCTACTCAACTACTTAATGGTCATTTTGTTAATGTATCCTTTCTCACTCTTATGTATGATGAGTTTAATATAAATAATTATTTGTAATTTGTTAAGACTTTATTCTAGGCTTCTAGATTCAAGTATCCAATGGTGAAAGACTCACTATTAACTTCCTACCTTCACCTCCTTATTGGACAAGTATAATTGGAAATGGATCCAATATGGTGATTTTTTTCATTTTATACGGACTCCCTTCACATTACAATCTACCACATCCCATCTATTTTCATATGTTATTTATTGAGTTGAGAAAAACCTCCCTTATTAGATCATGTTTTATTGGAATTTGGAATCAATATATGATTAACCCTAATTCAGATAAATTGAGTGAAATATGGAATTATGTTGTAAATCAACCTATGATAAGTAAAATACTAAAATCCATAAAGTGAAATAGAATGCAAAAAGACTAAATATTAAAAAAATGGAAAAATTAGTTATTTAATGTTTGAGATATAACTGTGTGAATCTAATAAAAAACTAAAACTAACAAATAAGAAGCAACCCTGTAAGTGCAAAGAGACTGAGATTTAAATTGATGAAGGATAAAATAATCTAACTTGGGACAAGATTGACTACCACTATAGTCCTAAGTTGTTTGATCTTGTCTTCTTCTAAAAAATAGAGAAATTAGGTCCCGATCATTTACAATAGCTTAAATTAGGCATGTGTGCAGAGATTCAACCTTTGTATGTGTGAGAAAGACCTGCAAAAGACTTTTTCAAAGGTTAAACCCTAATGGGGATTATAATAAATAGAACCATGTAAATAGAAAACAAGTGACATGTAATCAATATGACCCCAATCAACCCAAAAATGATTGATCAATACTTATTTACCCAATACTTTGAATAGGGAAATCAAGCCCACATAGTTCTCCCACTTAGAATGATTTTTTAGAATTTGGTCCTTTGACTATATGAACACATATTGAAATTGATTAAATACTTGATCATGCTTTAATTTGTCTTCAATAAAATAAGATTTTTACTTGGATAAGGATTGATTCAAATGATTAGAATCAAAATTGGGAAAAATAGGAAAGTTTTTATTAATGTGTTATAGTGTAAATGTGTCTATGTATTGAAATTTCCAAGTAGTAGAATAAGTGATTTCGGTGTACCTTTATAGCAATCCAAAAAGGTGAAAACTTTATGTTACCCATCCTAAAGTAATACCAAACTATAAGAGAGGTTCAAATTTGAAAAATGACTATTAGAAAGGTTAAGGACAAGAATGTCAAATAGGGGGAAAAAACATTTGCCACTATTACCCCATAGTAGACATTTTTGTCCTTAAGGGAAACATGTGACTTTTGGGTTTAAGGATAACCATATAAATTATTAGAGGGGTTTTTAGTGATTATAAAATTTATGTAGGAATTAGATAGAAATTTAGAAAATAAATAGGTCTATATAGGTGCTTAGGATAGAGTGAGGTGTCAGAATATGTTTGGATTAAGTGCTCGAGTAAATTGAAGTGAAATACAACCAAAATGACATTAACAAGTACTCATGAATAAATTGAAGTGACTACATTTTCCTCCTATTTTGTGTATAATTGAAATTTAAAGAGTGAAGGAAATATATATTTGAGTGTGTACAACACACTTTGACTTTTGGAGAAGCTCCAAATCATGCAAGGAATTCCCTATAAAATCTTGCAATGATGTAAATGTAGTTAATGCTCATATGCAAAACTAAAAACTAAAATGTAACTTGAATTTGAAAAGATTGAAAAGAACAATGAAGGTGTAAACTTGTATGTTTGAAACCAATGTTGATCTTATAAATTTTCCTAGAGATGATGTTTCCTTAAAGCATTGGATACTTGGTGTTTTTCATGAAGTAACGAGAGAGATTTATTCCTTAGCTAAACCAATTAAGAATATGAGTGTGATGAAGCCCCAGATTGAATTAATATCATTTATAAAATCAAACCCATTGAGGAATGTAGAAGCCTCAATTTATTCTTTTATCTTTATAACCCCAAGAATTAAATGGGTTGGTATCTATAATGGATTCTCATGAAATAATTTTAGAGGGCATTGAACCCCTAAGTTATGTATTATGCACTTTAATTGAATCAACCACTGCAGATGGCTTGTAGATTCAATTGACAATTTGTTCATGAATGCATGATCAAAAGAGAGCAGAGAACATCCATGATCCTACCATGTCCATAGATAACAAGTTTTATTGAAAGCTTGGCATGAATCTGTATCATGCCACATGAATTTTGAAAAATGGCATAGTGTGTATGAATTTGTAATTGTATGTAAATGCAATGTATAAATTATGTTTGAATTTTTTACATGAATATTTATCAAGCATTCAAAACTATGTGAATATGTACTTTGTTCTTGAAATTTCAATATAAGCATCAACATAAAGCTTGAGGTTATATGGATCAGATTCAAACATTTTAATGACATATTGTAGGAATACATCATTGAATCTACAAAAATGACACGAGCTTTCCCTCAAAGTGAGTTGGAAATAGAATTCATATATTATGGACAAGGCTATATTACCCATTGTATTTAGTCCATTGAAGATCCTTTTATGAGCAACTGCATAGACTGGATATGAGGTCATCTAGAATTTTGATGTTGTAGTCATATCTATTAGTTGTTTATGAAGGGAGTCACTAATTAGTTCCCCCTAATTAATATATTGCTTATTTTCATGAATTATTCAAATGTATTTGTACATCGATGTCTAAAAATATTTGGTATTAGGATTACCAATAATTCTATTCAATAGGGTCATGATATCATTGATTTCATTTATAAATTCAAACCTTGAGAGAGTTTTGAGCAACCTTGATGTTGAACTCTTTGGCTTCACTAACCATTGTTTGTTGACCATTTTTGTAACATGAGACTACATTTGAATACCATAATTATTGAGCAAAAGTTGGCAAAAAATTGGCATATGACTCTCGATCAGGAAATTTGAGCAGGTTATTGATGTATTTTGGACAAATGTACATAACATATTATCCTTTTGAGTTTTTGACTTCTCTCCTTTCTTGTTCATAGTATTTTTCCATAGTCAAAACCAACTCTTGATATTATATTAACATTGGGAAAGCTACAATTTGAGCTAGGCCACTATCATGATTGTTTTGACCCCATTTATTCATTACCAAAAATCCTTGAGATCTACATGCCCCAAGTTTGTGTCTATGATCTTGTTGATGTTTAAATCCATATTTGAATGGGGAAAAACAACTTGAAATTGATACTTCATCTCTATGTTCTTTTTCTTCATTGTAGTCTTTGATGCAAATATTTGATGAGGTAATCCTTTCTGGAAGTAGAATGGAGCCTAAAACTAGCCCAATAAAGAGTCAGACTTTTAGGTGTTCATGAGTAGAGGGTAGATTGCACAGATGTGTCAATAAGTGTTGAAATATGAGGGGTGTTTGACATTTGATAGATTTTTAATGTGTGTCTAAAAGGGGCAAAAATATGTTAGTTTTTCAACATGGCCTCGGGTTTTGCCAATTACCAATGAAATGCTTGGAATCTGAGGAGTGCCTACCCAAATCTCAGGTTGTGTTAGATATGTGAACAAAGTTGGGATTTCATAAATTATCTAAACAAGACTCAAATCTTGCAAAGTCTCTAAGCAAGACTCAGATCCCCAATGAATGCAACATATAGTTTGTAGACCCACTTTCAATAGTGAAGGCCTCAAAACCCTCAATGTTGTGATAGCAAGTTATAAATGTGATCAATGTTTGACGATGATCTTTGATGTGCAAATAAGGAAGCCTTATAACACATGAGACTTTGTTAGAGTTTGATTGATTTTATTGAGAGGAAGCCACATAGGAAAACCTTAGCACTTTCAATGAGCAAACCACGAATAGACTAGAAAGAACTCCTGTAAGGAGAACAATGAAATCAATGGCAAGGGTTGCAGGGCAGTGAAGTGTTAGATAGTGGTGGGATGAAATCAAAATGAGCAATGGGGAATGAAATAGGCAAAGATTGAAATGTCTAGGTGTACAGGTAACTACTTTCTTAATGGCAGGATTTTGAGGATGTTTATGCATGTGTAGGGATCTGTGAGGTGGAAGCAAGGGGTTGGAACTTTGAGGTGTGTAAAACATGACTTGAGGTTCTATAGTGCGATAGGTAGTGGTCAAAAACTTGAGACATGTCTAATAAGGCTCGAAAACCCAAGGCATGCCTAACAAGGCTCAAAAACATGAGGGGTTCTTGACAAGTATCCAAAACCTAACAATGTTTAAAGAGACATTTTTTTCCCCCTATTTTAAAGAACTTTTGGCCACTTTATAAGACATGCTTAAGCTTGAACACCTTTATAATAGCTAACTAGACCAAAATTGATTGATTACGATCAAATATACTTGGGGGATCAAAATTTCACACGTGTTTAATTTTGAATATAACATGCTTGAAGACAGTAAAGTAATAAAAGAATTATACAAAAACTCACTATGATGATGACATTATTTCTCCATTTTTTTTATCTTATCATTTTTCTTTAATCAATAAAATGTAAAAGAATAAACTTTTTTTTTTTTAATAATATATATATAATATTTTTGAAATCTTATTTTTACATAGATTAGTTGTACATAATATTTCTTCAACTTAATGCTAAAGATTGAAGGGTATCTATCTTCATCTTTTATTACCATTTATATTCTAGTAAATGATTAGACCACATCTTTTATATCATCCTTACTCTTAAATTACTCTTAAAACTTTTCAAAATTACTATTAAAAAATTAAAATTACGGGAATTTTCAATACAAATTAAAAAAAGAGGAGATTATAATAAATACCTTGGCAGCATGTACTAATCATAGTGGAGTGCTAGTTTGCAACGCAATACATTGCATAGCGTGGAGCATATTGCAACCAAAGAGGCTTAGGTAGAGCTGACGTTCTCAACGACGTTTACTTCATACAATAAGACAATAACTGCTCTATTTCATTTGACGAAGATGAATGTATGAACTGACAGACTTGTTTCATCATTACCGACGCTTTCTCCGAGCCAGGCGTCACCAGATGGAAAGTATGGTCTTCACCTTTCGTCTCAATCAACTCCACATCTTTGCCTGCCTTCTTGAACGCTTCGTAATACTGGACGCCTGTTATCTTTCAGAAAATCCTTCTCTGCAACAAACACAACAATCCTCGAATACACAAGACTGAACAGACTTGGAGAAGCAGGAGAAACAGGGTTGGAGAAGGGGTGATCTTTATTCGCCCCCTCTAGCAGGGAAAGCTTCCAAACCTCATCACACGCCTTAGCAAATCCGTCGTATTCAGAGCTCCCTTCATACCCAATCAATTCTTCTCCCGCGAAGAAGGGGTAAACTACAATGGCCCCAACCACACGCAGGCGCCCCCATTGTTTCTCACGGGTTCCCAATCCCACCTGGTGCATGATATTGCCTCCCGCGCTGTCACCCGCGACGAAGCATGAAGCGAGATCTGCATGTGATTCGATCCAGGGATCGGATCCCGTTTCCAGCCATTCCAGCACGCTGAAGCAGTCGTCGTAGGCTTCAGAGAGGCGGTGCTCTGGTGCTCTCCGGTGAATTGAGGTACTTGTGATAAGTTGGGGAGGCGGCGGATTCGAAACAGAAGCCCCCTCCATGAATATATACCACTCCTGGAACTTCGTGGCTCTCCTTCTCAAGGCGAGGAAGATAAATGCGCACATAAAACCTTGTGTTGCCATGCAATGTTACATCTTTGGAGGCTACTTCTGCGTGGGGTGATTGCTATGGGGGCACAAGGCGTTGTACAGATCCATCTGTGTATAATCTGATAACAGGAGAATCAAAAGCAATGGAACGCGACTCCATTTCTCCAGCGATAAACATAAACAGAACGAGGCGCTCTACCTTATGTATAAACATAAACTATGGAAAAGGAACTCTTCTAATTTGGGGCACGCATTATCCGTGGTTGTCCGTCGTTGAATCGTTGGTGTCGTGACAGGCCGGGCCGTCAGGGGTCAAATTTGTCAATTTTATAATAATTAATATTTTCATATTTCCGTCTTTGCAAGATTTTTGCCTTCGCTCGTGAATGATTTGACGGTACCCATATTTTCTAATGTTTTTGAGGTCAAATCATCATGATGACGCGCTGTAGCCTGTTCTAATTTTGTTTTAGACTATACATGACTGATAAAAGTTCTAGCAAGTTGTAGATGGTTACAGGGTTAGTGTATATTTTTTGTAATATAAGATTCTTTATAAGAAGGAAAATATGAAAAGAGTGAATAAAATTCTTTTCGTATCTCATAGTTTACTAAAATATGTAGTCGTCAATAAATTATAAATTGATAAAAAGGATTAAGCTGAAATTGCAAACCTAATCTTAAATTACTTGTTGAGTTGTTTGACTTTGATAGAGCTATTAGAGTTTCCATGTGATGTTAAGAGTGTATGATTATTAATTCATTTAAATATCAATAAATAAATTAATAATTTTTTCGATGGTGTAAGGAATGTCAAAGGAATTGTATATTTTATCTTCATAAATTTTTTTGGTAAGTTTTTTAATTTATTTGTGGAGTATATTCCCTCTTCAAGTGTGCGATGTGGGCACCCCTTATTGCTTGAAATTAAACTTATCAATTCTTCCTTCCACCTGGTATTGATTGTCAATCAATGTCTTTTTCTCTCAACCGGTGATTCCTTTACCTCAACATTCACATTGTATCACGAATGATGTCCCCATATGCACCAATGTGGCATTCACATTCTAAAAGCTTCGGTACTCACTTCAACCACAACAAAAGCAACACAGTAACGTCCTTAACCTCAATGTATTACCTCGACATCAGCGTCATTACATTGTTGATTCAATCCATACATTAGAGGTGGAGTCTTTCCATAGTCAAATATAAAATAGTTAATAAAAGATGTGGCCACCATGCAAGCTATAAACCCCTTTATAATGGGTGCAAGGTATGAAAATCCAACAACTCCCCTAAATTCAGTGCATGTATATGATATGGGTCATGTGGTGTACGATAATATGTTAACCTAATATGTCATGATTCTTATTTGAAAAAGATTCACATTGAAATTAAAATATTACCATTAATGAAATTAGATAATATAGATAGTCCCATTCATATATGTATGTAGCACAATCCTATTCATCAGTTTAGTATCTCCACTCCACTATTTCCTATAGACATAGATGGATGGGCCCCTATATGGGATATGGGATATGGGATGGGCACTATCTATATAGCCGAGCGAAGGAGAGCCACTATATCATATATATTGTCGATGGTATGTTGCAGCCATCTATATTATACTTGTATAAAATAATTATACTCATATCCCTAAGCATAATGCATACTATCTAGGCAGAAAAATCTATATACTCATAGTGAATAAATAAGATGAGAGATAATCTTAGTTAGTTGGATTGGACTGTTAATCTGTATTACATATAGAATAGTATTTGGTCTATGTAATTGTTCTCTCGATGCACCTCCCTCTCTTTCCATTTTTTTTGTTCATCAAGGATATGTATCTCAACCAATTACTAGATCAACCCCCTATATATATATGGACCAATTAGAGTGTTTCATTCCTATCCTAGTAAGCAAGATATGGGATTTTGGTTTTTTCTATTCTATTTGAGAGTCATGTCACCATGATGTGATGACACTATCATAAACTCAATCACAAGTCACCCTCCATGGTGGGGAATGAACCCCCTAATTCCTAGTCCCTATATATCTATATCTATATCTATAACATTGAATATAGATATGTGGTCATTGTGATGAAGGCCAACATTTTTGAAAGAAGAGAGAGTACTTTGATTCTCAAAATGCATCCTAATCCTTGTTAAATATTCATATAAGATAGGGGCCCAGTCGCTATCTCTATCTCTATATCTATATCTATAGGTTGATATTTTGTACATGATATGGATTCCCTCTATATTTAGTTAAGTATTTACCCGTATCGAGTATTGAATCTCCCTAGCTACCAGTACAAAAAAAACTAGTGTAAGAGTAGAGATTATTGGAATTTCCATTGATCTAGAGGCCTCCTAAGATTATTTGTAAATTTAACAAGGATTAGGATGCATTTTGAGAATAAGAAGAATCTCTCTTCTTTTAAAAATGTTTATCTTTGTCACAATGATAATATATCTATGTTTAGTGTGATGGATATAAATATGTAGGGAACAAGAATCTGGAGGTTCACTCCCCATCATGAAGGGTGATTTGTGATTGAATTGATGAGAACATCATCACATCATGGTGATGTGAATCTTGAACAGTTAAAGTGTTATATTCCTATCCTAACAAGGAAGATATGGGATATGGATTTATCCATTTCTATTCTAGAATCACGTCACCATGATGTGATGATGCTCTCATCAATTCAATCACAAATCACCCTCTATGATTGGGAGGGAACCCCCTAATTCCTAATCCCTCTATATTTATATCTATCTATATCAATCCCACTGAATATAGATATATGGTCATTGTGATGAAGACCAACATTTATAAAAGAAGAGAGATTATTTTGATTCTCACAATGCATCTTAATCCTTGTTAAATATACATATAAGATTGGGGCCTAGTCTCCATCTCTATAACTATAGGTTCATATTTTATACATGACAAGACTACCCTCTAGATTTAGTTAAGTACTTTCCCTATCATGTATGGAATATCCCTAACTACCGTTACATAAAAACCATAGTGTTAGAGTAGAGATTCTTGGAGTTCCTCTCGATCCAGAGGCCCTCTAGGACTATCTCTAATGTGGTCTCCTGGGTCTTGGAATCCTTGGAAGCATTTTTCATCTATCGATCAATCATTTGGTCACTCAATCCTTTTCTCCACTACTCAGGGTAAATTTTAGTGGCTAATATTCATTATATCATGAATATTTAGTTTATAGGAAATTGTATTTGGTGATTTTGGAATAGTACACAGGACCCAATCACCTAAAAATTTGGTACATAAATTTTTTTATGGGTTGGATTGCCAATTATTAACAATAATTCCATGGGTAGCCATCTAATTCACCTTTTATATATATGTGTGTGTGTGTGTGTGTGTGTGTGTGTGTGTGTGTGTGTGTGTGTGTGTGTGTGTGTGTGTGTGTGTGTGTGTGTGTGTGTGTGTGTGTGTGTGTGTGTGTGTGTGTGTGTGTGTGTGTGTGTTCACACAGGTTACCATCCAAGTCTCATTATTTACATCATTGTTAAGTTAAATCTTGAGGGAACCTGACTGCGTCCTTGCATCTACCCAAATGTCACCAGCCAACTATGTATTTTAATGCCTAACCTCTATCACTTGGCTGCATCTTGTCACCACCTGATTTTTATTACTTGACAATGCCTAGATGCCGTCCAATTGTAGTTGCCTAACTGTGTCTTACATCTTGCTTCTACTGACTTCATCAACGACCTAGTTACCTCCTCTCACCACCCAATTACATCCTCCCTATGTTAGAATGGCATCAAGTGGTAATGGTAAATATCACAATAATTATTAGGAAAATCGAACATATTATATTATTTTATAAATCCAAGAAAGATGACCACGTAAATGGCATGCACTCAAAATATAAGTATTAACAATTTTTTTTTAAATAATTAATTCTATTTTTAATTATGGAATAATTTCAAACACCTTTTACATGCAAAAATACTCACTGATAATGCTTATATTTAATTAGAAATAATTAACCACAATAACATCTCACCACCTAAAGATTTTATTGATGACATGCCACCCCTAGAAGACACTCCTCCGGCTCTAGATGACAATGGTGAAGAAATTAATCTACTAGAAGAGATTTGTAGTTCTCATCAAACAATAAATTTAATTAAAAATTCCACTCAAAAATATCAATGGAGGAAGAGAATTACATGGAAAACTGGAAGGTATTTTCAGGTTGACTAGGTAGCAAAATATCCCTTTATAGAGCATGTAAAACCAAAAAATGGTATGATACTCCAACATAATGTAGATGTACAATATGCATTTGGAAACTTAGAAAAGAACATAGAATGCAACTAAAGTTAGATAGAATTGAGAAATATCATGGGAAAATATATGTAGTTGTGAAGCACCTAGATTAATAGACAACAAGAATACACATATGTAAAAATGCATAAAAATGTATGAATGTAAGATATGCATGTGATTATCACAAAATATAAGGCTGATCAAAGAGGGAAAAATGACAAGTGCTAGGGTTTTGAGAGAGAAGATCTTTGTAGTAGGGGGATCAATGATGATAGTCAGTCTAGAAGGTGGAACAATGAGCAAGTTGGGCAAATATGCCAAAGGTGTCAGATTTAGGAACCTCAACATAAATGGCAAAAGTACCAGGTCAGTTGAAATAGGGAAGAGTTTGGTAGACATGGGTTTTACAACACTGGAAGTGTGGGAGGGTAAGAGGAGCTCACCACTCTCTGCATCCAGGTCATGGGATCCTCCCTTGACACACAGTGTGAAATTTCAAGTGTGGAAGATGGGGAAGAGCCCTAGAATGGAAGGAGGAAAAATATTTAGGGTGTTTTATTCATCTTTCTTAAACTGCATTCAGACTATGGCTGAGGTTATTATAGCTCACTATACTACAGATGTTCATGTCAATGCTTTTTCTAGCAAAGATGTCATTGATCCTTTTAAGGTTAAGGTACTAGGGTCTGTGAGTTTCTACCAAATGTATGAAAAAATGACATGTTTCAAAATGTTTGAAAAAATTATAGTAGGTAGCATTAAATCAAGGGTAAGAGCTTTTCGTTCTCATACATCAGGGGAGGGAGAGGTAGGATTAAGGGAAGAAGAAGATGGGATATTGATTGACAAAATTCCTCATCAATTAGTGATTTTAAGGAGTTTGACTCCTAAATTTGAGGATCTAGTTGTTGATTGTAAACTATTTGACAAAATGAGTGAATCACAAAAACCAAAAGTCACACAAATAGGGTATCAGATAATGGTGTGATCTCTAACTGGTAAAATAATTTATCTTTGGGTGAAAGGCCTACAATCTATGTTGGAATTGAATCTATGTTTAGAGGTATCCTCAGGAGTTCGTACAGAGTTCTAATTTTTGGTGCATTAGGGAAAGGAACTACAGGTTGATTTACCAGTGTTTGGGTATTGTCTAGGTAAAGACTCTTTCATCTTCATGGATTCAAAAATTCAAGGAGTAGAAGGTTTGAAAAAGCATCTTCCTCCAAATTGGATTCTCACTCTAAACCTACAATATTTAAGGAAACCATTAGAAATGTTACTTATAAGGCAAATGTAATAAAGGGAAATCTTCCTCAAGCCTACATTATAGATCAAGCAAAGGAAACTCCCTTGGTTGAGATTAAACATGAGGAAGTGGATGAGTATTTCAATACTCTTAAAGAGGATGTAGTAATATATTGATTCAATAGATTATGTCCTTCTTCAACTGCTTTATATCAATGGATACATGAAAATTGGTCAAATCAATGTGAGATTTCTTTGTGTTCTAATTTTTTTTGTTCACTTTCATAAACAATAAGATTATCAAAAATGTCTTATTGAAGGACCTTGGTTTTGGGGAAATGTGGGTTTGTTTCTCACTCCCTAGTTTTTAGATGATCCAAATACCCTTTTTTTAACTAAGATGCATGTTTGGGTGCATCTTCCTAACCTTCCTCTGCATTTTTGGCATGCTTACAAGGAAATATGTAATTCTTTAGGGTCATTTATAAATAATGATCATGAGAGAGTTGATGCAGGTTTGTGTTCCTATGCTAGAATTTGTGTAAAGACTAATTTGAGTAAAGGGGTTCCAGATAAAATCATTTTGAAATTTGGTGAATCTCTCTATGAGTAAACTCTATATTATGAGAGTACTACTTTTAGATGTAGTAAGTGTAAAACACCAGGTCATCTCCATGAATAGTGTCATATGGGATCCACTTTCATAGGAAATAATAAGGGAGAGCAATCAAATCCAAGAAAATAGAGTGCTCCAGATCTAGTGGTTGTGGTTGAAGACTATTTTGAACAATCAAGAAGGCAAGAAAATGTGGAATTGAGAGAAAATAAGAAAGGAGAACAAGTTTCTTTTGCTAAATAAGTTATGTTTAAAGTGGAGGTAAGAGATGAAACCCAAAATATTCCCTTAAAACTTTCAGTAGGGAGAGTGAAGAGAGGACATAAATCTAAAAATTTAGACTCAGATAAAGAATTATTTGAAAATTTGAATATGGAAAGTCATAATTCAAATAAACAAATTATGGTAGTGAATTCTGAATAAGGGAAGTGGCAGGAGGTAAAAAAAAAAGGAAAAAATAGAAAGATGGGTAACCTCTTAGAATATTATCCCATTAAATGATGGCTTTGTGTCTGAAGTTTGTGTTTGGATGGTAGCAGGTTTTGTTGTAAATTTTGTTAGTGTCCTTGTGGCTATTTAGTGCTTTTGGTTTTCCTTAGCCATGATGATTTAGCTTGGCTAGTTTATGTTATCTTATAACTTGTAAAATCTTTGAATTTTCTAACATAGGGAAAGGGACCCATTCAACTCTAGTATTTATCTTTAAAAAAAGATACACATGTGATTATGAAAATGATCAAAAATGAAAAAAAAATCTTGTTGAGAAAGGGGGAACAATCGAATCTCATTTTGGAAAAGTTATGTAGTCCAATCTAAAGACTAAATATGTACAGTTCTCTACTATTTACCACATCTTAAAAAAGGGTAGACCTATTTCTAATTTTTTAGATTATAATATTTTTTTCAACATAATGGGTTTCTTGATATTCCATAATCACATTGGTTGGATGGTAGTTCTTTGGGGAAAAAAATGTCTATCAATGGTTGAAAATAAATATTTGAAAGAAAAAGATTATAAATCACTATTTATCTCACTATATATTGATGAGGTCATTGCAGTCTACAACATATAATGGATTTGTATGCATGTTTATACATTTGAAAACTATTCAAGACAACCTCATATATTATCTATCCATAACATGGTAAAAAATTTTAATGTGAAAAACCTTTACAAATTGGTTGTATCTAATTTAAGAGATCAAACTAGGATAGATGATTATGCAATAGCTACAAAGTTGGTCTGTGTTGGTGTTGATGGTACATCAATAATGCAGGGGCATAGAAGCAATATTTGTGTTCAAATTCAAACAATAATTTCCCCATTTATGATTTTGATTCATTGCATGACTCATAGGATAAATATTGCATACAAAATTCTTAGCACATTTGGTAATGTTGCAAAAGTGGAAGAGCTCATTCATGAATTGCATACTTATATGTCAAACAGCCCAAAAAGATTTTTTGAGTTCAATAAGTTTTCAATTTGGGTGACTGATGGTAAAAAAATATTGAAAAATGTTGATACAAGATGGATTTACATGTATGAACTTACATGCAGATTTTTTGAGGAATGTATATCTTTAGTAGGTTTTATGTATAATACCGTAGGGAAGTTTACAAGGCAAAAGATTTGTTTTATGATTTAATATATTTTAAAACGTTACTGGCATTATGTGGTATTCTTCCAATGTTAGAAGAAATCAACTATTTAATGAAACATGCCCAGGAGAAATATATATATATTGTTGACTTCAAATGTTTGATAAAATGAGTATGTCAATTTTTAGATAAATTATACACATCAAATGAAAGCTTTCATGAACTTGTTTTAATAACATGGAAAATTTTTACATGTTTAAAGAATCCAGAGAGTTATTTCAAATTCAGTATCAATGATCATCCTTGTGTCATGGTAAATGACAAGGAGATCCCAATGCACAGTTTCTACAAAAGACTTGAAGTTGTGGGAGATGAATTTGAAGATGTACCTATAACACATCTTCTATACAATATAATTATATTTTAAATGAAAATTAAGGTAATAAAAAAAATTTAAAGCTTATCTTTTGATATCAAATAATGTTTTCAAAGGGATGAGTTGTTAAAGGCATGGGAATTGTGAATCCCAATTTTTGGAATAGTGTTAACAATAAAAAATGGAATTTTTATTAATTAAGAAAATATTCTCAATGTTTCGATCCAAACTCATGGATAATCATTAGGAGGATAGGATATGATAAGATAATAATGAAACACATAAACAACCAAAGGGAGAATAAATAATAAAAATTATTTATCCACCGAAAGGAGTCAGACAAGATTAGGAATTAATATTTTTTATTCTAAAGAAGATGATGAAGTAAAGGTTTCCAAATTTCATTTAATTTTGTGCCTTCATATCTATTAAGATTATCTAGTTTCATTTCAATTTCAATATTTTCACGAAATTTCCTCTTCGTATAGTGATCCACATTGGCAATAATTTTAGCACTATCAAGATAAATATGATTGCTTGTATTATGGGAATGTTCATCAAGGGTTGATTTCTTAAATATGTCATATCTCAAATCAACATGATGTTATTTTAATCTCACTTCTAAAGACCTTCTAGTTTTACTGATATAAACTTTCCCACAAGAACACATGATAGAATAAACACCTTTATAGGAACTGTTGACCATTTATGCATGACCAATTTGTGTTTTTCCCTTTGGCTCTCTCCCTTGCTCATTTTCTATGTTTGGTCTCTTGCCTTGTAACTTTTATTTTCCCTTCAGCGTCTCCTAGTTTGGGCTCTTCTCCCTTGTTTTTTGTTCTTTCCCTTTGTCTTCTTTGCCTTAGCCTGTTGACCTTTGTTTTGCCCCAAAATTGCCCTTCAAAAGGTTTTCAAAGGGCCTTTCTTGCCTCACCTTCTTCCAAAGTGTCCCTTCAGACCTTTTTTGAAGGACACTTTTCTTCCAAGTAACCCTTTAGAAAAGTTTTGAAGGGCACTTTTCTTCCAAGTGACCCTTCAAAAAAGTTTAGAAGGGCACTTTTCTACCTAAGTGTCCCTTCAAACTTTTCTGAAGGGCACTTTGTTGTCTAAGAGAAAAGTTCTGAAGGGCACTTTTCTTTCCAAGTGTCCCTTTGAACTTTTCCAAAGGGCACTTTGTCTTTGGAAATGCCCTTTGAAAATGTTCCAAAGGGACATTTCCTTTAGAAACACCCCTCAAATTTTTTTTGAAGGGACCTTGTGCCTTCCCCAAGTGTCATTTGAAACTTTTTTGAAGGACACTTTCCCAAGTGTCCTTCGGTAAAAATTCTCGAAGGAACTAGTTGTTGCCTTTTAGGGAAAATCCCTAAAAGAATTCCTTCAGATAAATTGTCTAAAAAAATTACTTCAAGAAGATTGCTTGAAACAATAATCCTAACCCAATGGATCCCCATGATGTGTCATAGGATGTCAAGTTTAATACATCCCACTAGCCTTTGGGGTCAAAAAATGACGTGCCACAAGATGTCAAATTTAGGGTGGCAAACTAGCCATTGGGATTCAAAGACATGACATGCCGTAGGATGTCAAATTTAGGGTGGCCAACTAGTCGTTAAGGAGCAAGTAAGAAGTAAAGTCACTTGGAAAACTTGAACGACTCTCCAGTGTAAATCAGGTTTCCCAAAAAGTTTTGTTTATGACTTTTATAAGTAGAAGCAATCGAAGAACCCAAAGGAGCAAATAAGAAGTAAAGTCACTCAGAAAACCCAAACAACTATGTAGTGTAAATTGGGTTTCCTAACAAGCTTTGCTTATGAATTTTATAATTAAAATCAATTGAAGAACCTGAAAGGGCAAAGAGAGTGCAAATCAAGTTTCCCAACATGCTTGACTTATAGGTTTATTAGTAGAGCCATTCAGATGGCCTGAATGGGTCTATAGTATAAAACATGAGAGATTTCAAGAGGAATCTAAGGTTCGTAGCAGTGATCTAATCCATTTTTTATGGAGGATCATCTCACCATTTATTTTGAATGATCCTAGTCATTTCAAGAGGGTGAATCAAAGAGAAGGACAAAGCCCAACTTAATGAGAGAATAGCTGGAATCAATTTCCCCAGGATGGTGATTGCAAACCATTTTGGAGGCTTATATTTTGGCACTCAAGAGATATATATTCTCTCCCTCTTTTGCTATAAATAGGACCCTTGGGCTTTTTTTTAATCATCCATAGATAGTACGGTGAAGCCCTATTAGAATGTTTTGCCATTTTCTTGCCTTTGAGCAAAGAAGCATAAGTCTATTTTATTTCTAAGTTCTAGTTATTTTTTTGGGCATACAAGAGACATAGAGTGACAGTAAGTGATGTTTTATCCTTCTTTTCTCTATCCTACATGATTTTGAGCAAAGAGTTGATCCAACAGGTGATGTAGAGTGCATTCTAGTTGTGTGAGATTTTGCACATGTGTAACCCTTTTTTGGACTATACAAGTTATCTTTTCTAGTTATTTACCTTATGTGATCTCATTCATTTTTTCTGTACATTTAAATACTTATGTTGGGATCTTATAGAGCTTGAGTTATAGACTATATTCTATTATATTAGGCATAAGTAGGGAATACATGTTGATACTAATTCTTGGTGTATCACCATTTTAGACTAGGCTTTTCATTTATGTAAACTTTTGACTCTTTTCACTCATACAAACTGGTTCATCAATTGTATTGCACAAGAATCTAATATAGGGAGCTAGCGCTTTCAAACTAGAGGTTCATTTCCACTTATAGGCACACCCACAAGCCTAAAAATGTCCCAACATTGCCCAAATTTGGAGGAGGCCTAAACAACCATATTTTAAGGTACAATATTTAGATATAATAGTTTTAGCACACTTGATAGGACCCAAATTATTGCTAAGTCAAGGTCAATGTTGGTCCTGATAGGCCTAAGTAGTATAAATACCCCTAACCTAGCATTTGGTGACTCCAAAAGGGTGTGAATCCCTGGTTCTAGACTAAGTTTTATGCATTATCCTACATGGTCCTCACAAGGTCCTTAATATTTTTTGACCAAGCCCCTTCAGCTGAAGCTTTTCTTCAAAAAAAACACCCTAAACCACTCCTAGCCCTATTAAATCTTTAGCAAGGAGTTTTTGGGGAAGAAGTAGAAGAGGTTGAATAAGTTCAAGGAGAGGAGGAATTTGAAGAAGAAGAAGAAGAAGAATAAATAGATGATCATAGAAGAAGAAGAGAAATGAGGGAAAGGGGAGAGATAGATAGACGTCAACCCTTCCCTAATTTTAATACCCAAAACCTAATAGAGCTTCCTACATATGAACCCATCCCCCCAAATACTACCAAAAATACTCTTAGTTTCAATAGAGATGGCCTTATTACTCCATCTGAACATATTAGATACATCTCTCATTTCTGTAATTTCCATAATCTTACTAGGGCCAACATAGCCATTAGGCTACTTTCTTGTCTTTCTAAGGTAAAGCAGTTGACTAGTGTAGAACGTTGGAGGGGGGTTGTATTACAAGTTGGGATGGTTTTGGAGACCTATTGGTGACAAGATTTGAAAATAAGATTGATCATACTTCCCTAATACATCATCTGAATGTAATAAGAAGAGGTCCAAATGAATCCATAGGAGATTTCAATGAGATATTTCAAAGAACATTATATAGGATTCCACCATTCATGATACCTCCTCCTAGCTTTGTGTTCCCAACATACATCAAAGGGATTGGTACTGATGTTTCTATTATGTTGTAGTCAAAGGGAGGATTCACTCTTTCGGGTGCATATGGACTAGCAATTAAAGCTGAGAATAGCTTGATTTAGGCTAGAAAACTCCCTCCAAGAGTTTCCATGCCTTTGTTGTCCCATAATTTTGTTGAATCTCCAAGCATGCCATAGGTTCTAAATGCCAATGTGAAGCCAAGAGCCTTTCCCAAGAAGGTGGATAACATTGTGGACACGGATGAATAAATTATATCGTTGAGAGCTCAGCTCAAGCAAGTTCAATATTAGGCAAGTGCTCCTCCTAATGCACAATACTATCCTCAACAAGGATATAGAGCTCCATCCCAATATAATTATCAAGGGAGAGGAAAAAATCAATAAGGTTATAACAGGCATCCCAATGCATATAATCCAAATTCTACTCCTCTCGTAAAGGCTATTATTCCAATTCATGTAAATCTAGTATAGGGAGAACATCATGTAGATCAATAGGGGCAGCCTCAAGGTCAGTTTACACATGATGATGGAGGAACCATCTATGCTTTGAATACACAAGAAGAAGTTAATCCTTACATGAAAATAGAAGAAGCATGCCCCAGCCAAAGGGATAGTCATCGAGAAGGCAATAGCCCAAGTGTGGGAATGATGATTTTGTGTTGACTCAAGGCATGTCAAATGCAGACAATACAAGGGCCAAAAATAAAGAATTGGGAGAGGGCTAGGAGCCATGAATAGTTCTACATTATGCCTCTCCAAGGCCATAAAGTTCCAATCAAAGTGTTACACCTTCTACAAGCTATGTTCCTCAACAAAATCAGAATGTAAATGTAGCTACCAAGATTGCAACACAACAGGATATAGCTCCTTTATTACCATAAAAAATATAGGATAAAGTGAATACTCCATCTCTAAATATCATGGACTCATTAAAGAGAACTAAGATAATCATATCCCTTTGGGAGGTTCTATATATACCTAGTCCAAAGGAGTTTTTACAAGAGCAGTTAGCAAGCATGCAGATGGCTCCTCAATCTTCAAAGCATCATAGTGTGGCTCTAAAAAATTCTTCAAATCATCTTTTGGATCCTTCCACTAAATTTGAAAAACCTCCACCCTTCTACCTCATACTCATTTTTGGAGATAAGTTGGTCCACAATTGTATTGTGGACAGTGGAGCAAGCATTATTGTTATGCCTAAAGTAGTGGCTAATAAGCTAGGTTTGAACTATGAGCCACATAGTAAAGGTGCGTTACATCTAGATGGAACTCCAATCAAGATGATAGGATTTGTCAAAGGTTTGAAAGTTTTTTCACATGGCTCCCCAAGCTTCCCTATCAAGCAAGATATTGTGGTGGTGGACCTTCCAACACACTTTGTTATATGTTTGTCTAGGGACTTTATGACCAAGATAGGAGGATACCTTTTTGCTGATTGGTCCTTTATAGATTTCAAGACAAGGTATGGAACCAAGGTAACCATAAGGACTCAACCCTTATCAAGGTTCCACATTGAATCATACTTGGAGACAATGACAAATCAAAACTATATAATCAATAAAGAGGAAATAGCCCTAAATAGTGAAACATCTTCTCCACTTGAAGGTATTTTTGACCTCTATCTTGACAAGTATATCACTAAAAAACATGGCCTTGATCCTTACACTTTCATTTAGGAAACTAATTTGGGAGTTTACTACATGCATGAGGAGAATGTCCCAATTCCTTCACTCACTAATGAAGATCATGAGCTTGATGGCATGTGGGAAATGTTCTTTGATGGTTCAAGGATCAAAGTAGGTGAAAGAGCTAGCGTCATGTTGGTTTCCCCATCAAAGAATCATTACTAATCTTCTTATAGGTTTCATTTCAACTGCACTTTCAACATGGCAGAATATGAAGGCTTAGTTCATGCTCTCCAATGGGCAAAGAAGAGATGAATCAAGCTTTTGAAAGTCTTTGGAGATAGTGAGTTGGCCATTCATCAAGTGAGTATTCAAGCTACAGCCAATAACCCCTTGTTTAAGTCCTAAAAGCATAAGGTATGGGATCTACTTGAGTATTTTGATGCCTTTAACATCCATCCCATACCAAGAGACTTGAATAAGCACACTGATAGATTGGCTACAATTGGAGCACATTTTGACTCAGCTACTAATGTTGAACAAGAGAAAGATCAATATCATATCAATATCATTGTGAGACCTTCCATTCTAGATAATGAAGTTTCATGGAAAGCATTTGAAAGTGATGAACACATTTCACATTTCTTACAAAATGAGGTAGGCTTTTCTTCAAGAAATTAAAAGAATTTGCATCATCATTATGAAGATCAAATTATATAGTTGAAGACAAATAAAATACCCAAGGGGCTGATTACCTTGGATGGTGTCTTCAATGAAGATGATCAAAAGAAAAACCAAAGAATGAGCATGTCAACAAAAGAAGAGAAATATGAGAGAGATCTGATTTTCAAGGACAAACTTTTGAATATTGACAAGGCTTGTTCTCAACTGGAAAGGCAAGATTTTATTTCATTATGCAAAGAGTTCAATGACATCTTTGCATGGAAATACAAGGACTTAAAAGGCTTTGACCCAAGTTTAGCTCATCACACCATTGAGTTGGAGCATGGAGCTAAATTGATAAGACAAAAGCAAAGGCCTATCAACCCCAAGGTAGAATAAATCATGAAGAAAGAGATAACCAAATTGATTGAATCTAATATTATCTTTCCTATCAAGAACTCAACTTGGGTATCCAAACTTGCACCGATTCAAAAGAAGAATAGAGAAATTAGACTTTGTGTGGATTTTCATGATCTAAACAAAGTGTCTCTCAAGGATCATTACCCACTCCCTTCCATGGAACAAATTTTTCAAGTTGTTTTAGGTTCTCCACATTTATCACTTCTTGATGGTTATTCAAGTTATCATCAAATATTGGTAAATGAAGGAGATCAATTCAAGACAACCTTCACCACCAAATAGGGGACCTTTTCCTACAAGAAGATGTCATTTGGTTTATCCAATGATGGATCTACATTTCAAAGGGTAGTGGACATGGATTTTAAAGGTTTGATCAATAAAAATTTTCTTATTTACCTTGATGATATAACCATTTTTCAAAGGATACTGCTAATCATATGGGACATCTAAGGCAAGTGTTTGAGAAGTGTAGAGAGTAAAACATATCCATAAATCCAAAGAAGTGCATCTTTTTTTCCATGAAGGCAAGCTTTTGGGTCATGTTGTTTCAAAATAAGGCTTATCTATTGACCCCGAAAGGATTGAAGCTATTCTAGCCTTGTCTTTGCCTCAACACAAGAAAGGGATGTAAATTTTCTTAGGAAAAATAAACTTTGTAAGGAGGTTTATCCCAAACTTTGTAACTATGGTAAACCCTATCACATCCATGCTAAAAAGAACCAATTTTTCACTTGGGCAAAGGAAGGTAAAGGCAGCTTTGAGGCAATCAAGTAAGCAATTACAACATCTCCCATTCTCTTAAATCTAAATTTTTCTAAGGATTTCATTATGAAGTGAGATATTCTTTTGTTGATAAATAAGCTTTAACCATCATTAGAGGCTTGAAAAATTTTAGGCATATGGTTTTCAATAACAAGATCCATGTCATGGTCTCCCATCCTAGCACCAAAGAGTTTCTCCTAAGTAGGGATCTCAATGAGAAGAGAGTTGGATGGATCATGAAGGTGATGGAATATGACATTGACATCAAGGTAACCAGCCTAGTTAGAGGAAGAGGTTTATATGATCACTTAGCATCTAACTTTCAAGAGACAAAAGAGTAAGCCTTGGTGAATCAAGTTCAAGACTAACCAGCTAATCAAATTCAGAATCAAAGTTGGACACAAGACATCATTGGTTTTCTTCAAAATGGTGAGTACCCTAATGACTTGAACAAATATAAAAGAAGGTATTTTAGGCTTCAAGCTATTCTTTATTATCTTGTGGATGGCATTCTCTTTAAGAATAATGTGAGCAATGTGTTGCTAAGATGTATTAGCAATGACACATTTTATATGCTACTATAAAAGTTCCATAAGGGTGTAGATGGTGGTCACTTCTCTCTTAGAACAACAACTACAAAAATAATGAGAGATGGTTGCTATTGGCCTAGTATTTTTAAGGATTGTTATCATTGGTCTAAGGTTTGTCCTTAATGTGCTTTCTTTGTTAACAAAAAAAACCTTACTTCCCTTCCATTGAATCCTATCCAAACAGACCAACCTTTCATGTAATGGGGCCTTGACTTCATTGGCATGATCAACCCTCCATCAAGTATTGGACACAAATGGATAATGACTACTACAGACTACTTCACAAGATTGGTAGAGGTTGTTTCTTTGAAGGAAGCAAATGAAAATGCCATCTTATAATTCTATGATAGCATTTTAACAACGTTTGGATCTCCTCATGTCATCATCTCAGATAATGCACTTGCATTCATTAGTACTAAAACTTTTGATTGGGTAGCAAAGAGTGGAGTTCATTTGAGTATCTCATCCAACTACTACCCTCAAGGTAATGGATTAACTAAGTCTGCCAATAAAAACCTCATCAAAAGGACATTGAAAACTAATCAAAGAGCATGGAATAGTAAGTTGAAGATAGCCTTATGG
Source organism: Torreya grandis (assembly GCA_037957365.1). Taxonomy (NCBI): domain Eukaryota; kingdom Viridiplantae; phylum Streptophyta; class Pinopsida; order Cupressales; family Taxaceae; genus Torreya; species Torreya grandis. Next base: position 1,538,481 of record JARHVA010003887.1, read on the forward strand.
GTAGATAGAGTCACTTCTAATAAGTCAATTGGTAATTATCCCTTTGTACTTATCTATGGGAAAGAAGCTAGGCTATCCATATCATAAGAGCTCCCTACCTTAGAACTCTCACAACAGTTGGAATTACTTGAAAACACTCCCATGGAAGTTAGATTGATAGAATTAATGTAGCTACAAGAGGCAAGAGATGATGCACACAAAGCTTTGGGACACTATCAAGTTCTCATGAAGAAATCCTTTGATAAAAGGGCAAGGGCAAGAGTGTTCAAATAAGGTGGCTTGGTCTTGAAATGGGATGAAGATAAAGCAAAACCAGGCAAATATACTAAGTTTGATACTTTGTAGAGTGGTCCTTACATCATCAACAAGTGCAAACAAATAAACTCCTTTCAGCTATCCAAAATGGATGGAGAAGAGTTGCCTATTCCAGTTATTGGAATCCATTTGAAGCCTTGATTTTGACCCTTGTTGGCCATGTCTTGTGTATACCTTATTTTTGTGTGTTTCCTTTTTTATGTTTATTATCCCTAATTATTTTGGAGCATAGTGTTTCCATTTATGGTGTTTTCTTTCTTTTTTTGTTGGTTGTGCATGTGTCTCTATAGCTTGTGTGTTCAGCCATGGCTTGCTCTTTCAACTCTTGTTTGCATTGCATGACTCCATGCCCAATGGAAGGATTTAGATGAATGGTCTTATGACACAGTGGGCATGTCTCCCCTAGCAATCGCCAGAATGTTGACCATTTTTTGCATGACTAGTTTGTTTTTCTCCCATTGGCTCTTTTTGTTTCTCCCTTGCTCATTTTCTATGTTTGGTCTCTTTCCTTGTTACTTGTCATTTCCCTTTAGCCTCTCCTAGTTTGGGCTATTCTCCCTTGTTCTTTGTTCTTTTCCTTTGCCTTATTTACCTTATCCTGTCGGGATTTATTTTACCCCAGAAGTGCCCTTCGAAAGGTTTTTAAAAGGCCTTTCTTGCCTCACCTTCTTCCCAAGTATCCCTTCAAACTTTTCTAAAGGGCACTTTTCTTCCAAGTCACCTTCAGAAAAGTTATGAAGGGCAATTTTTAGCCCAAGCGTCCCTTCAAAAAAAATTGAGGGGCATTTTTCTTTCAAGTGACCCTTCAAAAAAGTTTTAAAGGGCACTTTTCTTCCAAGTGACCCTTCATAAAAGTTCTAAAGGGCATTTTTCTGCCCAAGTGTCCCTTCAAATTTTTCTGAAGGGCACTTTGTTGTCTAAGTGACCCTTCAGAAAAGTTTCGAAGGGAAATTTTCTTCCTAAGTGTCCCTTCAAACTTTTTTAAAGGGTACTTTATCTTTGTAAATGCCCTTCAAAAAAGTTCTAAAGGGCCATTTCCTTTGGAAACACCCTTCAAAATTTTCTGAAGGGACCTTGTGCCTTCCCCAAGTGTCCTTCAAAACATTTCCAAAGGACACTTTCCCAAATGTCCTTCGAGAAAAGTTCCTAAAGGAACTATCCATTTCCTTTTAGGTAAAACCCCCAAAATAATTCCTTCAGATAAATTGTCTGAAGGAATTACTTTGAGAAAATATCTTGAAATAATAAACCTCACCTAATGGATCCCCATGACATGCCACATGATGTTAAGTTTAATACATCCCACTAGCCATTGGGGTGTAAAGATGACATCTTGTAGGATGTCAAATTTAGGGTGGCCAATTAGCCATTGGGATTCAAAGACATGACATGTTGTAGGATGTCAAATTCAGGCTAGCAAATTAGCTGTTAAAGAGCAAGTAAGAAGTAAAGTCCCTTGGAAAACCTGAATGACTCTGTAGTGCAAATCAGATTTCCCAACAAAATTTTCTTATGACTTTTATAACTAAAATAAATTGAAGAACCCGAAGGATCAAGTAAGAAGTAAAGTCACTTGAAAAACCTGAATGATTCTACAATGCAAATCGGGTTTCCCAACAAGCTTTTCTTATGACTTTTATAAGTAGAAGTAATCAAAGAATAGGAAAGGGTAAAGATAGTGTAAATCAGGTTTCCCAACATGCTTAACTTATAGGTTTATAAGTAAAGCCATTCAGAAGGCTTGAATGGGTCTACAATGCAAAATGTGGGACCTTTTAGGAGGAATCTAAGGTTTGCAACAATGATCCAAGCCATTTATTATGTAGGGTCATCTCACCATTTATTTTAAAGTGATCCTGGTCATTTCAAGAGGGTAAATCAAAGAGAAGGACAAACTCCAACTGAATGAGAGAACAATTGAAATCAGTTTCACTAGGATGGTGACTACAAACCGTTTTGGAGACTTCTATTTTGGCACCCAAGGTATCTCTCTTCTCTCCATCTTTTGCTATAAATAGGACCCTTAGGCTCTTGTTTTATCATCCACAGATATTATAGTGAAGCCCTACTAGAATGTTTTACCATTTTCTTGTCTTTGAGCAAAGAAGCATAAGTCTATTTTCTTTCTAAGTTCTAGACATTTTTCTGGGCATGAAAAAGACATAGAGTGATAGTAAGTGATTTTTTATCCTTCTATTCTCTATCCTTCATGATTTTGATAAAAGAGTTGATCCAACAGGTCATGTAGAGTGCATTCTAGCTATGTGATATTTTGCACATGTGTAAGACTTTTTTGGACTATATAGGTTTTCTTTTCCAGTTATTTACCCTGTGTGATCTCATTCATTTTGTCTCTACATTGAAATACTTATGTTGGGATATTATAGAGCTTGAGTTATACATTATATTCTTTTGTATTTTGCCTAAGTATATGGCATACAGGTGGATACTAATTCTTGGTGTATCACCATTTTAGACTAGACTTTTCATTTATGTAAACTTCTGACTCTTTTCACTCATACAAATTGGTTTAGTAGTTTGATTGCATAAGAAGCTAATATAGGGAGCTATCCCTTTCAACTTAGAGGTTCATTTCCACTTATAGGCACACCCACAAGCCTAGAAATATTCCAACATTGCCCAAATCTAGGGGAGGCCTGAACAACCATCTTTTAGGGTGCAAGATTTGGAGACAACAAGAACCTGGTTTGATTGGATCTTTAATAGATTCAATCATTCTTATTTTGGTGTTAAGATGGGTGAAGGAAACTTTTATGTTTCTCTTATTTAGATTTTTTTCTAAATTTTCCATGGTTTCCTTAGTGTAAGGATGGATATTCTTTTTTTAATGTCACCCTCAATAGTATCCTTCATTAAAAGTGGTTTCTTGGATTTTTCAATAATTTTATTAAATTGATTATCATCATAGCCATTAATTTTAGAAACATGTGATAAGTGCTCCAATTCTAGATCAAGGTATTATTTATCAGAAAGTCTTAAGGCACAAGTAATTAAAGTGTTCATAATACCAATATTTTGAGGTGGAAAATGGTGAAATTCTATATGAAGATACCTATCCATATGAGTCTTTTTTTTGTAAACTTGGTGACTAATCAAGTCATCTTCTTTTTTAGAAATTAACACATTAAAGAAAGGAATGATATTATTATTATTGATTTCATTGGTAAATTTTATGTTTTCATTTTGATTATTAATGTGGTAAAGGAATTTATTAAGATTTTCCAAACCATGTTGTCACACTACATTAGTGTCATCAATAAATCTTTTCCAAGATTTTAGTTTTAAAAGAAATCATTCAATAGATTATTTTTCAAAATTTTCCATATATAGATTATAAAAAATAGGTGAAAGGGGAGATCCCATCACCACACCTTCAATTTGTTCTTAAAATTCCCCATGAAAAATAAAATATGTGGATCTAAGACACACCTCAACTAACCTATAAGTAGCTTCATTTGTTAAATCTCTAATAGTAAGGACTACCTCAGCAATAGGGATATTTTGTGTACATAGAAATAACATCAAAACTAATCAATAAATCATCTCCATTAAAATTTTCATCTTTAATCTCATTTATCCAAGTTGTTGAGTCTTTTAAGTAGGAACTAGTTTTACCAGTGAGAAATTTAAGTTTGTTAGCTAAGAATTTGGCCAAATTGTAGGTAAGTGAACGAATAGTAGTAACTATTGGTTTGAGAGGATTACCTTCCTTATGAATTTTAGGTAAACTATAGATGTGAGGATCAATACAATTTTTAGGTTTTGACTTTCTTTTAGTATCATCATCTAGGTTTGATATCATTAGATCATTGGTAACTTCTCTTATCACCTTCTTACTAGGATCACCATTAGATTTCTGTAATTACCACAAGCTAAATGATTAACCATTTTTCATTATAATCTGCATACTTCATTATAAATATGACATTCCCTTTATCTAATTTCATGACTTTTATATCATTATTTTTCTTTAGATTATTAAGGGTGATAGACTCATTTTGATTAATGATCAGTTTTGGTGGTTTTGTATTTATAATAATGATAGAGCACTCCTACCTTATTTCTTCTACCATATTATCTAGTAAGCCACTCACATCATCTTCAATGGTTCAAATTATGTCTTTGATAGGAACACATTTTGGTGCCATGGAAAAATTAAGACCAAAATTTAGGATATTAAGTGTGTCATCATCAAAAGAGATGTTAGAACTTCTCTTTGAGTAATGATTATCTCCATGTTGCACTCCATGCAATAAATCAAAAATTTTCTATTTTTTTAATCATAGTATCTTCTCCAAATCTCAAAAATTTCAAATCAATCATATAATCAACATGAACCTAGAGGTCAAAATTGATTGGGTTGGCAAGATTAAGATGTAATTTATAAGCTTTCTCTGATAAAAAATTCAAATCCAACCAGGATCTTTTAATTTCTACTCGAATAATAGATAGATTCATCAAATTAAATAACTCAAAGTTTTTCCTATTATGGAGATGATGGTAAATGCAAGCAAATTCAAGAATAGTTTTTGAGTCCCTGCATCTCTTCAAAAATGATAAATTAGTAACCCTATAAGTAATTTTTAAATGAATCCTTTCAAGCTCATGAACCTTGATCAAAATTTCCCTTCCATGAAGAGACTTAATCTAATTGAATAATCATAATAACTATGTAGAAAAATAATAATAAATTTTTTGAATCTACATTTTATAAAAAATTGATTCTCAACATTTTGATCCATACTCATGGATCATCATCAGGATAAAACCAGCTCAAGAGATGATAGGATTAATGTTGCATAGAATAAACCAAAGGGAGAATAAATAATAAAAAATTAAATATTCACCCAAAAGAGTCAGCTAAGAAAAAGATTATTCAAAATTATTTTCTTTATTCTGAAGAAGATGATTAAGTAAAGGTTTCCAAATGTAATTTAATTTTGTGCTTTCATCTCTATTAAGATTATCTGGGTTCATTTCAATTTCAATCTTTTCTTGAATTTTTCTTTTATCATAGTGATCCACCTTGGCAACAATTTTAGCATTATCAAGACAAATATGATGGATCATATTATGGGAGTGCTCAGATAGGGATGATTTGTTGAATTTATCATGCCTTAAATCAACATTTTGTTCTTTTAAACCTTATTTCTAAAGACCTACCTATTTATTTGATATATACTTTTCCACAAGAATAAGGGATGGAATAAACACCTTTATAGGAACCTAATTTAATTAGATATTTTATTGATTCAATCATCCTTCTTATGGTGTTAGGAGGGGTGAAGGAAACCTTAATATCTCTCTTCCTTAAAATTTTTGCTAATTTTTTCAAGGTTCACTTATTGTAAGGAATGGAAATTCTTCTTTGTTTATCACCCTCAATAGGCTCCTTTATAAAAATTAGTTTTTTAGCTTTCTCAATAATTTTATTAAATTGATTATCATCACAGCCATTAATTTTAAAAATATGTGATAAGTACTCCAATTCTTGATCAAGGTGTTCAGTATTAGAAAGTCTTAAGGCATGAGTAATCAAAGTGTTCATAATATCAATCTTTTGGGGTGTAAAATGGTGAGAGTCTGCATGTAGATACCTATCCATGTCTATTTTTTCCATATAAACTCAGTGATCAATCGATCCATCATCCTTTTTAGAAACTAACACATCAAAGAAGGAAATTCTATTATTATTTTAAACCTCCATGGTAAATTTTATGTTATCATTCTAACTATTTAGGTGGATAAGGATTTTATTAATATTTTCAATACCATGTTGCCAAACCACATCGGTGCCATCAACAAATCATTTCCAACATTTTGGTTTTAAATGAAATAGCAACAATAGATGAAAGGGGAGATCCCACTGCAACACCTTCAATTTTTTCATAAAATTCACCCCAAAAATAAAGTATGTGAACCTAAGACACCTCGACCAATATTGTAGTAGCCTCATCTGTTAAATCTTTAATAGCAAGGACCACCTCAGTAATAGGGTTTTTGTGTACATAGAAACAATATAGAAACTGACCAATAAATCCTCCCCATTCAAATTTTCATTTTTAATCTCATTAATCCAAGCTATTGAGTCTTTTACGAAGGAACTAGTATTACCAGTGAGCAATTTAAGTTTATTTTCCAAGAATTTTGCCAAATTATAGGTAGGTGAGTCAATAGTATTAACTATTGGTCTAAGATGATTACCATGATTATGAATTTTAGGTAAACCATACATGTGAGGATTAACCCAATTTTTATTTTTTAGCTTTCTTTTTGTTTCATCATCAAGGTTTGACCTAATAATAGTGTTGGTAACTTCTATTATCACTTTTTTACTAGGATCACAATTTCATTTTCTATAACTACCACAAGCCAAATGATTAATCATTTTTCTATTATATTCCTTAGACTTCATTATATTAGTGGCTTTCCCTTTATCTTATTTCATAACTTTTATATCATAATTTTTCCTTAGATTGTTAATTGTGATCGCTTCCTTAAGAATAATGTTTAGCGTAGGTGGCTTAGCTTTTTTGATAACAGTAGCACATTCTTGTCTGATTTCATCAACCATATTATTAGGTAAACTAGTGATAGTGCTTTCCAAGGTACAAATCAAATCTTTAAGAGGTACATGTTTTGGTGCCATGACAAAATTCAAACCAAATTCAAGAACACTAAGTGTAGCTACATCTAACAAGAGTTAAATCAAGTTTATGATGTTCAAAACTTTTTTGGAGTAGTGAATTCCATGCTGCACTATATGCAGTGATTCAAATTTTATTAACTAGGTTTCTATAAAGGTGTTTATTTCATCCCATTTTCTTATGGAAAAGTTTATATATATGAAATTGGTAGGTCTTTAGCAGTGAGATTAAAAAACACCATGCTAATTTGAGACATGATAGATTTAAAAAATCAGCCCTTGTTGATCATTCCCATAATACAAGCCATCATATTTGTCTTGATAATGTTAAAATTATTGCCAAGGTGGATCACTATACGAAGAGGAAAATTTGTGAAAATATTTAAATTGAAATGATCTTGCATAATAATCTTAATAGAAATGAAGGCACAAAATTAAGTGACATTTAGAAACCTGTACTTCATCATCTTATTTAGAATAAAAAATATTAATTCCTAATCTTGATTGACTCCTTTAGGTTGATAAATAATTTTTATTATTTATTCTTCCTTTGATTGTTTATGTGTTTCATTATTATCTTATTAGCTCCTATTCTCTTGATGATGATCCATGAGTTTAGATCAAAACATTGAGAATAATTTCTTAATTAACACAAATTCTATTTTTTATTATTATATTTGTATGTAGCTATGATTTTCAATCATAGTGTCAATAATCAATAATAGATTAGCACTTTATTTCACTAATACATGGGTTTTCTTATTAAGCATTTATGTAAATCTGTAGAGGTGAATGGAATTAAAATTAAAGGTAATTTTAAAAAATATTTACTAAAATCGTAGTCATCACATTTCAAATTTACAATGATGGATCAATTTTAGTGTCTAAATAACCCTATTTAAAAATGGTGCAATTACACGGCTATTAAAAAAACTTTATCCTAGTAGTGTCTTACAAGAAAGTATTAGTGAATATTTTAGATTATAAGAACTTTTTAAAATAATGATTTTGAATTTTGTGGAATATGAGTGAATATTTAGTGCATTATCTTTCATTAAGTCAAAACTTTGAAACAAATTGGATAAAATCTAGAGACTTGCTTAAGACTATATGTTTATGTTATTCTATGGACAAGTTTTCTTATGAAAAAGCACTAAAAATATGGAGTTCTCATGATGAAAGATGATGCATAATTAATATAGTGACCAATATAGAGGATGTAAATATTGAAACTAAATATATCACTGACATGATAGATGCAAATATCGTTTATGGTGATCAACTTTATTGAGGATTATTTTAGGTACCCGAGTTTTAGTTTTATATGTATAGTAATTATTATTTTTTGAAATATTTATATTATTTTTTATTTTTTAAAATATTTGAAAGATTGAGTTCATAAAAACAATTGATAGCCTTATGATTAACTTAATAGATGTTTTTATTGCTAGTTCAAATTGTTAAAATTACTTGATGCATGTAAACTACTTGCAAGATTATTAAATTCTCTCTATGGATTGATTTTGACATAATTAGAATTGATGTCTTTACTTTCATAGAAAAATTATGAAATAGCTTTGAGATAGTCATAAATGTAGCAATACCTTTTAAATAGAGAGTTTGAAATTTAACACTTCATTTTTTGTCTTATTACAATTATGTGTGCACAATTCACTTTTATGAGATTCAATAGTTTTAATAAGAGTTTTAATATTATATATTATATTATAATGAACATTAAAAAACATTAAAAAATCACCTTTAATGTTCTTTTAGACACCATGTAACTAGGTGAAAATAGACCATGCAGCCAGGTAACACATATAGTCGTCTAACTACATAATGCAACTAGGCGGTAGTAAGTGCCACCTAGTTGCATTGTGTAATAAGATACCAACAAGACTAAAAGTGCCACTCATATGCATAATATATACCCTAAATATTAGATTCATCGATATTTTTGAGTCTCAATGATAAAAATTATATTCATATCATAGTGTAAATAGAGAAACCATAGAGTCATGGTAATCAAAAATTTAAAACTAATCTATTAAAGCATGCCATATTAATAGGGATACATTATGCAAGTAGAATCCTTAAGTCAGAGTTCACTTTTTATTATGAAATGTTAAGTGGGAATGAAATTCATGTTACATGCAGCTAGATCAAGTATATAGACAATTTACAATCAATACGATTTTATAAATGGAAATAAAACTCTTATGTTATTACTATATGACAACATATTATAATCATATAGGCTCCATAATTATAAATAAAATAGCTTGTATCCTTAGTTCCATATTAAAGGATGCAAAACACACAACAACATAACTAGGTATTCCTTAACATGAAATGATAGATATAGTCCAACCAGAAATGCATTCAAACTTAAAATACAGACTACAGTCTAGTTCATTTAGGTCATAAAATCAATATTCACCCAAGTATTAATTAAATACTACACTACTATATCTGCATAGAATATTTAATCTTGAAAAAATTACATTTAAGATATTAAAATTACATAATAGTCTATCATGATTGTACAATTAGAATAATCAACAAAAATTAGTCATATATTGCATAACTTGGGTAAACTGTATTGAATAAAATAAGAGTATTTAAAACTTAATAAACTATTTAATACATGTCATTGTCATATTAAACATTATAAACTATTTTTGTAACATAAACTATTAGTTCTTTGTAATAGAACCTACAACCACTTGCTCTGTGTCACTGACCTCCTTTAAAACCATGATATCCTCTTGCCCTGCCTATGTGCCATCCTTGAAAACTCCTTTCTTAATAAGATCCTATACAACATAATTTATATTGACAATATTTTCTCTTTCCACTACATTGTTTGTTGATAGTAGAATGGGATCTATGTTTATTTTTCACTTTAATAAAATTTATGGGTCCATCCTGTGCTCTTTAATAATTTTATTCAATGTGTTATTCTTTTTATTTAATAGAACAAGCTTTTCCTTGAATGCAATAGCTGAAGTTATACTTTTCCTTGAATTTTTCAAATACACATTAATTAGTTGTGCATCTTTCTCCAAATTTTCATATTTTGCCTAAAATTGAAAAAGGAAATATAATTAGATAAAAATTATAATAGCAAGAATATATATGCTAGAAATTATGAAAACTTACCAAAGATTTTTCCTTCTCCACTTGGGCAATGACAACAAGTTTTATATTTCTTGCCCATTTTTTTAAATAAGCCTACAGTGCTACATTCAAATTTTCCAACCTATTTATCATAATGCCAAAAACATTGTCATTGTAAACATTGTTAACTAAAATTAACCTAGATTGAGCTTGAATGAATAAAGTGTCAATCTTTGGGGGTTCGTTTTGAACTAGTGAAAAAAATTTCTCTTTGGGAATGATTACAAAAACAAATGTCAATTTCCTTTATCAATGTTTTTTCCCTTATTTATTATTATTTTAAAGCACTAAAATAATCAATAACACCCTCCTTGAGATTGGAAATTAGATTTTCTAACACTAATTTATCCAATGGAAAATAAGTGATAGCATCATCGAACATGTTCAAATTATCATCAGTGGCGTAGCAAGGGAAGAGGAAGAAGACACCTTTGTAATAGACACATTAAAAACTTGAATAAAATCATGTGTATTGAAATCACAACTAGTTAGGGCCCCACATTAATCCCAAGATACTCTTCATCAAGATCAAAATGTTGCAAATATGTAACTCCATGCACACTAAAAACATCACCAATAGAGAAATTGAGGAAATCAAACCCCAAAAATTGTAGGGTTCCTTTGATTTGTACAGGAAGGGAGATATTCTTCCCTCTTCTCCTAATTTGGATGGGTGGTGGAAGTGGTGGCATATTTATCCTCATAGATGTAGGGTGACCTATAAAATGAAAAATTTATCGAAAATGGTAAATTTAAAAACATAAATTAATGCTAATTCAAAATTTAATGGTTATTATTATTATAGTATTTGAAACTTACTAAAAATGGAAATTATGATCTAAGGTTTTAAAGGGATACCTAAGATGGAGATTGTGCACCATTGATCCAATAAAGTGGGAAAATCTTTTTGGCTAGGAAGGATTACATGAACACAAGAGACAAATTAGACAAGATTGATTAATAGGAAAGATAAATGGACTGCCTGATGCTAGATCAATTCTAAAAAAGATGTACACTTCTTCAAGATAATGTCAGTCCACTATTTTATGCAATCATGTGGATAATGGAATTATACAAATTACAACAAAGCATATGATAATATATATGTGATACTAAAATAAAATGGATTAATCTATTGTATATATGTTATCAATTTGTTTATTCCAATAAGTTATAGCTAAATCTTCTTATTCTTGTATTACTTCTAATTGGTCAGTGACTGATTTTAGAGTAGGGGCAAAGATAATTACACAAAGTCCTAGCTCAAAGCAAATGTCACTTTGATCTACAAAGAGTGGGTGAGGGACTATGGGTAAATCAAAGATGGAAACTACATCATGTATAATGCCTGGCAATGTCATCTACAAATAGAGGTTCATGATTTTAAGACCATAAATAGCTAATGGAAATTACTTTTGACTGTTAAACTAGATTTAGATTGTAGATAGAAATTAAAAACATAGGGATCGATATTGATTATCTTAGAATCATTATCAATTATGCTAATCAATGAATATTCATGTGAAGAATCACCATTGATCCTAACAGTGGGGAAATAAATCTTAGGATGGGGCCTAAAGGTGGGCTTTAAAGGGATTTTAAATGTCTTAGGAATAGTTATAGATTAACTATCCAGATTAAGGGTAATAAACAAAACATAAATAAACAATATAGGAATCAAAACAAATTAAAATGAGCAATATACTTATGAAATTATCACGTTGATGATGACATTCGAATGAGTGGGGATGGACTAAAACAAGTATGTAGTTCTTCCATAGGTATTTTAGGATAATTTTTCTAGCATTCTAGTGTATGAATTTGGGATCTTTCTACTCAAAGATGGTCTGATATTAAATTGATGTTGATCCTACTAAGATCAATGATGATCATAGGGATCGATGTCGATCCAATCTAAGTTTACCATGTTCATTCAAAATAATCTAATTCATGAGGTTAAATTTAGTCCTAGGATGTTTTAAATGAAGTCCAAGTAGTGAGAGGTTATTAAGAGGTTAAAAACAACTTACCTCTAATACATATGGGGATATTTGACTAGATTTAGGTAGGGTTAATTAGTTATCTAGGTAAAAATAAAGTAGTAAGACTAGTTATGTGATGAAAGATAGTAATTGGTAAAACTTAATTAACTAATGTAAAAAAGATCGGGAAGCAATATGACAAATATATTCATACTAATATAATGGTGTAAATTTTTAGTGTGTACATTTGCCCCTTTTTTTATGTGGTTTGTGATAACCTACCATGAGACAAAAACTAGGATGGGTCTAGTGCCCCAAGTTTATGTGAGGAGGTATCCCCCCTCAAATTGGGAGCTGGTAAAGGATGATGATGTAGAGATAGGTTTGAAAAATGATTTGGTAATGGATAAGGTATATAGCAAATGAACACTCAAGATGCAAGGATAAGCATGAAGCATAATGCTTCACTAACTTGATATAGGATATCTAAATAGGAATGCCCCAAGGAAAATAAGTAATGGATTATCATAACTAAAAACATGTGAGCTCAATTGAAGGTAGTCAAAAGGGAAAGGCTAGGATGGGTAGACCAAAGCATCTAGTGTGCTTGGTATGTGTGAAATACCTAGATAAATTTACTCTCAAGATGAGGTACACTTTTAGGATCCATAATGGATAGACCCTAAAACAAATTTAGACCTCTGCAAGGATGTGGGACCAATGGGGGGTCTATGTCCACAAGTCAATAATGTTGGGTAATAAAGAATGGGATATATTTAACAAAATAAAATAAAGTGGCCTTATGATAGGACTATAAGGATGTAAAATATTTATAAGTAGTATAAGTAATAATTCATAATGGACATAATTAACATTGATCTAATAAATCAATATCGATATTGGAGAGTTGATGTTGCTTGAAAAATAATCGACATCGATCTTAGAGGGATATAAAAGAATGCCTAACATGGTAGACACTCATTTTCAATTGATAACATGTGATTTAGATCCAAAAAATTGACACCCATCTACATGTCACCATGAGATATTAATGATGGAGGCAAGTGAGAGTGCAAAAAGGAGGTGACGATGGTCTCACAACAAGGTAGGGGTAATTTTTTTGTTTCATGTTTTGAATTTTTTGGTTTTTTTAAAGTTATTTATTGGTATTTTGGATGTTTTTGCACTTTATAGAGTTAACAAGAGTCATCATCAATCTATAATTGATTGATATCGATTCCCTTGATAATTAATCATCAATTATTTATAGATCTTCATCGATCAAACAATTGATGCTGATCAGGTGCTAATAGATGTTGATTACTAGAGGGTATAAAAATTAGAGTATAGATTTAGTGGTGTAGGAAAATAAAGAAACCTATGGGGGTTCATGGGATTGTAATCATGCATATTACTAATCATATGGGATCAAGTGCCACCATTATTTTAGAGGATTTGAGAGGTGATGGGAGATGCAGATTGGGAGCATATAGAGGCTATATTATTAGGTGGAATATGACACTATTTTGTAGCTCATAAAGATCATAATCTACTCATGTTACTATTAGATAAATGAGATCTAGTGATAGGGACTTTTTGGATACCTACTAGAGAGATGACCCTAAAACTAGAGGATGTAGAGGATACTATGACTATCGATGTAGGGTGAAATTAGTCTAATGGATGAGAAAGGATGAGAAGCAATGCTAACACATCTATATGGGGATGATGATGAAAATATTAATTTTATAGTAGGAGGGTTTAGCTTTGATATTTTATATGTTCAAGACCAAGATGGGAGATGAGTGATCACCATGATGATGATGGTTATCTCATGTTATGAAATGCTTGATTTATGTGGTGGGATATTATCATATATCTTGATAGGGGTGCTAGTGTATATGTGGTAATAATGTACAATATTTTCCTAGGCTCCTACGCTTTTAACACAAATATATAGGGAGTTATGGGGATAGAGTAGACATTGATGCTTTGTTCTAGATGCAACCTTCATACTATAGTGCTAGGCATATGAGCATAAATGATTAATGCAACCATCGGGGCTACCACAGATGGGATGACACCAATTTACATTAAGTATGGGGTTTTTATGATGGAGAGATGGCTTTCCTTATCCACATAGAGATGGGAGAGTACCAGAATTGGATTACTATATATAGGTTTTAGAAGAATTGGAGGTGCTACTATGGAGGCCATATGTTAAATTTACAACATGGTCAGGGATGGATAGGGAGTTGATAGTGGGGCAACAAGTGAAGTGGATTTAAGGGTGATCCACAAATCATGAAAATTTAGTTCAATTTGGGTGCATTTAGTGATACTTTGGGTTACTTCAAGATACACCAGAGCCACCACAAGTATATAATAGGATGACTCTAAGGGGGATTTAATAGATCTACATGTGATAAATATTTAACTTTTGGTAGAGGAGGAGATAAAGGGGGTGGATATAGATGACGACAAGACTATAGAGGCATACTTTTTATGGTGGATAGACTAGTTAGGAAGTGGACAAGAGAGAGTGGTACAATTGTGATGGGAGGCCAAAGATGTAGAGATGGTAAATGTGGAGGAGAGAGAAGGATATGGGGAGGGAGAGACAGATATATAGGCATTAATAGTATATAGGGATAGTCTAAAGGTAGAGTGTAATGTACTATAGGTGTAGTTATCCAAAGTAGCCATATCTATAGAGTAGCCATATCTATGGCTCATTATATGGATTGGCTTTGTATATATTATATATCATGATATTATTATGATATACATTTGATATTTTTATATATATATATATATATATATATATATATATATATATATATATATATATATATATATTCATGATTTTATATACCACACATTTGTTACATTATTTTTCACTATTTGATTATGGATATAGATTACCGAGATTATGTTTATATGGTATCTAACTTTATTGTGTGATATATTGTGGTTTATATTGTTTATATGGTGTTTACATGGATTATGGTTTTTAGATCATGTGATGTAGCTTTAAATTGTTATCTTGATTATAGATTTATATTTATATGTTTTAATGGATTTATGATGGATCGTGGATTTTAAATCATGCATTAGTTTCACAAGATTATGAATTTATGATGTATATGGCTAGGGATTTGATATTACATGGATGATATTTAAATGGATTTTTGTTTTTTATTATACTAATTGGATTATGTGGGACATCACGGATTGGATTTTATTTTGTGGTTGATTATGGATTTAGATTATGTTATGGTTTTAATACATTAAATGTTTGTTGAATAATGGTAATTTATGATGAAATGGTTTTTGTATTAACTTAATAAATATGTATGACTTGTAATTTTCTTGGAATCTAACCAACATTAGGCCTCTAGTTGCTTTTATAGATGCACCCTTTTATCCAATGTTAATGAGAATCTTTAATAATCTCATGTCAACTAAATTCATAAAACTTTGTCTTTAAAATGGGATTTTTATGTTTATAAGGAATGGGGAAAAACTTAGTTCTTAGATAGTACACATCTTGTTTTATGTTTCCAATATTTTTAGGTTAACCTTAAGCTAATCCATGTATATATGTAGACTGATCAATATGGGAAGCTTTTGTGGGATATGATTTTGTTTTTTATAAATTTTTATAGGGTTTGATTTTTAATCATAAATTGATCAATGCTATAAGTTTCCTAAAAAATAGGCATATATCCATCCTTCAAGGTAGTTGTCTATATATTTATATGTGTGTATTTTAATAGTTGTCCTTCGAGGGATCAGTGTGCAACTTTGATCTTCTTCTTGATTTTGTATGACAACTGTCCTTTGAGGGATCAATCTACAAATTTGATATTCTTCTTGATTTCATATGCCAAATTAACCTTTTTCCATGTATTTGATTTAAGGAGACCTAGGGTGTTTTCATAAACCAAGCCATGGAACAAGATGATACAATATTCCTTTCAAACAAGATATTAATGTGAAGGACTTTTAGGAAATAATTATTTGGATCTATACCCTATTTTTATTGGAGATAATCCATGAGAACATGCCATGAATAGAGTCGAGGTGTCCATATTTAAGGAAAATGGGTATACTTCCATAAATTTACATGATTCTTTATCATTATTGGGTATGTTTAGAGATAAGGGATAAGAATTTTTAGGAGAACTTACGGTTATTTTAAATTTTAATAATATTATTAACAATAGAAAGGACATATATGCAAAGCATTAGTAGGTTCACATTCTAGTTTCTAATTAGGGGAGGCCAAGTGGTATGCCCTAGATCCATATTTATGAGTGATAATATAAGGTCTAAGCCAATTCAGGGAAAACATTCCTCGTTTACTTCTTTCCATATTTATGACATGTTGATTTTATTTACAGACAAGGTCATCAATATTAAATTATCATTCTTTTAAATGTTGATTACATGCACATTTTATCCATTCTTGATATACATGAAGGTGATCAAAAGTTTTGGATCAATGGTCATCTAAAAGTTATATATGTGCTAATCATTCTTGACAATAATCCTCTTCATAAATTATTTCCTTAAGAGAGATCTCAAGAGAATGAATTTGGACTCTTATGGGTATAACTACTTTGGTACCATAGACCAAAGAAATAGGGGTAGCACCTATAGGAGTTCGAATACTAGTTCAATAATCCCACAAAACACAAGGTATGTGAAGATGCCAATTATTTCTAGCCTTATTAACTAGTTTGGTTAACATCTTGATAAGGGGTTTGTTGGATGCCTCAGCTTTCCCATTGGTTTGTGGATAATAAGGAAAAAATAAGCTTATATTAATGTTGAATGAATCACACAACTTTTGGACTTGCTTATTTTTAAAATATTTCCCATTATCTGTAATAATTTTGTGTACGACACCAAAATAACACATGATATGATGATTAATGAAATACAAAATCTTATCTACCTTGGTTGAAATAAGGGGAACAACCTACACCGATTTAGTGAAATATTCAATAGCATTAAATATAAAACTATGTCACTAGGAAGATTTAGGATTAATCTTCCCTATAAGGTCTAATCCCCATTGGGATAATGGCCAAAATTCCTTGGCTACCTATAACACATGACTAGGGGCATGGGATAAGTTGGCAAGTTTTTTTCACTTCACACATTTATTAACATATTCAAAATAGTCCTAATTCAAAGTAGGCCAATAATAACCTATTCACACAATTTTCTTGGTGATAGTGTAACCACTAAAATGGTTGCCACATATTATATCATGTGTTTCTTTGATTGTGATATTTGATTAAGATATAAAGAGATAATGGAGGAGAATAAAATCAAAACCCTATTTATAAATCACACTCCCCAATGATATATACTAGTTATTTCACTATTGAAAAGCATGCTTAGCTTTTTTGGATAAATCTAAAGGAATGATACCTTTACACAAATAATTAAACATATGTGTGTACCACATATCTAAGTAATTTTACTCTAAAATATGGATATAAAGAAGACCAATTTTGGTATAATAAGGTTGATTGACCTTGTGGATAAGGATAAATAATTTAGATTCCTGAGAGGAAGATGGGTAAAAGAGGCCAAGGAATCCATGATATCAACAAACTTCTTGGTTGACAAAGGAGTGGTCTGGATGACATAGTGCTTGAGGGTGGCTAATAATTTCTTTGCTAACATTTTATACTTCTGGAGGATATTATTCTTGCACTTATATATGTTATTTATTTGATTAAATACCAGTTGGAAGTCCCCAAAAATGCAAATCGGTTTAACACCTAGATCTAAAGAAGTTTGGAGACCTATAATTAGGGCTTCATATTCTACCTTATTATTAGTAAAGTCAAAATCAAGTTTGAAAGATAAGGCTATAAGAATGCATTATAGAAATATTATAATAATACCTACTCCTCTTCCATGTTTTTATTTAGATCCATCAAATAACAATGTCAACGAATATTCAAGATCTCCTTAGGATGTGGAGGCTCTAGATTCATCGAGAAATTATTAACTAGATGGTAGATTATTATCAAGTTGTGTCTCAACCAATTGATCAACAATGATCTACCCCTTAATTGAATTTTGGTTAAGGAATTATCAAACTCGGTGATAAGAATAATCCATATGTTTATTCATCAATTCTAATAGGTTTTTGAATGCATGAACTTAAGGGGATCACTATTGGTATTCACATAGTTTTATGATTAAGCAAATAGTGGCAAAGTTTAGAAGCTATGAATACTAAGGCCAAACATAATTTTTTTATATGTGTGTAATGAGTCTCATACTCAACCAAAGTGTGACTTATATAATAAAATGCATGTTCTATATGTTTTTTGACTTGATGGGTAAGCATGGAACCTAAAGAATGGTTTGTAGTTGAGATATACAAGTAAAAAGGTTTATCCTCTCTTGGAGATATAATAACAAGGGGAGATAAGAGATACATCTTAAGTGTATCAAATGCTTCTTGATAATTTGAATCCCATACAAATTAGGTGTCTTTCTTAATACGATGATGAAATAGTTGAAATCAGCCAAATAATTATGAAATAAAGCAATGAATAGACTACAGTTTTCATTATAAACTACAAAGCTACATGAGGTTGGAGGGAGGAAACATATAGATAATGGATTTATCTTTATAAGTATTAGCCTTAATTACCTAAAGGGAAATGATAAAACCTAAAATATTTAATGATAAAACCCTAAAGACACACTTTGTGGGGTTAAGATGGCCCTGATACTTGACTAGATGGGCAAAGATTTTCAGAAGGATAGATACGTGATCTTTATGATAATTGGATTTACCAAGGAGATCATACACATAATATACAATAATTTTTTGAATTAATTCATGGAAAATATAGTTCATCAAATTCTTTTAATTTTTTCCTATATTTTTTAAACCAAAACGCATGAGCCTATAATAAAAAGTCCCTCATGGAGTAATAAAAGAGGGTTTAAGTTGATCTTTCGAGGAGATAAGGATCTGGTTATAGCCATAAAATTTGTTTATGAGTGACAAAATTTTATTTCCTATAGTGAGATCCATGATCTAGTTGATATTAGGAAAGGGAAAATCATCTTTTGGACAGGTAATTTTAAGATCATGAAAGTTGGTACAAAGGTCCAGTCACCCTATGGGTTTTGTGACAGGTACTATGTTAGATACCTACTGACTATTTTGACCACAAGTTAAAAAAAGTCAACCCCCTATAGTTTAAAACTTACATAAGGGCATTATATGGTGTACTATGGCCCTAGTGGTGTAATTTGATGTGTTATTAGCTTTATCATAGTCACTTTTAGCCCTTTATGTCATTTCAATCACTTAAGGTCATATTTGGGCTAATTATGATTTTTTTATGGTTTAAAATTAAATACAAGTGTTCTAAAGTGTCTCTCAATGTCCATGTGCCATTGGAAGTCAATAAATACTATTTCATAACTAACAAAATGTAGGAGTAGCATCAGAATAAGAAAATTAGGCAGTTAGAGAGAGTTTGGGTAGTTGTATGGACTATAGATCATAGTTGGAATGTTGAAAACATTTATATAGTGAACCTTAAGGTCCCTTGGTCTCATTTATACACTTTTTCACTCTTGAAAATCTCAAAAATGGAAAAAAAAACATTTTGTTCTTCCATCACTCTCTTAGTCAGGTAGAATTGGTCAACCAATTTTCTAATGGTACAATTAATAGCAGTTGAATCAAGTCAAATTAACTTGGTGGGAGATATGTTAAGCACAAGATATACTGAGAGGGGGGGTGAATCATTATATCATATATATTATAAAACTTTCCCTTAATCAAATTCCACTTAATCAAACATTCAAGATATGCAATAAAACTCAAACAATAAACACCACACAAGATAGAGAGAGACACCAGATATAACGTGGAAGCCAAATGTGGGAAAAAACATGGAGAACAATCTCAAGTATATGAATGAGCACCAACCCAAACAATATTCGCAAGCACCAACTCCTTTGCTGAGCACCAACCCAGCAACAATTCATGAGCACCAACCAACAAGAGCACCAACCCCTTTACTGAGCACCAACCCACAGGAGCACCAACCCCTTTGTGTATACCACACACCTATCTCTCAATGTTGCTATTTCAACAAATGATAGTTCATTACAACATCTCTTTCCTCTCTCTCACCTTTGCTCTTCTAAGCTAGATATAACAAATACAAATCATATTCATCTCTCACAATTGCTCTTCTAAGCTAGATATTACAATATCAAATCAACTTCAATCTCTCATACATTACAAATGGCTTCTCAAGCCTTTATTTATAGCTTTCCAAATGACCTTTGGCCTTCCCCCTTTGTGAACCTTCAATCCTCATGGAAAATGGTGCCAAACTTGTATGACCCTTCATATCCTTGCCTTTAAAAATTCATGTGGTGACCTTTCATGAGCAAAAACGTCCTTCCCTCTTTTGTCCTTATCTTGGTGACTTTTCATATTCCTCAAAGTGTCCCTTCATGAGAAATTTCACCCTTCCTCTTTTATCTTCACTTGGTGACTCTTGGAATTCCCCAAGATGACTCTTCATGGAAAAATGCATCCCATCCTTCTTTTGTCTTTACCCCATGACTCTTTGACTTCTCCATGGGCCCTTCTTTTGTCTCATATGCAACCAAAAATATATTTTTTAATATTAAATAAATATTAGCTCACATTAGCCAAGATATCTCTATTACAAGAAACATTAAATGCAATGGGGCCTTTATCACCAATAATGCTAGACCTTTGACATCAATGACAATATTTCCAAAAATCTCCACCTTTGTCATTGATAGCAACCTCAATCCTGAAACTACCACATCCTATCACCTGCACATCTTATCATCTAAAAAAGTACAATAACTCCCCCTTATTGTAGCAACATGTACCTATTCTCTATACTAGTTTCTACACTTGTACATGTACCTATTATTATCCCCCTTTGACATCAATTGCAAAGGGCCTACTTGGAGCTAACACTTAGCTCCCCCTCAATTGATGCTGAAAATCAATGGAAGAAAGTAATATAAATTACTCCCAACTCCTCTCGCAGATATTTGAATGTGTCCTTTGATTGTGCCTTTGAGAAGATATCTGACAATACATACACATTGTTCCCTGTCCTTTGAGCATCTACAATCAACTCATTTAAATCTTTTCTTCTAATCTCACAACCTTCAACATGAAACTTTAATGTGTATCCTTAATCACATATTTGACTAACACTTAATAGATTATGCTTATGACCTTTTACATATAAAACATTCTTAGTCTTAGTTCTACCATAATCCAAACTCAAAGTACATTTTTTGGCTATCTTGGTAGTGGTTTTATCTTCAAATCTCACTATACCACCATTGATCTTCTTTAGAGCAATGAACTTAATTTTATCTTCTATCATATGCTTCAAACATCTATTATCAATTAACCATGACTGATCTTTATTTCTCACATGTAGAGTTGTCTGCACCATCATAAAATCTTTAGGTCGTTTCTTCTACCATGAACATGTCTGAACCTTCTTCTTGATGAATGGAGCTTTAAAACTTAGATCCTTCTTGACTGATCGAACACACTTCTACAATACCGAGCTATGTGTCTAACATTGTTGCACTTGTAGCATACTATGGTCTCTTCATCAAAGCTTGATAGAGGAGCAAAAGAGTTGTGGCTTCTACTTGAATCTACTTGAGTTTACTTCTCCTTATTTCTAAAATTGTTATCTCTTTTTCTACATTCTAATTTCTTGTGACCATATCCATTACAATAAAAATAATAGCCATAAAAATAAGATCTGTCTATATATCTCTGACCTGATTGCCTTTTGTAGCTTTGTTCCTTCCAGCCTTCTCTATTTGAAATGTCCTCTATATTTTTCACTTCTCCCCTGTTTGTTTCCTCTTTTGTAAGAGCTTTAGCATAGATATTTTTCTTTTAAAAATTGATCCTTGTCTTATTTGAATTTGCTTTTTAACTTTCCAATATCTTATTCAGCATGTTAGTGCTATTCTCAAATTTTGACTCACTGACTACTTTATTATTGACTACTTTCTTAATATCTTCTTTTAAAGAGGCAATTTCAATAACATACCTTTCACATTCTTTTCTTGCTATTTCCAACTATGTTGTGAGATTTTCTTCATTCTTCTTGGCTTCTTCAAAGTGTGCTTATAGATCTTCAATCATTTCCTTTGATTTTTGTTCATTTTTATTGATATAGCACTTTAATCTTCGATTCTTCTTCTCAACATATTTTAACTCTTCTAGGGCACAAATGAGTTCTCCTTCCATATTCACTTCAGCTTCCTCCTCTTCTTCTTCTTGATTATATTCATGTATGGCCATGAATAGAATCTCTTCTTCTTCTGAATCGTTGACTCCACTATCTTCAACTAACCTAGGATCCTTAGAATATAGGCTCTTCTTCTTCAATCCCTTCTTAGATTTTTCTTTGAAATTCTTCTTCTATGTAGGCTTTTCTTCTTCATCATCACTAACCTTATCTAGGCATCTAGATTAAAAATGTCCAAGCTTTCCACAATTAAAACATTTAAAATTTAATTTCTTTGATATTTACCTATTCCTCTTTTCGTCTTGTGAATGAAAAGTGCTTCGTTGTCATCTTCATCATCACTGGAACTATCACTTGATTCTTGAATCTTAGCTTTCTCTTTCTTTGATGTCTTGAAAGCCACTTCTCTCTTTGAGGGTTTATCGTGTTTTGTCCACATCTCATATGCCGTGAGTATACCATGAAGTTCATCCATCTTTAGCTTGGCTAAATTCTTCATCTCCTCGATTGCCAAAACCTTTACATCATATCTCATTGGTAGAGATCTCAAAACCTTTTGCACCACTGTTGACTCTTGCAATGTTTCTCTAAGACCTTGAATCTGATTTACTATTTGATCAACTTGCAAGAGATAACTTGCTATATCTTCTTCTTCTTCTTCCATCTTCAAACTTTCAAACTGCCTTCTAAAAGTTTGAAGCTTAGCTTGTTGAACCTTTCCATCACCTTTGTAAATATTCTCAAGTTTTACCCAAGTTTCATGAGTAGATTTACATTGCATAACTTTAACAAATTTAGATTCACATAAACCACATAAAATAGCATTTCAAGCTTTAGCATTACATTCACTTGCCTTCTTTTATGCTAGAGTAATTACAAATGTCTGTGGCTCTTCATATTCCTCCACCACTGCTTTCCATATGTTGAATCCAAGGGCCATCAAATAAACCTTCATTCTCATGCTCCAAAAAGCATAATTCATCCCATCCAACAAAAGTGCCTTATTTGTAGAGAATCATTCCTGTGACCCAGCATCATGTTTTCCTGATCTACCTTCACGCTGTAAGACTTTTCAAAAAGGAACCTACTCTAATACCAATTTTTAAGCACGAGATATACTAAGAGGGGGGGTGAATCAATATATCATATATCTTATAAAACTTTCCCTTAATCAAATTCCACTTAATTAAACATTCAAGATATGAAATAAAACTCAAACAATAAACACCACACAAGATAGAGAGAGACACCAGATATAACGTGGAAACCCAATGTGGGAAAAACCATGGAGAACAGTCTCAAGTATATGAATGAGCACCAACTCAAACAATATTCACAAGCACCAACTTGTAGGAGCACCAACCCATATGAGCACCAACCCCTTTGCTGAGCACCAACCCAGCAACAATTCGTGAGCACCAACCCATAAGAAAACCAACCCCTTTGCTGAGCACCAACCCACAAGAGCACCAATCCCTTTGCTGAGCACCAACCCACAAGAGCACCAATCCCTTTGCTGAGCACCAACCCATAAGAGCACCAACCCCTTTGTGTATACCACACACCTATCTCTCAATGTTGCTATCTCAACAAATGATAGTTCATTACAACATCTCTTTCCTCTTTCTCACATTTACTCTTATAAGCTAGATATAACAAATATAAATCATATTCGTCTCTCACAATTGCTCTTCTAAGCTAGATATTACAATATCAAATCAACCTCAATCTCTCATACATTACAAATGGCTTCTCAAGCCTTTATTTATAGCTTTCCAAATGACCTTTGGCCTTCGCCCTTTGTGACCCTTCAATCCTCATGGAAAATGGTGCCAAACTTGTATGACCCTTCATATCCTTGCCTTGGAAAAGTCATGTGGTGAGCCTTCATGAGCAAAAATGTCCTTCCCTCTTTTGTCCTTATCTTGTTGACTTTTCATATTCCTCAAAGTGTCCCTTCATGGGAAATTACGCCCTTCCTCTTTTGTCTTCACTTGGTAAATCTTGGAATTCCCCAAGATGACTCTTCATGGGAAAATGTGTCCCATTTTTCTTTTGTATTTACCCTGTGATTCTTTGACTTCTCCATGGGCCCTTCTTTTGTCTCATATGCAACCAAAAATATATTCGTTAATATTAAATAAATATTAACTCGCATTAGCCAAGATATATCTATTACAAACAACATTAAATGCAATGGGGCCTTTATCACCAATATTACTAGACCTTTGACATCAATGACAATATTTCCAACAAGATATTACCCTTTGTATAATTAATATTCATGTC
This sequence comes from Torreya grandis, assembly GCA_037957365.1. NCBI lineage: Eukaryota > Viridiplantae > Streptophyta > Pinopsida > Cupressales > Taxaceae > Torreya > Torreya grandis. The sequence goes on from JARHVA010003887.1 coordinate 1,563,254, forward strand.
AAGATTTCTAGGATTGGTGTACTAGTCTCTATGAACAATTAATAAGGAGTTTTGTCACTCATTTCTATATATTCATCCCCATCACCTCATGGTTTCATTAAACTAGGTACTATACATGGTGTTGTAAAGTATGTACATACTTATCACATGGTTATCAAATAATTTTTCATGTGTGAGATGAAATAGAAAATCACAAACATTGCATGTTTATAGTGAAGGACACTATCACAATCTGTAGACAAGTTTCCCTTAGTAGTGGAGATCTTTTTCATGTTTTGAATTTCAGATCAAAGGTGTATTGATGTTTCATGCTCTTTATGATCATGGTGATCAACTTCCTTTTCAAATATTAGTCTCAAAAATAGAACTTGAAGAAAAAAATTAGAAATCTAACATAGTCAATCTTCCTACAAACATACACCTACAATCAGGAGAAAAGAGTGTCTTGAGCATCCATGGTGGTGTGATAAAGAGTTTCCAAGGTGTTTAATATAGTCTCAAAGTGTGAGAAACCAAGATTTAACCATTCAATGGTTTTAAGGATGGTTTTGATAATTAATCTAATCCATAGTCACACACCTTGCCTTCACCTATAGGTATACTGCAATGACACCTATAGGAAGCTCATGCATAGGTCTATGAACATCAAAATGTAGGTGATTAAACTTTTTTAAACCTCAACTCAGGTATATAAATGTAGTGAATACATTGATATATTATAAATTTCACATGATTTCAAAAAGACCCCAAACCATGCTCATAGGTGAATAAAATTGCTAAAGGGATATGTTACCTTAAAAATTTTGAAACAAGGATTTTGTTTTGTTTTGATCCTTCCATGGTAAGGTGACATGAGGACTAGACAAATCTAAGTGTTTCCATATTATTTCCCAATCATAGGGGCACTACCTTGTAAATGAAAGTGGTTTTTTGGCCAAAGGAGGGTGATGTAATAAGACCTCTATTTCAGGCAAAATTTCACTATAGGTTTTCAGTGTTATCTACAATACTCAGGGGCCTAAATGACCCTATAATGTTATAAGGACATAATAGTTGAATGACTCATGAAAAAGTGGCCCATGTAGTTTGAGGTAGCCAAAATGGATTAAAAATATATCAAATCAAATGAGCAGTCCAATGGAGGGGCACATCATCACATACAAGTCTCATGGCCTCTAAATGGGAACCTATAGTTAGTCTAAAACATATAGTGTGTTGGCATTGGAAATTGAGAGCATAACGCTACAAACATAGTGTTTATGAAATATTTAAATGAAACCAATGCCAAATATAATTTAGGTAGTTGAGATACAATTTGTGGACTTAGACTACCACCTAAAGTGGGCCCTTTTGATCTAAAAATGGCACCTATATTTTGACTATAGTGTGACAGTGTATTTAGAACATGATAGTTTAGGTGTTGGCAAGTCCTAAGGTATGGTTTGAGTATGTCCAACTATGATATGAGCCTAGAGAGATTAAATAGTAACCTAAATAGGATACACATGGTTAAAAAAATCCTATAGTGGTCTCACTTCCTTGAAATGAATAGTCAGCACAGTACATAATTTGCTAATTAAGCCTAAGCAGTAAGAGTACATGTTGAGAAGGTGGGAAAAGAATCATGGGTGATAGGCATGTTTGAGAATACCTTAATAAATGTGGCATCAGTTTTACATGTTTCTCATAAATTTTAAATAAATCAAAGAGGGTTTTAACCTCCAACCTATGGTCATGACTTGAAGTCCATGCACAGTCATCAACTTTGATAAGTTTGCTTTGAAGAATTGGATAATTAATAACCCTAAAAAAGTAATCCAACATTTAAATTTTGAATAGAGGATACCCATGACATATTTTATCCCCTCATAACATTGGTTTTCCTGATCAGACAATGGAAATGCCCTCTATTTTGTCTCAAACAAAGGGAATTCCTAGAGAGACAAAATTGTAGGTTGGGTGAGTGAATAGTGAAGGAATGAGTTAGAAAGGCTTGTAACATTTTAAAAATGGTGTAGAGAGATTTTTTAAGCATGGATAAACATGAATGAGGCCTCACAATACTGATAAATCAAATAGGATGTCCTAAACATGCAAGGACATAGTCAAGGTTATTAGGCCTAAAGCCCTAATAGAGTCTCAATACCACTTCTATTGCCAAATGAACCTTATAATGAGTTTGATGAATTTTAGGTGGAATAATGAGGTTTTTTTAAACCTATGGTTTATAGAAGATATCATATAAAATTCATTTTGGCCTAAAAGACATATTAGACCTACCTGAAATACAATCCCAAGCTTAAGTGGCCATCTTTAGATGATCACAATAGTACAAACACTTATCATGGATATCCAAGGAGTTAGGATATGTTTAATAGGTTTCCTAAAATTATCTTAGTGGAATTGGTATGAGGTTTCAATGTTGATATTGTATGAATAATCCTTAAGAGTTAAAACTACCTAGAACCCTCCAAAACCCTTGCTTGAGACCTGATGGGAAAGAAGTCAGTCAAGATGCATTTAGGAGAGATATTATGACCTATAAATTGTTTTAGGATTGAATAATACTCTCCCAATATCTATCTCATCTAGTTTGTTGGTACTCTACTTGTACAGACATGGTACAAAATAGGATTTCTTGATAGATTTTGTGTTTTACAGGTTCATATGAGAGTTGATGGATGAAAATTAATTGGGAAGGTAAATTAGGACTTAATATAACTATTAATACCCATTTATTTCTTTATAAAATTACATATACAACTATGATAATTTTTTCACTTTAGGCAGTCTATACAAGATAATGAGAATGAAACATGATTACCAAGTGAAGAGGTGATACCTCTAATTAGGGGACCTTTTAAGGCTTGATTCATGGATTGGAAGGTAAAGAGACTCTTGAAAGGTGTCATATCACCATTTATATTTATTTTATTTATAAATTGATGGCCTTTTTGGTGCCAAATGTGAATATAGACCTATAAAACTAGTGATGGTGACTACAGATAGTGATAACAAGTGTCTAAAAGAAGACCAATTATTAGGGACACATATAAGGAATCTTAAATATTTTTTATAACCCCTAATTGATATTAAACATGTTTAATCTCTCCCTAGTCTTCTTTGGAGTGCTCAAGAGAGGCCTAATGATGAAGGTAGTTTCAAGAAGCCATTTGTGTTAGGTTGTGGAGCTAAAAGCTTCAACTTGTTGCAGACATGGAGAGGTTGCTGAGTTCCAGAAGTACCAGCATCGACAGTATGACCGACGTCGGTCATGATGAATGTAGAAGGCAACTGACATCGGCAGGGAGTCAGCCGACGTCGATCAGCACTAGTTAGATAGGGACCGACATCGGTCGCCTGTGTGTTCCAGAACTATTCGTTCCACGAATAGTTAGTTTGTTAAACTGAGTGTTTGCATGTAAAGGCTATTTTGAGTCTTGAGTTGTGTGTCTATTATTAGTAAACTAAGAGTCTAAGTTATTGTTTAAGTCTGGGATCTATTTATAGACCCATTAGCATGTATTGTAATTATGAGTTGAAAAGGAAGGCAAGGAAGATCCTTCCATTGTAAGATCATTGAGTTGCAGGTTGTTGCAAGCTCATAGGAGATCTACATGTGTAAGTATGGTCTGTTGAATTTCAGGTTGTAGGTTCATGGGAGATCTACTTGAAGTACTTTAGAGTGCTTGGTACTAGCAGGGTTATTACTGACTGGTTGGAGAGGTGAACACCAATTCTATGTGTGAGTTGTGTGTTGGGACCATTTTTGGTAGGAGAGTGAACTTTTGAAGAAGAATTACTATACACTTGAGGTGTGGGAAGCCTCTGGAAGGTGGGAGAAGAAGTGGCATCTTCTTTATTGTATTCTTTTCTGTACGAGTATTAATACAAGATTGTATATTGTCTCTCATATTCTGTGCTATTTGTGAATTCTAGTTACTTGTACTTCTGGATAATTTTGCATGTTTAATTGCTTGTATTTGGTAATCATATTGTGCTCTTTCTGAGGATCAATATCCTAACAAGTGGGATCAAAACAAGGTGTGTTGTTCTTGGATTCCCCAACAATTTGAAGGGTCATACACCAGATTTGAGGAGTTTTCATGATTCACATGGACATTTGACCAAATAGACCTTTCATGATATATTTCATACTCCCTTATCCTATGACATAACTTATTCTCATGCCTTGAAAAGTGTCATTATGACCCTTGAGCTCCATTTTTCTCTCTCCTCTCATATATTCTATAAATGTTAATCATTTTGGCTCTTGTATTTTAATTCCACACCTAGTATGGTGAAGACCTATTGGTTTAATGTTGTATTTTGCCTTTGAATATGATATGAAATCTTTTTTTTATTTCACAAACATCTTGTCTAAGTGTGTTAATTTATGTATGGTGAATTCTAGTGATAAACATCTATCCTTGCCTTTTCTTTGTCCATTCATGTTTGATGCAAGTTGTTCTACTCTAGAAGGTCACATGAAGTGTTTTCAAGTGTTTGGATCTATTCACAAGTGTAAAATTAGCCTTAGTGTATAAAAATTATCTCTTTTTCACTTACCTTGATTATTTCTCGTGCATATCACCACCATGTTAAAATACAAATGTTAGGGTATTCTAGGACTTTGAACCTAGTGTTGTAGGTCATGTCTCTTACTGCAAGATTATGATGATATTGTGGATATATTCATGGTATATCAACCACTTATATTAGTTTAATTTAATCATATTTATACCTATTTTCATCCAAGAAATTAGTTATTGTAGGGGATAAGCATTTAATGATCAATCTAAGGAGCTAGCTATTAAACCTACATGTCTACCTCTACTATAGGCAACCCACAGGCCTAGAGGTATTCCAATGTTGACCAAATATTAGACTAAGCTTGAAAAAAAATATCTAGGGTGAATTGTTTGGTGACAATAATACCAATTTATGATAATTGATGTGTTGGATGAAGTTAACGGATAATAACCACTATAATTCTTCCTTGACAAGAAATACTACAAAAGGGTGCATTTTTTAAAGTTTTTATTTAACTGGTTTAGCTTCAAGAATGGTAACGATATTATGGATGACTATAGAAGGATCTATTCCTATCATATCATTATAATACCAAGCAAAGTCTTGGATATGATTAGCAAGGAATGTTGTAAAATCTTGGTGTTCTTGAGATATAAGGATTGACTAACTTTGATGTTTCATCAGACCTCAAGTATTCTTATGTTAATATTAGTTGTAACTTCATTTAAAAGACTAAGAAAATTAGATGTTATGATATTATTCATAGATAAATTCACTACCCCTAGATACATTAAAATAGAATCATCATCCTGATACTCCATTAAATGGACTGAGGAGGAAACTTCATCTATTAGGTCAAGAAAAGTTAGGGGAAGGTGTAGGGTTTTTTTATTGTTTTGATAAGTTGGTGGTTCCAAATAAATGATGCTAATAAAAAATAAATAATTTAAGCAAGGTGGAAATGGTGTCATTAGTTGCTATAGTAGAACTGAGTGGGGATGAGTGTACTTCTTCATCCATATTTATGAAGATATTAGATGGTAAAGCGCTATCATTTTTGGCTTCAGGAGTCTTCTTGAAACCAAAGCCATGATTTTCATGAAAATTTCTAAGGTCATTATCATGACTTCATGGGGTCCTTGTTCATAACATCCTAGGCCAAAACCTTTCCAAGTGCATCATTACAGATAGGTTTGTATGAAGTGTGGTTTGTCAAGAATGAAAAAGTTAGACAAAAATGGTTTGGTACATGTTTGACTTTCATGTATAAAGGGGATTAGTTGATTCCTCCATAGATTAAGTGTGTTTTGATGTAAGGGGGGTCAAAGGGGATAATATCTCTAAGGTTGGTCAAGGCATCCATATTCTTGAGGGGTTGATAAAGTGCTAAGAGTTAACAGTTGATACTCCCCTATAAAGATTTGTTAGAATGCCAAGTCAAAGGAATGTTCATCAAGGATACATGATGAGGGTATTGTAGAACTAGTTGATGTTTCCCCTAAAAATAATGAGATTGAGTTATTTAGGGGGATCAAGATGTCATTAGGCTAAAAAGTTAAGTTGCACATCTTAAAGGGATGTGGGTCTACTGGGAAGACATAGATCTTATCTTCATGTTCATATTTAAGACATTGATGTAAAGTAGAGGGGACACAATGCATAGCACATATCCAAGGACATCCTTGTAGGATTTTATATTGAAATTATCCCTCTATCATGTAAAGAAGATCTAGGAGAGTATGTATACCCACTTGGATGGGGAGGATGGTTGTACCTAATGTTGGAGCAATAGTGTCATTAAAGGCTTGTAGGATGGCTAGGTATTGAGCCATAATAGTTTCTAGTAACTAGAGTTGCCTAAAAGTGTGTGAGGAGATAATATTTATACTGGTTCCATTGTCAATCATAACTCTTTTTATCCATGTTTGATTAACTTGAGTAGTGATAAATGATGGTGGGTCATAGTCATCAATTTGTAATGGGAATATTTTGGAGTCAAGAAATGTGATGGATGATGAAATTTATAAGGATCAAATGAAGGCCAATAGAGGCTAAGGTTCATCTGATTGTACTTGGGTGCCTTGAAACACCTCTATCATAGATTAATAATGTTGTGGATAATTTTGGATAAGTTATTATAAAGACATTTTGATGGCAAGTTGGTGGAGTTGTTTCATAATCAATATATGTATCAAATCTAAGGGATTGTTATTCTATGCTTTCCCTAGAATATAAACTTTAGGTTTAGGGATAGACAATGTAGGATTGTCTAAAGTAGAAGTAGGGGATTTTGTAATAGAGACCTTGTTTTTGTTGGGATTTTGGGTTTTATGACCTTGTGTCTAGGATCGAGTGGCTATGTGTATTGAATTTATTTGAAATAATGGTTGGTTTATTATGTTTCAAAAATCAGCTGAGTCTGGAGGGTCTAAGAGGGGTTGATATTGAATCTCATTAGAGGTTTTATCTTCCTTTTTTGAAGCTTGTTCTGACCCTCTTAGTAATGTACTAGTTTCCAAGGTGGTCATGACTATAGTAGTTTGATTATAGGATAATCAAGACCAAAATGTTCCCATAAAAGATTATCCTCTACTAATAAATATTGGTTTACAGCTTTGAGGGCATTACAACTTTTAGTATATTTCCCTGATATTTGATGGTAAGTGCATTTGTTATTTTCCTGATACCATGTTAATTTTTTACTATTATGGTTAATAGGCTTTATAGGGGGTAGTGTGATAAGGGAGGTTCAAAGGAGTTGATCAAGAATCATGGAGTAAGACCCCCATAATGGATCTTGGTTAGGTTTTTCCACCTTTCAATGTAATGCCATGGGGGATACATTCACTTTAGTGTCTTGATTTCTTATATTGATTTTTTGAATGTTCCAACATAGGGTATTTTATGTGGGAAGATTATTTTGTGTTGGTGTATTTTTATTAGAGGAAGATTCCATAATGGTGGCTTTTGGCCTTACTAAAGGATAAGGTCCCACTATGGATGTTTTAGTTTGAGGTGGTGGCATAACCATTTTCCCTTCTTGATCCTGATCATAAGTAGTAGGGATATCCTCTTTAGGGAGATCCATTATTATTGGTAGATGTTGTAAGGATTTACCTTGTGGTGCCCCAAGGTATTTTTCTCCACTTCCTAAAACATTTATTATATTTATCCCTTTTACAATATTTAGCTTAGCTTGAGCTATAATGGAAGTAGGTTTTGGAGCTAGTCAATGTAATGTAGTGGATATATTAGGAGGGAGTAAGCTAGAGGAAGTGATCATGCTACATAAAGGTTATATAGTGACTAAAGGAGTAGCGTGGGTATGTTTTGGGTTATCCAAAAAACTATCCTCCTCAAAAGTTTTTTCATTTTTTAATTTTGATTAGTTTCCTTAAATAGGATTAGATAGTGTTTGTTTAGGGGGATCCCAAATAATGAGGCCAGGAAAAATTGAGTGGATACTAGGAATAGATCTAGCTAATTCAGATGGTTCAAAAATATATCCTGTAAAGATATTTGGGATCCTTTTTGTTTCATAAGATGATTCAAAATCATTATCAACATATTTAGGTAAAATTTTATCATGGATTTTATTTATTACATGGGTTTCATGATCTAAGGTGATTCTAGCATTGCTTTTACATAATTAGATGTAGAAGGATGGTTGGGGAATGGTTGCCTAAAGACATCAATGGATTGATTGGAAGGAGCATTAGGATTATCTAATTTTAATTCACTTTGGTCAATAAGGTTCTCAACCAGACCTTTGAAATATCGACATTTATTGACCCCATGACCAAGTACATGATGACAAGTGTAGAAATCACTTTCATTGTACCAACTAGATTTGGGGTGAGAATCATCAAGGGGTCTAACTAGAGGATGTTTGATAATGGAATATTTTAGTAGATTATTTAAAATGGAATCATATGATTCCCTTGATGGGGTGTATCTTCAATAAGGAAATCATGTTAAGTGTTTTTATGGTTGTGTTTAGGAGGTAGAAGGTTTGGATTGGTTCATTATTTATGGAGGTGCCAATTTTAAGACAACAACATTTAATGTGCTTTTACTTTTAGCATTTTTTGTCCCTTTGGAGGGATCAACTTTAAATTTATTATTATATAACTTAACTTTACCTTCCTCTAAGGATTAGACTTCTAGTTTACAAGACATGGTAAAGGTTTTATCAAAAGTTTTAAATGATTGTATTTGTAATGTTGATGAGATATGCTTGGTGCACAATCTTGAAAATAACTTGATTGACTCAATCAGAGGAAAGGATAAAGTAAGTTTATTTATAAGGATTTTTCACCTAGCTACAAAATTAGCAATGGATTCATCATCAAATTTTCTAATGATGTATAGGTTGGTTATGGTTACTTTCTTTTCAATATTAATGGAAAAGTCTTCTAGTAATATTTGGTCCAATTTCCTAAAAGAAAACAAGGAATGCTAAGGGATGGAGTTTCACCAATCTAAAACTAGTCCAGCCAATGACATGGGAAATGTTCTTAAAATGAGAGTGTCATCATGAGATATAAGGTAACAAGAATGTCTAAATTCCCTAATATGTTATTAGGTATCTTCCTTGTTTTTAAATTTCATAAACTTAGGAAGTTCCCACTATGAGGGATATGACCTAATTAAGATAGAAATATTAGTAGGTTTGTTGCAAATTTGCTCATATGTGAGCATATTTTTTCCCTAGAGGCAGAAGCTTTAATATTTTCCATCCTATTCATAAGGATGTTCATGAGGTCAGGTTGGGTATTGTACTAAGGCATACCCCTTAATATGTTTTGTTGTAAATATTTATAGGTAAAGAATGGAGTGGAAAATGGTTATGAAAGGGGATAACGCACAGAAGTGGTCATGATAGGTTGAGATACAGCCACATATTGTGGGACTTGAAAGGGTATGTTTTATTGTGGGGATGAGTTAAAGTGAGTGGTCATAAGGGGTCTCGAGGGAGATAGGTATTGAGTAGTCAAGGGGATATATTTCTAAAGAGGTTGGCTTGGAGGAACTTGTTATAAAGGTTGGGTTTGATGATTTGAACCTATGCTTGTTTGGATAGGTAGGAGAGTCACAAGGATTGAGATTACTAAATTATAGGGTTGAGTAGTAGGTGGTGGAATAAGAGTAAGTTAGCTTGTCATGATATTTTGGGTTTAGGTAATGTTTAGAGAAGGGTTACTAGATAATAGTGGTGGATTATTTGGAGGTTGCAATACATTGGTATCAGAACCTGTTAGATGTGGATTCTTGGAAGAGGAAACCATGGCCACAAAAAGCACTTTATTTCCCTTTAGGGGCATGCCCTACAAAAACCTAGAATCTTGGGATTGAGGGGAAATAGGAATCTATATAGGTTGAGTACTAAGATAATGATTGAGTGCAATTGGATTACTATCCAATATACTAGTGAATCTTGGGTCTCCCTATGTATAAATTGGGGAATGCCTTCCTCCATAGATTTAGGAGAGGCAGGAGGACTTGGTTTCTTCTCCATGGATGAGGATGAGGTATGAGATTTAGTTTGTTTTAGTGACTATTTTCATGTTAAAACTATGTAGCAGTGAAAAAGAAACAAAAAATGAAATGCAAAGATAAATAATTATTTTAATTATCTCATTTTAGTGAAACAAAGACACACACATTATTAAACATACTTACAGATTTTTTTATTTAAAAAAAAACAAAATTTAGAATGTAATAAGGAGATGGGTTAACAAAGGTACTAAGAAAAGGCAGTCTAAGGCCAATTTCAAGTTTTGTTAAGGCTGGGAACCTCAATATACACAAAGGTACGTTGAGTCCTAATTATGTGTTCGAAGGAAGTATGTGGCTTGGTATTGGGGCCTACCCCCTCACTTCACACACCATAGTGATAAGGGTGTCAGGTGCTTAGAATTTATACTTCTTTACCATAATTTTTATACTCAATTGGTACATCAAGTTGGGGTGATGAAATCCAAGTAGGTCCACCTAGGTATGAAATGTTGTGATGCTTGTTTTTAATATTATCATGGTTTGGTCATGTGTGTGAGAGCGTCACTATCATAATGTATTAATCTACCTAAATTAATCAATGTGAATTATCTAAACAAGCAAAGGGATGAATGTAATTCTTTTTTTAGACTTTAAAAAGGAAAGCAAGAATTTTTTATTTTCTCTTTTATTGAATGTAAACACACAATCAATAAAATGCAACCAAAAAATGATTTCACATTGAAACACAACAAGAATCATGAGACCTAAGGGTCCCATCGGGTGTGCCAAAATGTATTAGTATTTTTTCAATCATTTTTTTAATAAATAAACTTAATAGAAATGGAAACTATGATATAGGGTTTTAAAGGGATACTTGTGATGGAGATTACACACCATTGATATAGCAAAGTGGGAACTTATTTTTGGGTAGGAAGGATTACCTGCACACTAGAGACAACTTGGACAAGATTAACTAATAAGATAGATAAGTGGACTACCTGATGCTAGATCAGTTCCAAGTGCTGGTACACTTCCTTAAGAGGATGTTTGTACACTATTTTATATAATCAAGTAGTTAATATAAAGATATAAATTAAAATAAACCATAAGTTAATATAGATGTGATACTAAAATGAAATGGAATAATCTATTGCATAGATCTTATCAAATTGTTCATTTCAATAAGCTATAACTGAATCTTCCTATTCTTGTATTACTACTAATTATTTAGTGAATGCCTTTAGAGTAGGGGGAAAAATAGTTGCACAAAGTCCTAACTCAAAGGAAATATCACTCTATTATTCAAAGAGTGGGTGAGGGACTATTGGTAAATCATAGTTGGAAACCACATCACGTATAATGCTTGGCAATGTCATCTACAAATCGAGATTCATGATTTTAAGACCCAAAATAGCTAATTGAATTTAATTTGGATTGTTAAAATAGATTCAAACTATAGATAGAAAGAAAAACGTATGGATGAATACCAATTATGTTATAATCATTATCAATTATGCTAATCGATGATGATTCATGTGAGGAATCATCATTGATCCTGACAGTGAGGAAAGAAAGCTCAGGATGGGGCCTAAATGTGGGATTTAAAGTAATTATAAATGGCATAAGAATAGTGATGCATGTGCATCTTGGAATACTCATAGATGGTCTATAATTTTTCCTATGTGTGTGCAAATTTGAATTCAATATTAGTTTTCCCACTAAAAAAGATTTTCAAAATTTCAAAGTGTTTTAGTTGGTATAAGAGAGTGTTGAAGATATGTAAATGAGTAATATAGATGTAATAGACATTTTATGGTCTCATGCATGTTCTAAGATGGATATGAATGTATAAGTTAGGTAATTATGTGGTATTAGTCCACCACCCTACGTGGGTATAGGTGTTGCTAGTGATTTCTTGATAAAAAAATAGTTATGAATCTTGTTTTAATAGTTTTAAATCATAGGTAGGCAATAAATAGTATAATAGTCAGTCTTGGAAGTTGTAACCTATCTTCCCATTTGAGGATGATATATGATATATATTGGAAGTAAAAACCTTGTTGAGAAAAGAATGTTTTGGATGTAAGAATTTTATATTTAATTACTTTGCATGGTGGACAGAGTATATTTGTGTTTGAAATATCATAATGTGAGTAACCTATTTGATGTTATAGATCTTGTTCATGATCACATTATATACTATTTTTTTTATAGGTAATACAAGATTAATGTGGGGTAAATCATTTTTTAAAGACTGGTAAGTCTGTCATACAGAAAATGCATTTATACAAGATTGTTGAAGGAGTAAACAAAGTAATTGTTATTTTTCATTATTTAAATGCTATGGATGATTAGACATTGAATGTGTTTTAGATTTAAGAGTATATTTTGACAATTTATATGTGATTAAAGGGTTGAAACAGTCTTGTCGGTTATAGATCTTGCTCTTAGAAACTAAATAATCCAACAATTCAGAAATTTTGTACTCTGCGTTATTTGGTATTGTATCTTGATTTGGATTAAATAAGGGATTTAAATGGGTTTAGGTTAGTAATGTAAGGTGGTTTCAACCTTGGTTTAGGTTTTAGAGTCCTTTGATGACGAAAAATAATGAAACCCTACTTAAACCTGTTCTTGCTAGAAGAATATAGTTTGGAAGGGACTAAGATTTTGTGTTTGTGAGTGATCAAGGGGTTATGGAACTTTTACCATTGAATGAAAAAGTTTTAATAGGAATATATAGATGTAATACAACCATTAATTTTATTTTAAATGGTTTTTAGATTAATATATGCAATTAAATGCACTATCGGCCTGTACAATGGCCTCAAACCCTGGGTTTTAGGGTTTTGTCCATATAGAGAGATTTAACATTGAAAACTCATGAAATTTTTTAATATTATATAAATTGATCTTCTCATTGATTAAATAGGTTGTAAATTTTTCAATTATGAATAAGTACATAATTATGGTTATGTGCTAGTGTTAGGTCTAGGGAAGGCCTAAAAGAGCAAGGGTAGTATAGGAAAAGTGAATTTGTCAAAAGGAGGCCTATAAATTATGGATTAAATTGGGGTAGCCAAATGGTTACATAAAAATGTCCATATCTTGAATTTGAATTCCATACTTTATCTAGACTAAGGAGGTTTATCTATTTAGAAGGCTTATTGAGGGAAGGCTTAAAGAAGTAAGTGCATGCTACCTTGAGATTTGTGACAAAAGGTAAACATGGGAGTTGTATGGCCCAAAAGGGTCCTTAAATATGTAATTATTTTATTATGAAGGTATGATATATGCTCTTGACAAGGAGACTTACCCAAAAGTAGGGCTAGTAGGCCTAGAACACAAGAAGTTGAATATTGAATGAAATGCAAGGTGTTGAGTGATGAAAGTAATTTTATATGGTTTAAATAATATGTTAGAATGTTTTAAGTGTCTTATAACTTTGATAAAGTAGGAAATTATGTTTAGCTCCATTTAGACAAGAGAGACCTAGTGTTGGTTAAGGAAGATTGATAAGTTTACAAGACAAGTGTAATGAGAAATGAAGGTTGATGAATTATCAATGAATAATTTGGTATCAGATCCATATAAATGCTCTAGGAATAAGTACATATAGTTATGAATTTAGAATGTAATGCATGTTGTATATGGATTAAGAATTTGTAGGTAATCAAGCAAGAAGGTAGTTGCATGGAGTCTTATTACAAGAGAGACTTGAGACAATAGATTAAAGAAGGTATGATTTATTTTATGGTTGATTTATTGTTTTGAATGCATTATTGATGTATGTGATAGTTGATGAAAGGAAATAAGTGAATAGAGTGGTGGTAGCCCCAAATCAAGAAAAGTTATTAACAAGCTTAAGTGAGAGAGAAAGTCTTAAATAGAACTCAATATAGAGGACAAGTGTGAAGTAAAAGAGGTGGAAAGGCCCTATTGTGATCTAAAATAGAGATATAATAGTTCCAAGTGATACCAAAAAAAAAGAGAAGAATGTACCCAAGTGAGGTACTTAAGATGAAGATGAAAGGAGAGGTAGAAAGGAAAGTGAGAGACATGGTTAAGTATGAAATCCAAAAAGAGAAGATGGTTTATGAAGACACCAAGAAGAAGATTGAGATAGAGAGAGAGATGTAAGAGATGATGTAGAAAATGGATGATATGTTGACCAAGATAGATCAACTAAAAGAGATTGGGAACTCAGGTCTTAGATGGGTCGTGAGAAAGAAGCCACTCAAGTGGCCAATCAATCTATTAATGGAGAAGATAAAAAGGAAAAAGATGAAGGAAGAGGAGGTAATCAAGCCTCATGTTTTTAAATCTAATGATGTATTGGTATGTGTGAATGTAGGTTTGAAAGATGAAGAGAAGAATGAGATAGTTGATCCCATTCATAGGCTCAAGGAACAAAAAGAGGAATCATATGACCAAGTGGTGATCAAAATAAGTTAAGATGAAGAATATAATCAAGGTAGAGTCATGTTGATGGAACAATAACAATAAGGTCATCCATTTTGGAAGCAATATAGCATGAATAAGGAAGAGATCCTCACTCAAGAGGATGCAAGTGAAGCTAAAGGAGTAATGTGACAATATCATAAGGAAAGGTATGAATTATATTCAAGATTGTATGAATATTTAAAGAAATAATATGGATTTTATCCTCATAAAATGTATATAAAAATGGTTAAGGAGGTTACCAAGGAAAACATATACTTGTGGAATATAGTACTGGTGTCCAAGATAAGGGCATTAATTAAGGTAAGAAGTAGTTAAGCACATGATGGCACTCTATATGAAGAAGTTTTAGTTGTTGAGGTTTAATTACAAGTAAAATATGAAGGAGAACACATTAAAGGAGTAGAGTAAGATGCATTGATGTCTAATGCAAAGAAGAAAAGTGAAGCACATAAAGTATAAAAAGGTGCTTGGGAGTAATAAAAACAAGCAAGAAAAGAATAAATTTGGAGAATGCCTCAAGGGAATGAGAAAGAACATGTTTTATTTAATAAGTTATATATTTCATGTATAGCATGGAGGAAGATAACAAGAGGCAAGACAACGTACAAGTGTGGTATTCAAGAGCACACACACCTATATGAGAGTTTAAAGGAAGAAAATGGGTGTCAAAAAAATTGTCCCCTTGGGAGCCTAATGCAGGGGCATCTTGGAATGCTCATAGATGGTCTATAATGTGTCTTAAGTGTGTGAAAATTTAAATTTTAATTCAAAATCAGTTTTCCTGCCAAAAAGGATTTTCAAAATTTCAAAGTGTTTTAGTTGGTCTAAAAGAATGTTGAAGATATGTAAATGAGGAATAAAGATGTAATAGACCTTTTATGGTATAATGAATGTTATAATATGGATATGAATACATAATTTATCTAAGTTTGAGGTGGTAGTCCACCACCCTACATGAGTCTAGGAGTTACTAGTGAGTTCTTGATCAAGAAATAGTTATGAATCTTGTTTTCAAAGTTTTAGATCATAGGTAGGTAATAAATAGTGTAAGAGTCAATATTGGAGGTGGTAACCTCTAATATCATTCAAGGATGATAGAGAATATATATTTTAATTAAAAACCTTGTTGAGAAAAGAATGTTTTGGATGGAATAATTTTGTATGTAATTAATTTGCATGGTGGATAGAGTATATTTGTGTTTGAAGGATCATAATGGTGAATAACTTGTTTGATGTTTTTGATCTTGTTCATGATCACATTATATAATATATATTTTTATAGGGAATCTAGGATTAAATTTGGGTAAATCACTGTTTTTAAAGACTAGCAAGACTATCATATAGGAAATGCACTTATATAGGACTATTGAAGGAGTAAACAAAGTAATTATTCTTTTTCCTTATTTGAATATTATGGATTATTAGACATTGAATGTTTTTGAGAGTTAAGAATATATTTTCACAAGTTATATGATCTCAAATGGTTTCAATATTCCTATTGGTTATAGATCTTGCTCCTAGAAAGTAAGAAGTCCACCATCTTAGAAATTATGTACACTATGTTATTTGGTATTGTATACTACTTTGGATTCAAAAAGGGATTGTAATGGTTTTGTGTTAGTCATGGAAGTTTTTTATAACATTTCTGTAGTTTTTGGATTCCTTTGATGATGAAAAATAATGAAACCCTACTTAACCCTATTCTTGCTAGCAAAACACAATTTGGAAGGGACTGAGATTTTGTGTTTGTGAGTGATCAAGGTGTTATAAAACTTTGACCATTGAATTAAAATATTATAAGAGGCATATAAATACCCATTTCAACCATTATTTTTCTTTGAAATGGTTTTTGGATCAAGATATTTAATTAAATTCATTCTTGACTTGTATAGTGGCCTCAAACCCTGGGTTTTAGGGTTTTGACCATATAGGGAGATTTAACCATTGAAAACTCATGAAATGTTGTAATATTGAATAAATTTTATGTTTTATCATTTATTAAATAGTTTTTATAGTTACCAGGTATGGATAAATATGGAATTAGGATTGTGTGCTAGTGTTATGTCTAGGGAAGGCCTAAAAGAGTAAGGGTAGTATAGGAAAAGTGAATTTATCCAAATAAAAAGGAATAAAAATGATGGATTCAATTGGGGAAACCAAATGGGTATCTAAAAATGTCCATATATTGAATTTAAATTTTGTGCATTGTCTAGACTAAGGAGGTTTGTCCATTTAGAAGGTTAATTGAGGGAAGGTTTCAAGAAGCAACTGCAGGTCGCCTTGAGAATTATACCAAAACGTAAATATGGGAGTTGTATAGCCCAAAATGGTCCTTAAATATGTAATTATTTTCTTGTGAAGGTATAACAAACACTTCCAACAAGGAGACTTACCCAAAAGTAGGGTTAGTAGGCCTAGAACATAATAAGTTGAATATTGAATGAAATGTAAGGTGTTGAGTGATGAAAGTGGTTTTATATGGTTGAAATAATGTGTTAGAATGTTTTAATTGTACTATAACTTTAATTAAGTAGGAAATTATGTTTATGTCCATTTGGACAAGAGAGGTCGAGTGTTCGCTAAGGAAGATTGACAAGTTTACAAGTCAAGTGTAATGAGAAATGAAGGTTGATGACTTAGCTCTGCATCAAATAGTTAATGATTAACTAACCAAATTAACATTAATAAATAGAACATAAAAAACAATATAAGAATAAAAATATATTCAAACGCATAATATACTTACCTTTAAAACACTTCTAGTATTGTAGAGAATTGTCACATTGCTAATGATATTATTATGCTTTGAATGAGTGGGGATGGATGTAAAAATGTTATTCTTCCATAGGTATTCTAGGATAATTTTTATAGCATTCCAATGTATGAATTTTGGATCCTTCTACTCGAGGATGATCTAAGTTTGTATTGATGATAATCCTAACAAGATCGATGATGATCATGGGTATTGGTGTTGATCCAGTTTAAGTTTACCATGTTCATTCAAAAAAATCCAATTCAAGAGGTTAAACTTAGTCCTGGGCTATTTTAAATGAAGTCCAGATAGCGATAGGTTGTTAAGAGGTTAAAAAAAACTTACCTCTAAAACATTTGGGGAAATTTGACTAGATTTGGGGAGAGTTAATTAGTTACCTAGGTAAAAAGTAATTAGAAAGACTAATTATGTGACGTAAGAGAGTAATTGGTACAAATAAATTAACTAATGTAAAAATGATGGGGAAGTGATAAGACATATATATTCATACTAATATAATGGTGTAAATTTGCAATGTCTATAATTATGTGTAGTTGGGGAGATTGTCTCTTTCACTCTATGTTTTTGAGTTAGAGTGAGAGTTATGGTTTCAACTGCAAAAGATGCAATTATGTAGTCAATAAATTATTCAATAGAAGAAACTCCAATTCAAGAATTAAAATTTGTAAAGTATCAAACATTGAAAACTTTTTTGAGAAGAGTCTTCAATGGTAATGGCTCCAGAGTCCACTTCAAAAAGTAAACAAATAAATAAAATATTACAAAAATTACATTTTCATAAAATAATAAAAAAATTAAATAATCATTAAAATTTGGGAGGAGGATAACCTGCAAGGGAAGATGATATTAAATAAGGCCTTAAACAGTTGGAAATTATAAATGAATTAAATGATGAATCCATTGACTCATTATCACCAGAGCCCTTTGGGGTATGATGACCTTTTGATTCTTCCTTTCTTATTGTGCTAAATGCACACATTCTTAATTATAACAAGCCAAAAAATATTACAATTTAAATTTTAAAAAAATTATAAAGTAACAATGAGCTAATTAATTTGAAGGCTAAACTATTCTCCTATTCATCAAAGGATAAATAATTAATGGTCATTTTTGTATGAAGTGCAATTGGAATCAATTTTTTTAAGATCATATAAGGCCTCATAATACAAGGCTAAAAAAACATTGAGCATGAAATAGTGAAAATATCATTGGTAAAAGCATAATCCAACTCTATCCTAATCCTACTTGATATATAGGTGCACCCATCATATTTTAACCCCTAAAGAGAATGAAGAATATAGTAAACATACCAATAGGGAATATCTCTTGGTCTTCCCTATAAAATAATTTTGGCTTGGAATAAATACATTTGGATTTCAAAAATGGATTGGATATTTTATCCACTTAGATCCCCCTTCTAAGTTGACTATCTGGAATGAAAGTGAAAAACATGCAATTGAGACATTAGTAAGATGGAATAAAAAATTATAAAATAATATAAATGTCAATAATAAATTTAGCACTTACTAGATAGGTTGATGGCCAAGTTGTACATAGACTCCAAATATATTTTGTAGTCATCAGTTAAGAGGGTTTTGGTGGTGACAAGGTTTGCATTGCAGTGTGGAAGACTTATTAAATTATGAATATCCATAGGAGATGTGCCAAATTAAATCAATTTGGTGTTGATACCCACATAAAATCTAGTCTCACTACTATCATAGCATGCCATTAGAGATATGAGTAGTTTTTTTATCAGAATCATACTGAGGCATATCAATGATGCCTCATAAATTACACATGTTGATATAATCAACATATGTTTTAGGCTACTCCACCATTTTGAGAAAGTTATGACATAATGAATTCCTAAAAATATATTTCCAAATGATCCCTATGTCTCTAGATGATGTCCATGTTGAAACCATTTGGATGTTGTAGGCTCATAGATTTCCTATTCATCGAAAGTGTAAATAGAGAGAGAGATAATAAAAAATAAGTGAATAAAGTGTTAAAATGAATGGAAAGGGGGGTTTTATAGGCTCATGGTGAAATATAGGTAGACATTATGTGTGACTAATGGTAATTGATCATACGTGTAATGCAGATGGGTAGTGTTCTATGTTGACTGACTACAACATGCAGTCGAGCACAACCTATTTTTGCCTAGTTATATTATGTAGCCAAGTAGTACCTGCTATCATATGACTACATAATTTAGCTAGGTATAATGTGTTATCACCTCATGGCATCATACATTTAGGTGATAGTAAATGTCACCTAGGTACATGGTGCAACTGGGTGGCAATAGGTACCGCCTAACTACATGATTCAACTGGGTGATAACATGTGTCTCTTGAAAACATGCTACAACTAGGTGGAAAATAAAGTTGCCTAACTATAGTGTGCAGATCAATGGTTATATGAAAAAACTAAAAATAAGAAAAAATGCCTTCAAAACCTACATATTCACCAAGGCTACAAATTAGATTCACCTAAATAAAGTTAAGGGGGTTTCAAATATGGTATCTTAAAATTTACCCTACCATTGCTCTTCCCTCCACTCTTACCTTTCCTCACTATATCCAAATTAATAAAATACCCAAAATATATAAAAAAATAGTCAATAAAATATGCCAACAACCTACAAGCTATAAACCCCTTTATAATGGGAGCAGGGTATGTAAATCCAACAAATGTTCTAAAGTCAAGGAATGTGTATTGATATTGATTATATGTACCCATGTCCAATTCAATTTTTTTATCAAACCCCAAAACTAAAATTATAAATTGGTCTTGGTTATTGTAACCAAAATAATTTCTCTGTTACAATCACAAATACAAAACCTAGAACCCTAAAATTCAATCATTTGTCTAAAAATCCCCTAATTCCTCCATTCTCTAGGAAAATTTATTTGGCTTCAAAGCATGCTTTCTAGCCACCAATAAGAGTAATTTTCTCAACAAAAAAATTTCTATTCCAAATTCTTTCAACAATACATTACTTATTGTTGATACGAATGAAAGGAGACAAATGATGGAGGTTTAGGGATTTTTATTTGCAAATGGAATGGTGAAAGTGAATGCAGAGAAACACCATTTCCATTATTATAGACACAAATAGGGTACATGTATAAATCCATCCAAAATAAACTCATGTGGCACATGGTATATACATCTCCTTAGGGTATTTAATTTGGTGTGATTGGATAGTAATTGGGTTCTACAAACTTAGCTAAACCAATTACTGAATTGATCCTCTCTCTCTCTCTCTCTCTCTCTCTCTCTATATATATATATATATATATATATATATATATATATATATGTTGCCTTTTTTGAAATTGTAAAAGATCCACAAATTGGTATGGCAAAGCCCTGATGAATTTAATACTAATTTGGCTTTGGAATCATTAATTAAAACTAATTTTTGCTTTCTCAAGTCTTGTATTAATTGTACAAATTAGTTTTGTTTCTAAATGACAAGTGATATTTCATTTATTTGCATTCACCCATCTCTTTCATGCCTTTGTGTGAGAAATCTACTTTCTAGTAGGTCATATGATGTGTAGATGGTAGCTTTGTGTGATTTTAAGTGTAAGTATGATTATTAGTATCCATTATCAAGCCTATTTATCATCTACCTTAAAGGCTACATTGTATTTTACATTCATATTGAAAGACTATTGTTGAAATAACCTTAGATTTTTGAGATCAACTTTGTAGTTATTTTCCATAGTGCAAGTTCAAGTAAGTAGTGGAGTTTACTTTGGTGCATCACCTCCATTAGATTATTTTTCAATCTCTTTCTATCCTTATTCCTTCTAAGTAAGTATATTAGTGATTAATTTTATGTGTTGTACATGGGAGCTATCACATAAGCTAGAGATTCACCTCTTAGAATTTTTACCCATAACATAAGAGGTGTTTCCATGTTATTCCAACTTTGAGGAGGCTTAATTAGCCCTCCTTATAGTGAAAATTTGTGTGATAATAATTAATACCTCTATGAATAACAAGTTGGTTTTTTTTTTGTAATTTTATTTGGAAAAGAAATGAAATGTGTCATCTTAGAAAACCTATCCACCACTAAAAATATGGAATCATTATCGCTCTATGTTATTGTCAATCATAGAATAAAATTCATTCTAATTTCATCCCATGGCTCCTTGTAAATAGGAAATGGTTGATACAAACCTAGGTTCTAACCTTTCCCTTATTCTAACTAGAAAATATAAATCTTCATACGTATGCTCACATATAAATGCCAATCTTTGGATAGTAGTATCATTCCTTTAGCTACACAAATTTATTATTATATATTAAATTAATACTAGGCATAAACCCTTTGGGTATGCAAAAATATGCTCCCTTAAAAATAATTCCTTTTTAAATGTGGTATTCTGACCATAGTGTTCTATCCATAATTATGGGCTTAGTACATGCTATCTATGTACTTTCAAACTCTTTATCATTTTAATATATCTCATTCATGAATTCAAAAACCATGACTTCCATTCTCATCTCATCCAACACTAGTCCTCTCATGCTCAACACATTAGAAACTTTGTTTGATTTTTAGCTTCAATGTTTCAATAAAAATATGTAGCTCTGCAATAACCTAACCACTTCATGTGTCATCTATTCAAAAAAAATCTTGGATATTGATGAATTAAATACATGATGATAAGTTTATATAAAAAATTACCTTAATAATAAAAATTTCTTCCACTTTTTTAGTACCTACATAATAACATAAATATCCTAGTTGTAGCCCACTTATTTCTTCTTCACATCACTCAAATTATCATTGAAGTATGCTATAGGTATTCCCTCTTGGCTTGATATTTATCTAAGTTTTGTGTCTATCACATCACAATCCACTAGTAATAATTTTTATAAATATGTTAGTGCCATCATGAACTACTTGGTAACCTTCTTATTCAATTCTTGGAAACTAGGCTGAACTTCATTTGTTTGTGTGGATACCTTCTAATCTCCTCTCGACACCTTGGTGATTACTTTTCTTACCCCATTGATGTTCTTAATAAAATTCCTATATAAAATTTCAAGTCCAAGAATACTTTGCATCTCATATTAATTCATCATAAATGTCCACTCCATTATCACATGTGCATTTTTAAGGTCCATATTAAAACCTTCTACAAAATTTATAAAGCCCAAATATACTAAGTTTGTCTTCATAAAGTTACACTTATTCAAATTTATTAGTATATTCTCATTGAAAAAAATCTAAAATGAATTTCAAATATTCGATAGGTTTCCTTCCCCACTCTTGATGAACACCAAAATGTCATCAATGTATACAAAGACATACTTCCCCATGAGTGGATTCAACAATATGTTCATTAACCTCATAAACATCCTTGGTGTGTTTTTGAAACTAATATTCATAACTATCATTTAATATAATCTTTCCTTAATTTTTAAGGATTTATTCAACTCATCTCATTCCCTAATCTTGATTTTATTATACCCACTCTTTAGATCAATCTTTGAAAACTAACTTACCCCACTTCTAAAATCCATCAAATCATTCATACAAAAAAAGGGAAATTGGTAATTGATTTTGATCTCATGGATGATTCTTGAATCTATGTATGCACCATTATTCATCCTTCTTCAACATAAACACTACAAGTCATATGCACACCTCAAAGTTTCCTTTATCAATCACTTATACAAAAGCTCATGCACATGCCTATATATCTATTTAATCTCTTGTAGTGTCATCATGTATGTATCCTTGTCAATAAAATGTGCTCTTGACATCAAATATGTATGGTGGGTGATGCTCTTAATTAGTGGTATTTAATTTTGATATTAAATCAAAATAATGTTAGAAAACTCATCGAATAACTCCTTAAATTAGTACATAAGTGCTTTTTCCTTATAAATCTTGATGCCTTTGGTTCCTTATTGAAATGTCATTAACATAAGCACAATGCATGTTTTATCCTCTTCCACCATATTTAGTAATTATTTATGTGACACCATCAAAACTCATGTACAAAATCTAATGCATTCACCTTAATCCTTATTATTCAATGAACTGAATGTGAATTGCATGCCATCCTTCTCCAAATGATGGATGTTTTATTTTCCATCATGAAATAACCTTTTATACTATTTCCAAGGCATTGCCTAAATTAAATGACACATTTACATCAAAATAACATTGCACCACACCTCATCTTGTGATGCTCCTTATGTGTGCCAAACCACCCTTACATATGTTTCACTTATGATATAACTCCTTTTATAAACTACGTGTCTTACTTACACAAACAAAGATTTTACTTTCATACACCTCAAAAATCCAACCTTTGCACATCAGTGATGTCCCTTATTCCTCTATGATGAATTATTCCTCTTAAATATTTATGTCTTTGTGCCTTATTCCCTTTTGTTGTTTTCTTCACAAAATTATACTTAGACATCCTTAGTGATACAAGATTGCCTCTACGCTTGGGATGCTTATACATCGACACACCAAATAACTATCATTTTTTTTTCAATTCACAAGTTAAAATTATTGATAGTAGTACATCCATAGTAACTAATCTCTATGATATCCAACTATTTTGAGTCCTCAACTATTTAATTCTTCCACTTTACAAAAAAATTATTTTACTCTTTGGACCGTATATCCTCTTTAACACCTAAAAGTATAACATGACCTTTATTTCCTCTTTTTTCTTATTTATCATCTATAAATTCCACTTATTAATTGGTGGCCTTGTTACCTTCTCATCCTCATCATCATCTAGGCCTTCATGATAATCATATAGACTAGACATATTGAATATGGTTGATATGCCCATATATTCTAGAAACACTATCTCATATAAATTTGATAATAATTTTATCCATACTTTACATGGCCCCATATCTTCATCTTAAACTTATTATATGTCCCTCATGGTAACCTCTCCTTGATAAATGCACCGTCACTTAGTATTCTGCTTAAAACACCTTAATCCCGTGTCTCCCATCCATGCACACCTTTAAATGTAAACAACTCTACTCCAACATTCTTAACATTTATAAGTGCAAATTTTGTATATAATTTATATAGTATTCAAATTATACATTCTTTCCATGTTACTCATTGATTTCTCTTAACTCTATAACTCCTCTTGGGTTGCTTTCAGTTACCACATGTGATTTTTTTTCAGGTTTTTGTGTGTACTAATTTTTTTAATGCGAACTCTACTTAAACCAAAACCATATCCCATTGATTGGGTTTCACATACTAGACACCATAAAAAGTTTCCAAGAAACCTATTGACCACCCTTTTCTACCCATTGGTCTGTTGAATTGAAACCCAATTTTGTTCCCAATTTATTCCATAATGTATTCTATAAATGGATTAAAATTTTTGTATTCCTATCACATACTATGTTGCATGGTAAACCATGTAGTTTTACCACCTATTTTAATAATAATTTAGTGATGTTTTTCACATTGATTATTTTAATAAAAATAATTAAAAGTTCCATCTTTGAAATCCTATCCACCACTACAAATGTGGAATCATTGTTCATCTATGTTCTTGGAAATATAGCATAAAATTCAAGCTAATGTCATCCCATGGATTCTTTGGAATAAATAGTGGTGAATAAAAACATGTTTTATAAACTTTAACTTTTTCTAAATATAAAACTCTACATATTCAGACATTTTCATGCATATTTATACCAATTATTTAGCCATCAATATCATTCCTATAGCTGCACCACTGTCTTGTCATAGTTAAAATTTCCTATTGGGATCTAATGTGATTTTAATTTATCAAGTTCTCATGCATAAACCCCTTTGGTATGAACAAATTCACTACCCTAAAAGTAATTCCTTCCTAAATGTGTTATTCCATCCATATCATTTTATTCATACTTTTTGTCTTAGTGCAAACTCTATAAGCATTTAAAAAATATTTGTCATTAGAATACAACTACTTTATGATGCCAAAATGCATGACTTCCACTCACATTTCATTCAATAATAACACTCTCATGTTTATCACACTATAAATATTATTTTATTTTTAGTTTTTATGTTTCAACATAAATGTGTAGCTCTATAGAAACTCTACCCACTTCATGTTCATTGATTCAATTTTACATAGCTATTGATGAATTATAGTGCTTGATGTTATGTATATAACACAAAATCATATAAAAACAAATAGTTCCTCAACTTATTTTGAGTAGGGAAAGGTGTAGTATAACTAATGGGTTTCAAGACACCTAAGGAGCTATGTGATGATCACCACTAAAATTTCAGCATAGGAGATCCTCAAACTGATGCAATGTGTTGAAAATATAGGTAAAGGCTAGTTCATGGTGAATTGATGATTAAGGAATGCCATTTGTCATTCCCCACAAGCTAAGATAGGCAGTTATGAATGGATGATAAATTATTGAAGAAAGAAATCTCTTAAGCCAACTCTATATAAAACCATGATTAAGAAAAGAAACACATGTCAAAGAGGATCTCATAAGACTATTATAAAACCTATTTATTGTTTGTAACTTGATATTTCATGATAAACACTTGTCAATTTTCCTCTTCAACCCCACCTCTCTCTCTCTCTCTCTCTCTCTCTCTCTCTCTCTCTCTCTCTCTCTCTCTCTCTCTCTCTCTCTCTCTCTCTCTCTCTCTCTCTCTCTCTCTCTCTCTCTCTCTCTCTCTCTCTCTCTCTCTCTCTCTCTCTCTCTCTCTCTCTATATATATATATATATATATATATGTGTGTGTGTGTGTGTGTGTGTGTGTGTGTGTGTGTGTGTGTGTGTGTGTGTGTGTGTGTGTGTGTGTGTGTGTGTGTGTGTGTGTGTGTGTGTGTGTGTGTGTGTGTGTGTAAATTTGTGTTTGTGTGTAGAACACACACACACACACATGGACCAATTAGAGTGTTTTTTTCCTTTCCTAACAAGTAAAATGTGGGATACGAGTTTATCCTATTATATTTGAGTGTCACATCACCATGATGTAATGATGTTCTCATCAATTTAATCATAAATCTCCTTCCACAATGGGGAGTGAACCCCCTAATTCTTGGTCCCTATATATCTATATCTATTTCTATATCCATCACACTGAATATAGATATATGGTCATTGTGACAAATATCAACATTTCTAAAATAAAAGAGATTCTTTCAATTCTCAAAATCCATTTGAATCCTTGTTAAATTATATAGATAATATGGGCTCAGTTTCCATGTGTGTGTGTGTGTGTGTGTGTGTGTGTGTGTGTGTGTGTGTGTGTTAATGGTATGACCTCCCTCTAGAGTTAGTTAAGTACTTTCTTGTATCACATATGGAATCTCCCTAGCTACCGATACATAAAACTAAAGTGTTAGAGCACACATACTTGGAATTTTCCTTGATCGAGAGGCTTCCTAGGACTATCTCCAATGTGGTCTCCTAGGGCTTGGAATCCTTAGAAGCATTTTTCATCTATTGAAAGCACTTGGTCGCTTAGTCTTTTTATTCACTGTTCCTCCCTCCGCTCTACCGTCTCCTCACTATAGTTGAAGTAACAAAGTGCCTAATATATATAGAAAATAGTCAATAAAATATGGTAAAACCCTATAAGCTATAAACCCCTTTGTAATGGGTGCAGGGAATGTAAATCCAACATATGCCTTGAAGTCAAGGAATGCGTATTGATATTGATCATATGTATCCAAGTCCACTTCAATTTTTTAATCAAAATCCCAAACCCAAAATGTCAAATTGGTCTTGGTTATTGTAATGAATATAATTTCTCCATTGCAATCACCAAGAAAAAACTAGGAAACTCTAAAATTTAATCATTTATCTAAAACCCCCTAAATCCTCCTTCCTCTAGGCAAATTTACTTATATTCGAAGCAATATTTTTGGCCACCAATAACAAGACTCTACTCAACGAAGAATATATCGATTCTAAATTATTTCAACAAGACTTCACTTATTATTGAAACAAATGAAAAGAGGAAAATGGAGGGTTGGCACCTATTTTTTGTAAATGGAATGACGAATGTGAATGCAAGGAAAAAACATTTCCATGATTACATACACAACCGAGGTACATGCATAAATTCATCCAAAGTAAACCCCTATGATAAGTGGTATTTGATTCTCCTTAGGGCATTTAATTTGGTGCAATTGGATATTAATTGGGTTCTATAAACTTTACATTCTTATTTATTTAATAAATTGGATATTATTATAATATATTTATTATTAATATATATTATAATATATAAACTATAACACCACAGACACATACATGTATATATGTATACACACACGCACACATATATATGTATACATATATACATAAATATATGTGTGTGTGTGTGTGTATGTATATATCTGTGTGTGTGTGTGTGTGTGTGTGTGTGTGTGTGTGTGTGTGTGTGTGCGTGCGTGTATATGTATATATTTGTGTGTGTCTATACATATACATATATACATGTACACATACATACATATATGTTTGTGTGTTTATATATATATGGTATAATTAATTTTATATATATATATATATATATATATAATTAATTATAGCACATATAAATATTCTAATATTATATTGTATAATATATATTTTGATATATATTATATTCTAATATATTTTGTTGCCTAAGATTATTAATAAGCAAAAAATGAATAGTAAAGGTTGTCAAGTATGGAAGGCCTTGAATCTATATAAAAAAGGAAGGTAAAGCATATTTATAATGAGAATCATAATCGTCTTGTAGAAATAGGTTAATGCCGAAATATTATATTGTAAATATTTGTTGACTTACTTGCATAACATCTATTGAATTGTTTACCATTACACATATTAGCTATCCAAATGTTAAACATTGTGCACATTAAAAATAATTACAATTTACAGATTTTTACTAAACGATTTCTAATATAAAACCTTTCAACAGCTGAAATATAATACAACAATTGATGTGATGATAATTATGGAAAATCCATTGGATATAACATATCTTAGCAGCGCCTTGTACTTCATACATTGTCATTAAAATGCTTTGATCACCATAAAAATTTAATTCTATCTATGATAATGCCACCCATTATGTCATTTAACCCCTTAAAGAGGTTTGCTGTTTTATTTTAGGCATTCAATTCACCAATATGTTTGGAATTAGGAAAATTAAAAGCCGATTAGATAATGTGTCGACCAGCCATGATCAGATGCAGATGCAGATGTTGGCGTGTTCTTCTCCTTCATCTTCATTTTGGCAGAAGCATAAGTGACTCTTCTCTTACTGCTGCTAACATGACAACGCATGAAATTGATCCACAACGAAGTGGAGCAACGGAGGCGTGAGCATGTCAACACTCACCTTGCCACCATGTTCACTCTCCTTCCCAACACTGCAACAGCTTTAGGCCATCGCCACCCACACCGTCTTCAAGAACCTCCTCAACAAGCGCGAAGCAAACTGTTTAAAGGATAATAATTCCATGTGGGAGGATAGCTTTTGGCCGTGTAAATACAAACAGCAGACTATATAGCATAGAGAGCAGGTCACAAACAGCTAAAATGTCCCATGCAACATTAAGGGAAACTAACAATTGTATTGTATCTGGCTATTCAACGACTAACTGAATTTATAGGTTTCAGACGGCTCCTCCTATTCTGGGTGCATTTATTAGTTAGGAATTGCCTCATTTATCTATGCAATGAATGAGGTATGGATGTCCATGCCTCCCATCGACTTCAAATTCCCACTTGCCCAAACCCGCCCTTCAGAGAAACTACCAGTCTAATACCGTAGTAGTATAAGTTGCTGTTGAAAATTGTTAATTATCTGCATTTTTTGTCAAATGTAAGATGATTTTTTTGGGTTGGCATTCAAATAGAAATGTTTTGTATATAAATATAAATAATATTTTAAAAAAAATTGATGTAATAAAATTTTAAATAATATTTTTAGTTACGTTATTAAATTTATCATTAAGATGATAATTCACTAAAACATTGATTAAGAAATTTATTATTTATTTATTTTAAAAAATTATTATGGATAGTAAAAATATTATATCTCATTTTTGTTTAAAAATTAATAAAATAATTCAACAAATTAATATGAAAAAGAAATTTACTTTTATCATTGTAGATCTTTAAAATGGCTCTTAGATATTTAATATTTCTTAAAGTATAATTTCAAAATGTTTATGTATTTATCAATTTTTGATCAAATTAAATTTTGTTAAACTTTGATAGCCTTAATTTTTAGCATTCCAAAATATATTTTCCAAATTTATTTAAAATAAAATTAATTTATTTTTTTATTTTTACAATACTTTTTTTCAAAATGTTACAACTAAATTTAAATAAAAAACAAAAACAAAAATAAATAAAACAAAAACAAACAAATAAATAAAAAACAACAAAACATATTACAAATTTTCTTTATTAGACAATACTTCTTTTTAAAGTCATTTCATTTATGTAGGGATAACAATAAGAGGGTAAAAGAAAAATACAAACACTCATTTCATTTAAGTAAGGATAACAATAACAAGGTAAAAGAAAAATACAAACACTCATTATTTTTATAGCTAACTATTAGATATAAGAAATAGATATGAATTTTCTCATCTATTAATTAATTTTATAACATTAATTTATGTGCATTACATAATATGACCAATATAAAATATTAATAATAGAATTAATGTGCATTAC
Source organism: Torreya grandis (assembly GCA_037957365.1). Classification (NCBI taxonomy): domain Eukaryota; kingdom Viridiplantae; phylum Streptophyta; class Pinopsida; order Cupressales; family Taxaceae; genus Torreya; species Torreya grandis. The sequence goes on from JARHVA010003887.1 coordinate 1,593,252, forward strand.
ATAATATGACTAATATAAACTATTAATAATAGAAGAGGAGATATGTGAACACATCATCAAGATTAATAATAGTTTAAATCAAGTCTTTCAAACTAACAACATGTAAGGAGTCACAAAGGAAAGCTATTTATAAAGGAAACCACTATATATTAGGTAAACTATGTCACGAAATTATTTCTTATGGAAACTATATAGCAAACCATAAATCTTTGCAAAATGAAAAATGAAATATAAGAGTAATCAAAAATAAAACTTCATTTTATTTAAATATAATATTTATCATGATTATCTTATGTAAAGACTTAAATATTTAAGTGTAGCACCAACATTTTCAACAAAATGTTCAATCAAGAACCTAAAATCTCACTATTACATTTTTTCATTCCACAAGTTGATAAGGTATAAAGATTAGTTTTGCAACATCATAAGACTTTTTCATCAACTATTAGGAACCCTAGTCATTCATTTAAAATGCCTACATATTGGTATGGTAATATAAGATTTTTAGATTATGATTTTTTTAATGTGTCCATAAGATTCTTCACAAGCTATATTTTCATAAAGTTATTTTTAATCAATTAAAAATAAATAAAATGAGACATATTTAATATTAGGATCTTGTGAACGTATATATATATATATATATATATATATATATATATATATATATATATATATATATATATATATTAAGATAAAAATCTTAAGATTAAATCAATACAATGCAAACTTTTATTAGAACTCATCTTTGTAAATGATTTGATTCGGATGTAGTGTCAATAGGTCTTTGTCAATTCCAGTTTGTGTTGAAACATATCCTTTGAAGCTATGAACTAGTTGAATTTGATCAAGAATGGAAAATGGTGAAGCATAAGAAGACTTGAGAATTTGTGGGCACTTAACATATCCTTTGAAGCTATGAACTAGTTGAATTTGATCAAGAGTGGAAAATGGTGAAGCATAAGAAGACTTGAGAATTTGTGGGCACTTTGTTATTCAAATTGAGCATGTTGAGTTGCAATGCAAAGATGTTTATTTATTCATTCTATGATCAATAAGGACCTTTCATCTATTTTTCAAGATGAATAGTTGCAAATGATTCGTCAACAATGTACATGGATCACTATTATGAGCCCTTCATCTTACTCAAGATGAAAGGTGGAAGATGGATCTTGAAAATATCAAAGAATAATTAATATGATCCCTTCATCTAACATGCAAGATGAATGGTGAAGTATTATCCTCAAAATATTCATGTGAAGGTCAATGTGGACCTTTCATCTTGTTTCCAAGATGAAGGGTGGAGAATCCTTTCCAATAAAGCACATGGATATCCAATGTGGTCCCTTCATCTTGGTGGAGAGTAATCTTGTATATTAATTCTTTCAATAAATTACTTGGCTCACAAAAAAATATTCTATAAGATTTCAAAATTCTTGATTTAATGAATATTCCTCTTGGATGGAAAATAAGAATTAATTAATTGAAAGGAAATTATAATTGTATTTGCAATAGAAATATAATTAGAAAAATAATTTTAAAAAAAGGGAATTAATTGTATTAATTGATCATTGAAGGAGAATTAGTGATTTGACTATAATAGAATAATTGAATAGAGAAATTGACTATAATGATAATTAAGCATGTCTAATATGGTGATTTATCCCACCTTAAGATTTTCTAAATTCAATTTGAACTTGTACTTTAGATGAATAGATAATTTCAGACTAACTTATGTGCAATTATGAAAATTCATTATAATTTATAATTTTAACAATGAAATGATAAAAATGGAGAGTTGAAATTTTGGTTACATCTTTAAATAGTGATTTTATACTAATACATTACATTAGTACTAGTTATTTATATTTTATTTTTATTATAACTTAACATGCGGTTCAAATTTTCTCAATAATTGTATGAAATCACTAATAATAAAACATTACACTAATCAGCAAAGGGATTTACATAGTAAAAATATGATTTAAATACGATAATATAACATAAAATAAATATGAACATTCAAAAAATTGGAAAATTTAAATACTTGGAGTAGACAAATGAAGTTCTTAAATAAATACTTGAATTTTGAATTATTTGTGTATTTTTGAAGGTTAAAGGTGAGTGGAAATTAGTTTGGAAGTAATCATGATGTGGATCATAAAATTTAGCATAGAATAGTGCATTTAAAAAAATATTTGAAATTGAAAGGCTCAAGAGTTCAATTTTAGTCAAATAGTATCTTTTTAGGTCTCTTTTAAATAAAAATATCTTCAAATATTTAATCGATGTGTTAAAATTATAAAAATTCTTTTATTTTGTCTAAACCTTAATTCTCTCCAAAACACCTTGCAAGAACATTAAACATTCATGTATTTATAAGGGGCCTACCTCAATCATACACCTATTATTAAATAATTTGATGATAAAAACTCATGCAATCCAACAAGAAGTTTAATGTAATATGAACATATTGACCCCAATTGTATACTAGATTAGACTAATCAAATAATTAATGTGATTTGGTATGAAATCAGGTTTAATAAAACCCTAGTTTACATTAAATAATTGTAATTAGTTGTAAATGGTTCAATTATCTTGAATTTCATACCAAATTTTATTATGTTTATAATAAAATTTACACCATTTTAATCCAAAATCTTTTTTCCCAAAAGTGTTTGTATCAAGATAATTCCATAATAATAATGTTATGGCATATTTTTCATTTGTTGTAGCCTATAGATTGTATTAGAGAATATCATATTGATAATGTTATGGAATATTTTCCATTTATTGTAGCCTATAATTTATATCAAGAGAATTACATATTGATAATGTTATGGCATATTTTTCATTCATTGTAACTTATAGGTTTGAATTAATTCTATATTCCTACCTATCATTGTTAAGGGGATGTCAATGTTGTCAGTAGGTAGTTTTAATGGGGGTACACCCATATACGTATGGTCCATCACCACTCATATGTATTTTTATTTAGCAATAATGAAAATTAGGATAATAAGGTTTACTACCACTAAACTTCAAATTTGATTAAAATTTAATTTTGTTTGTTAGATAATTATTTTTATGATGGTCATCCATTCAAAATTTCCCTTTGAAAGTTAGGATGGTTTATTTATTAAATATATATATTTATTGAAAACTAAATATTTGTAAAAAAAAAAAAAAAACTCTTTATTTTTAATTTTGTAATGGCAGAATGTTATAAGTTTTAGTTAAAACAAATAATCTTGTCAAGAAATTAATGAAAAAAATATATTTTTATCCAAATTGGAAGTTTCAATTATTTGTCGTATATCTTGAAATTTCATGGATTATAAAAAAAGCTAAAAAATAATTAATTTAGTATCCCATTCACTAAAAGGTATTGATAAGAAATATTTTTGATATTATTGCAATACAACTTTTTATTTTCATTTTTTTTATTATTTTTAATAAAATGACTTGTGTCCATGAATTGATTAATAGTATTAATGAAGTGAGTATTTATGAAATGATTAAAATCAATTTTAAATGTTAATTTCTCGTTTATTTGTCTATTAATTAATTTTGATGTATTAAAGGTTGAGATATTATATATTTTAAGGTCTCATTAACTAATTTATGATATGTAATTGGTTGTAAGTGGTTCGATTAGTTTCAATTGCATACCAAATTAAATTAATTATACATATGGACCTTTGAAGTGCTTTTAATAAAACCGAAATCTAACTCTATCTCCAACTCAAAATACATGAGATGTATGATACATGTCATGGTGTTTTTGTGAATGGAAAATAATCTACTAACCTTATTGATGAATAGATGGTATTTGTTAAAAAAAAAATGTGCTTTATCTAATTATATTTCCTACATGCATGAATAAATATGATCCAAAACTCAGAAGTTATGGTTGATAAATATTTCAAGAATACAGAAATAACATAGTAACAATGAATTATCTGAGAAGAAATGTATTATTACGTAAGACAACTATATGCTTATCTCTGGGAAGAGATGTCTGATTTTCCATTTTGGGTTATATCTTCATTTATACCCATTTTGAAAGTAGGGGAGGATGTGGAAGGTCACCAATATCTAGGGAGATTAATTGGTTTGACTTCCACGCTTTAAAATAATACAGAATTTGAGGAATTACTATTTTTAGAAACTTACTATTTTTAGACTGCACTATTAAAATTAAAATTTGGGGCACTTCTATTGGGTTTTTGGGGGTCAAAATTCATTAAGCATAGATCCATGACATCTCATGGTTTTCTCCTCATTCTTAACTTTCTAGTGGTTCAAATGACGAGTCAATTGGAGCTATGGTGTAAAAGTTATGGCTCCCAAATGTTTCATCATCAGTTGGGGTAGAACTGTCACCCGAATTGTCACCTAAATTACTACCCAGATCATTCCTCTCTCCTTGAAAATAAATGGTCCCCATTGCATCAATGTTCCTCATTAGGTTTGGCAGTTGTGTCTTGATTTGATTCTCTATGAGCCACTCACCTTGGTGGCTAAGCTGGCCCCTTTTGACCACTCAATAAAGTGAAATAGAGTGTCCTCTTTTTGTCTTCATCCAGGTGTCCACAATTTGATCTTCCACTAGAGAAAAACTCTATGGATCAAGATCATCAATGTTAAGTTGTTCTTCTATGACTGAAATGTCCAATAGAGGTGGATGATATGGTTTGAGGAGCTCTACATTGAATATTGGATGCAGACCAAGGTAGGCTAGTAGGTTTAACTAAAAAGCATTTTCTCCAACTTTTTTGGTGATGGTGTAGGGACCATATCATAGAGGCTAAATTTTTTTGTATGGGCATGTAAGTCATTCCTTCTAAAGCCACAACCAAACCTTATCACCCATGGTAAAATGGTGTGCAATCCTATGTTTGTCATGGCATTGCTTATACTTCTGATTCACCTTCTCTAGGATGTCATGAAATTGTTGTTGGATGTATTGCATTTGTTCAATGAACTTTGTTGCTTTTGCTACCTCAGATCTTCCATGAAGTGTGTATTCCATGGTGGAGAATGGAATAGCTATATCATTCATGCCATGGGTTAGGACCCGAAGCACACTTGGAATGGATTGTGCTTGGTTGAGATATGCAGGGCCTGATTGTATCCATGTTGTATGAAAAAAAACCCCTCATCCCATGTATGTGGATGTTTGCAGTGATACATCTAAATCATGTGAACAATCAATTAGTTCACCACCTTTGTCTGACCATCAGTCTATGGATGGAAGGCTGTGGACTTCATCAACTTGGTATCCATCATCTTCCATAGAGTGGAATAGAATATGCTTAGGAACCTACTATCTCGATTTGAGACAATGGACTTGGGGAGACCAAAATGGAGCCATACATGACTAAAATATAGTTGAGCATTTTCTTCAACAAATATATGTTTCTTACAAGCAATCATGATAGACATTTTTGAAAAATGATCAACTACCACAAAAATATAGTCCTTACCATGTTTTGAAGTGGGAAAACCTGAGAGAAAATCCATTGAGACATATTCCCAAGGCCTAGTTGGTTCTGGCAATGGCATGTACAATCTTTGCTTCTTATTTGTTGGCTTGGCTATCGCACATGGGGTACAATATTTAAGATATCTTTCCACATCCTTTTGCATATGGGGCCAGTATAAGTTTTTTTGAATAACTGCCAATGTCTTCTCTATACCAAAGTGTCCAACTATCCTATTGAAATGTGCTTCCCATATCATCTTCTATTGCTCTGTAGTTGGAACATAGATGTGCCCCATATGACAAAGGGCATTATCTTGTAAATAAAAATTAGAAACATGTTTACCTTTTTGAAGCACCTGATATGTATCAGCAAAGGTAGGATCCGCTTCATACATAGCACCCCAAGTGGCAGTCTCATGTCTGCATAAATCAAGAACTATGTGAGTGCAGTAATTGGTGGATGGCTCAGACAATCTACAGTTGTATTTGAGATCCCCTTTCTGTGTTTGATTATTATATGAAATTGTTGAAGATATGTGGCCCACTTTTGGTGCCTCTCATTTCATAGTTTGTTCTATGTCTAGATGAATTCTAATGGTCTATGGTTAGTGTGGATGACAATCTCTTTTCCCAAGATGTAGTATTTCCATTATTTGTAGGCTTGCACAATGGCATAGATCTCCTTATCATATGTCAAATATTTTATAATTGTATCAGTGAAATTTTCATTAAGATATGCAATAAGATGGCCATATTACATGATGACAGCTCCCATAGCATATTCAGATGCATCTATCATCAACTCAAAAGGTTGATGCAAATATGGCAAGGCAAGAATAAGGGCTGAGCAAACTCTATTCTTAAAATTCTCAAATGCCCTTTGTTGTATTTCACCCCACTAAAATGTATCTTTAGCTCCTCCTTTAGTCACTTGGGTTAGTGACCAAGCAACATGTGAAAATCCAAGAACAAACCTGTGATACAAATTTGCAAGACCCAAGAAACTGTAAAGCTCTGTGAGGGTCCTTAGTGTGGGCCATTCTTGAATAACCCAAATCTTTTTTGGATCAACATGGACCCCTTCCTCATTCAAAATGTCCCTGAGGTACTAAATTATTATCTTGAATGTACATTTATCGAGATTTGCATACAACTTGTGCTCTCGAAGAGTTTGAAGCACCTTACGAACATGTTGTAAATGTTCCTCCCATGTTCTACTATAGATGAGTATGTCATCTAGGTAGACAACCAAAAATGAGTTGGTGAAGGGTTGTAGGATGTCATCCATCATCCTCATGAAGGTTACATGTGCATTAGTTAAGCCAAAAGGCATAACTAACCATTTAAAGAGCCTCTCATTAGATTTGAATGTAGTCTTCCAGACATCAGTGGGATCGATGGGAATTTGGTGATACCTAGATTTGAGATCAATTTTGGTGAATAACTTCACACCATAAAATTGGTCTAGCATGTTATCAATCTTGAGGAGAGGGTAGTGATTCTTCACAGTGATTTTATTTAGGGCTCGATAGTCAATGCAAAGCCTCCATATTCCATCTTTATTTGGTGCCAAGATAATTGGGCTGCCACAAGGTGAAGAGCTTAGCCTGATGTGACCCTTTTGGATCAATTCTTGAATCTATCTTTTTATCTCATCATTCTCCAAAACCGATTTGTGATACACAGGACTGTTAGGCAAATGTGATCCTAGGATCAAATTGATAGAATGTTTTATCTAGAAATGCAGTGGAACTCCTGTGGGTGACTTGAATAAGTCATCATATTCTCCTATGTTTTTTCCTATCTACTTTTGTTGTTGTGTTGATTGTGTAGTCAGGACTGCAACATCAGCGTTCTTGGATTTATGTGTTTTGACCACCATGAGAACAAATTGCTTTGTCTTCTCCACAAATCTCTTACATTGGTTAACACTGATCAGGGAGATATATGTGGGAGGTGGTACCTCTGGTACCCTATAGTATCATGTTCCAAGAGTGAGGGTGATTCTTTGAGTTCATGATTCATAGATGCCATGTCGCTCATATATGAATGGCTGACCAAGGAGTATATCACAAACATCTAGATTGACCACATCACACAAGACTTCATCTTGGAAAGGTTTTATTGCATATGAAAGAAGACACTGATGGGTGACACGGAGGTCTCTCCCTGGGCTCAACCATCCAATATTGTATGGCTTTGGATGAGGCTTCATGGATAGATTTAGACTTTTCACAACTTTAGTAGAGATTAAATTCTTTTGACTCCCACTATCAAGAATGAAATGTAAAGGCTTACCTTTTACCCATAATTTGGAGTGAAACAATCTTTCCTTGTCATTTGGCCTTTCCTCACGAGTCTATGATGAAGTGATAATGGTGTCGAGCTCAGCATCTACAATTTATTCTTCATCCTCTTCGACTTTGGGTTGTGTATGAGACAAAGTAGTAGATGTCGAGTATTGTGACTCAAAAAGTAGTGACTTGATGGCTCAACATTCTTCTTTGGAGTGAGTTTCAATTTTGTGGTAATTACATCATTTTCCAGCCTTCTCCTTCTAGGGTTTCTTATCTTGAAACTCTTTTTACTTCCAATTTTGGCCTCATGTTTAACCTTCCTTGTCAGTTTTCCATTTTGAGGGCTGACTCTTCGTATTATTTCTGCCATGCTTCTGCTCAATCTTCACTGCAAATTTGTATGCCTCACCGAGGGTTTCCAAATTGAAGAGTTCCATTTCCCCCCATATGTACCATTATAGTCCACCACGATATTTGAGAGTCTTATGTTTCTCACTTTGTTGGATGCCTAATCTTGCAGACAAAGAATGAAAAATATCTATGTAATCTTGAATAGATTGGTCCTTACCTTGGTGAAGTTGTTGCCACTATATGTACAGATCATCATATGCTCCAATGGGATAGTATTCTTCTTTCACTGCTTCCACAAAATCATCCCATCTAGGTTCCACCTCAAGGCCAATTTCATCTGTACTGAAACTCTTTTTTTACAATTTCCACCAGTTTTTCATGGGCAATGATGCTTTCAAAAGAGAAAAAGTGATCTTTTCTCCATTGGTGAATATTTTTACAGAGAATTAGGAAGACAATTGATCTAACCAATTTTGTACTACATCAGCATTGATTTTACCTTCAAATTTAGGAATATAAAAGTTCACCTAAACCTTGAAGGGTGTTGGGGCACTGAAAGGATGTTCCATGGACGAAGAGCCAAGAAGTGCAACTAAGGAGCCAAAATTTCCCATCAGGAGTTGTTGAATAATTTAGGCAAATTGTTGCAGCATATGTGCTTATTGTCATTGGAGGGCTTCATTCACCATTTCCTTGAAAGGATCAGATGTCTTGATGTCATCTGCCATTTGAAGTCATTTGGAGTGAATAGGTAGATAGTTTGGAAGCTCTATTGTTTTCCACCCAAGCTTCTTATACCTTGACCTCATCTTCAAGATCATACACTCTCAAGACAAACCTCTTTGATACCACTGATCTAAAACTCAGAAGTTCTAGTTGATAAATATTTCAATAACACATAAATAACATAGTAACAACTAATTCTTTGAGAAGAGATGTATTATTACTCAAGATCGCAATACAACTATATGCTTATCTCTGGGAAGAGATGTATGATTTTTCATTTCGAGTTACATCTTCATTTATACCCATTTTGAAAGTATGGGGAGGATGTGGAAGGTCACAAATATCGAGGGAGATTAATTGGCTTGACTTCCATGCTTTAAAATAATACAAAATTTGAGGAATTACTATTTTTAGAAACTTACTATTTTTAGACTGCACTACTAAAATTGAAATTTAGGGCACTTCCATTAGCTTTTTGTGGGGTCAAACTTCATTGAGAATATCTCTATGCCATTTCATGATGTTATCCTCATTATTAACTTTCCAACGGTTCAAACGATGAATCAATTGGAGCTATGGTGCAAAAGTTATGGCTCCCAGAAGTTTCATCATCAGTTGGGGTGGAACTGTCACCCGAATTGTCACCTAAATTTCTACCTGGATCAAAATACCAATTGATGTGCAGGGTAGGGATTTCTAAAGGTTTCATAGGCTGGACCAAAAAATATGTTTTTAATGGATCGTCAAAAACTCATCTTGAGTGAAAATATAAAACATATTCACATACCTTGAGATCTTCTCAGTGTCATCTTAAAAATGAACTACTCTAAGGGTGAGTCTATGAAACTCCTTAGTGTAATCCCTTTTATTCATCTTGTTATGTCTTGATTTATGTAGTTTACTAAATATGCTCATTTGATAATCAAAAGAAAAAAAACATGCATTTTAAGCAACAAATGTATCCCAAGTTTTAATTTTATCCTTACTTCTTCTAACTCTTTTTGTCTACACATGCTACCAACATAAGGATGTATGCCCCTTAACCTTGTACAAGTGAACTTGAATTTATTGGGCTATTTAATATTCTCAAACTCAAATTATTTCTCCAACTCATTAAGTTCTTCTAGTCACAAACTACCAAAATAACTAAGATTTTATAACCGTGGCTTAGTGCACAATCTTGCAACTACACACAAGAATATTGTTCATCTACTAATTCTTCCACATAAATATCAAATGTGTATTCTACATCATTATCACTTTCCTCATCAACAACTGTCCATAGTGTGCCCTCCATAACCTCCATATAGGGTTTCATTCCTCTTATCAACTCAATTGTGTCTGGGCACTCTTGGTGCTCTTGCCACTCTAACAATAAAGCCTTTATGTACAATATGTTATCAAAATCAACTACAACACCATACGTTCTACCCAACACAATCTTTGTTGGAAGATGCCTTTACTAGTTTCTACCCACACCCACAAATGTGTAAAACATAATTCACTCACATGCTCATTGCATAGAAAAAACATTGCTTTGATATCAAGCGATGTACTCATGGTTATTGGAATCAATGATAGACAATTTTATACCATGCAACTCAAAAATTATAAATACATAATGGACTGACTTATAACCTAGTGCATGAAAACAATATATAAAACATAACTCTATTGATTTCAAAGGAGGAATTGAAACCTGGGCACCCACTTGCTTATAGCCTTATTATAAACCTTACAATCTATATGAAACATTATTGCAATCTCATAATATAAGTGTTACAACCTATCTCTCTATTTAGACATATAGATGGCCACCAATCCCTGCCCGAACCAAACATGGTACTATAGCTTGGACTCTCTTGTAGATCTTTCTTGCTCTGACTATATTTTGTTCTTTGCAGAGGAGTTCTTTATCTGCAACCTCTGTAACAAACTTTCCACCCACATCTAACAATAGCGAATTCTTTCCCAAGTGGCTAGCTACTTGGAAACAGAGCTCGTACGTTAAACAGATATGTGGAAAACAACCGTTGAAGTAGTAGAAATGACTTTTCCTCCATCTTTCAAGTAACCATCACCATTTGATGACTGTTTGACTTCCATTTTCTACATGGTTTCACTGACAAGCATTTGAACCTTTAACAAACATGTTGGCATACTGCGACCATAGATATAACTTACACTAAGCCTGCCGCAACCTGTTACAAATGTCCAGGTAGTAGTTGGTTCTAAGTTTTAAGAAACCTTGTGTTAATTCTATATTGTCTATTATGATAAGAACGTTTGTGTCAGAATATGACAGTATGTAGAGACTGTATACCTGACGTGGAAGGATGCAATGGTCTATAGCATGTAGTAAAATTATACCAAGAATCAAAGTTATGCATCAAGCTCGAAGAAGATGTGCCATCTCCTGAATTCATTTACATATTCTATGCATGCCACAAGGTACCAAAATGCATAGCATCTTAAGTTGCAACTTAACCCAAATCCATAGCAGCGCATTAGTTTTCAGGTTTTGCGGCACTGAGAAAGAGAGTGTAACAACTTGTGTCAGTAATATGATGATCTGAGAGATACCGCAGATCTTCTGAAGTAAGCCAAGACTACCACAACAATTTTAACACCCAAGGGATACAACATTGGTTATTTTTAGTATCTTACCTGTGATTTTATTTGATGTAAGATATCATGGGAACCCAGATGCTCCTGCATCAATTGATCTTAATTGTATACAACATTTCTTTTAATGATAAATTTTGTTTGTAAAATTTGATCAAATAACAATTTAAAAATAATATAAGGACAATATGAATTAATTGTATGTACATAATTTAAAATAAACCTTCATTTTTCTGACCATATTTTAATTGAAAACTTAATTTATTATTAATAGTCATAATTACCTTTTATTAATCATTATTGATTGTAATTTTATAAAAATTTAAACCTTAGAAACCATGAAATATTGAAAGTTATCTAAATTTAAATTTGAAAGAATCATCTTAAAAATTAGAAATTTTATTATTTATATTATCTTATAGTTAAATATTTATTTTTTAAATGCATTTTTATCGAACTCTTTATTCAGTGTAAAGTTGTCTATGGCCTAATGTCTTATATCAAATACTAAGATGCTAAAAATTTATCTTCATCAATACCCTAACATCATCTTTTAATAAAAAAATATTAAAATCAAAATTTAAAACACTAATTACAGATTCCAAAGTCACTTTTACTATAAACACCCTAAAATCATGCTTTTAAAAAAACTTCCCAAATATAACTTTAAATCTAACATGTTTTCAATTTAATATGAAATTTAACGAAGAAATTTAAAAAATGATTTTATAAGGTAACTTTAATTAGGCAAAATGTTTGAGTGTTCAATAGTTGATGATACTTTTTCATAATTTCTTTCTATTTTTCTTTGCTTTAATACTGTCTTGTTTGAATCTGATGGCCAGCATGCGCTTCACAATACTGGACGATGATCTATTATCTCATGGCATTCTTCTTTAAAAGATAGTCACTTCCTTATGTTTTAAATAATCAAAGTTCATTAATGGTTGGATCTGAATATATTGGAGATTGACAACGAGCACGGAGTCTATTCACTTTCGGCCTCAGAGCCTGTGAATAAATAATTTTAATCCACATAGATGCAAGAAATAATTTTATTTCACATAGATTTTTTGTTTGGAAAACTATGGTTTTAAAGCATGTTTACATGGTGAATAAACATGGTCAATAGGTTTAGTTTTAAATTTATTTTAGACGGTATTTTGAGTGAATAGAACACTCCCGAGTGAATCGTGATAAGAATTAATTTACAAATCAAATCATTAAATAAATATTTTCACAACTTTAAATAAATTTTCTACTATTATAACTATAGCATGTATTTTGTAATATTAAACTATTTACAAATTTAATATGGTTCGCAGGACACTTCTATTCTTTTGAATCTTTTGAAGGTTATAGGTTATGTTTGTATAACTCATACTCTGTTTTAATTGTTAGTTATTGAAGAATTAATTTTTTTAATAAATCTTATAAAAGTTATATATTGTTATCATATGATTCATACTATATTTAAGTTGTTAGTTTCTTAAAGAAAAATGGTTATTATTTATATATATGGAAAAAAATGATAACTTTATTTATAATTCTCAAAAATAATTTGAAATTTTCAAATGAATAAATTTAATTAATTAATTTTTTTATTAAATTATTTTATATTTATAAAATTCACTTCATTATATATTGAATATTTTAATATGTATAGATATCTGGTTGCAAAAGACATTGTTAATAAAAGATAAAATTGTAGTAAACTAAAGTCAAATATCTCATTAGATTACTTTGGATTTGGATTAGAATGAGCTCTTTTAAGGTATAGTATGTGTTTCTATAATTTTTTTCTATGTTTTTCCTATTTTCAAACCACATTTCTTATTATAATATGTAGGATTTGGCTTTATCTTTTTTATTTATTATTTCCTTAATCTTATTTTTAGGAGATTATGACTTATTTAATAGCCTCTTCAATGTCTAATCTAATTGTTTATAGTATAATGAGTGATTATGAAACTATTAAGAATGGAGCATCAACTCAAGAAGTTTCAAAAAAAAATTGCCCTTAAGGTATTCCATAAGATTTAGACTCTTGATCTAATATTTTTTTCTTATTCTTATATTTTAGTTTTCCTATAATAACTTAATCAATTTTATTTAATAAGTTGTTTTGTTAGAATAATTCTATGTGAAAGTGTATTGAAAACTTATGTTCAATTTGATTGGATGCAACATGGAATTATAGTAGAAGGTATCTAAAATATGATGAGGTTATTTTATTTTATTTTATTTTTATGACCCATCTCACATAAGGATTATTATGAATAAGTCCTTTATTTGGTATATTTGTATCTGTTTTATGGTTTTATTACGTTAGATATGTAATTTTGTTGTTTTTGAACACACAATTCTTAAGGTTCCAATCTGGGTTAAATTCAAAAGATATTTGTTGCCTTTCTAGTATTTGACTGACCAAATAATGGTTATTATCAACCATGTTATATTTCAATATCATCTTCAAAAATAGGTCTATGTGGAATTTAACCTCTTCTATGACATTAAGGATTTTTTTTAAAATTCAATTGGTTGATATTCATTATTCAAAGAGAGTTTTCTACATTAATCTACCTAATACATGTTTCCAGTGTCAATCTACTGAGCATAAAATAAGAGATTGTTGATTATTTTCTTATCAAGATAAATTCATAAGAAATTTGTAGTATGAAATAATCTTTAAGACTAGTGGTGAATACAGGTGGACCATGGTTGGAAGGCATAATGATGGTTATGATAAGAGTGTTACTCCTGATCCCACTATTGGAAAAACCACCAATAAAGTTATTAAATCAACCCTGAACCTAGATTTCCAGGAAAATGCTATGTCTAAAGCTATAGGGAAGGTTACTCATCCTCTCATTCATGATCAATCTAAAATATCAAAAGAAGCAAAAAAACATTAGGTTTTCAATATAACTCTAGATGTAATTTTTTAAATCAGTTTCTTAGACTTCATCTCAATTTCACTCTTAAGATTCGCATGTTGTGTCCCATTAGGTAGACAAAAAAAATTAAAAAAATAATATGAAAAATAAATCCTAAAAAATATTTAATATTTTTTTAAAAATTTAGAAAAATGTGTATGCACTATATCTTTGTATTTATAAGTTAAAGTGCATAAGTTTTTTTAATATCAATGACCCAAATTCAAGATATTTTGAGGAGAAAATATAAGTGGGTGTGCCCTCTTTAAGCTAAAAATTGAGACACACTATTATGCATTCAAGTATTTTCTATGATTCTACATGTCATGCATCACCCAAATACTCTTGCAATCCTCCTTTTAATATGGAGGAAGATATCATTTTGTATAACCTCATCAACCATTTCAAATTAAATATGTAATGTAATCAAGCCAATAGAAAAACTATAGATGATATGTTTGGTTCCCTTGAGAGCTTAGGATTTAATGATATGTCTCTTGACTCATGTAATCCATTATTTTATTATCATGAAACATGTGGGATCTTATAAACTCAAATCACAGGCAATGTTGTAAAAATTGTTTAGCTCCAATTTCTAGAAATGGACATTTTCTAATTATAATAAATTAAGTTGGCAAGATTTTTTCTTATAAATATTAGTAAAGTAATTAGGATTGATAGTTTAGTCATGACTATAAATCAATAAAATGGTGTGTAGGAATGTTACCATATATTTCTCTGAAATGGAAACCACATTATGTGGATCATGGGTGTGATCCCTCAAACTATGCTCTCTAGGTGTTATTAGATATTATGAACATCTATTTTTGTTTAATTAAGATTTATGCATCTAATGAAATGATGGAAAAGGTGGTTCCTTAGTGGTGGATTTTTAATGAGTTACTAGATGTGTGTTGTGTTATGTGTGGGGGATTTAATATGATTGGACAACTAACTGACAAACTCAACAAACTATCTATGTGATGGACAATTAAAAAGTGAGAGGCATGGTTATATATGCATAATAAATATGGGTTTTATGACCCCATTTTTATCAAAACTCAATGAATACCATATGACACACGTGGAAAAAAAACCCACCATGCATCTAATAAATAATTTCAGAGGATTGATAAAGCCATGATCTCCATGAAATTGTATTTATAATTTGATAACTGTTTTCCATTGACACTGAAGACATTGCATGAATTTGTCCCTTTTGATCATGTTCCCATTTTATTTCACATTAAGTAGAAATTTAAGCTTCCAAAGTTTTTAAAATACAATTATTTTCTCAGTAATGCACTTTGGATTCATGAACTTACATTGGCAGACATTTTGTGAGTTTATAGCATTATACCTACCATGTAAGACTCTTTGGCTAGATTTAATAGTGGTAGGATGAGTTCACTTACATCGTTCAATTTATTAAAATATATAAGAATCAACTAAGATGTGTCCACCAACATTTATACTTCACGACCACATTGGAGCTCAGATGTGCAATGGCCATTTTAGTGAAAGTTACCTTCCACGAACTTTTGCAACTATAAGTAGTGGTGCTTTGTCAGTGAATTTAGATTGCAAATGATTATAATAAATGAGTTGTTTAGATCAAAGCCAGAATTCATTAGTTAATTAAGAGACAAAGTGTGTAAATATTTTTTCAAAATTATAAAAGTAAAACATGAAACTTAACAAACAAAAACCACTAAAAAATCTAACTAGAGGCTATAGAAGAATACATTTTTCAGATCTACTATGAATCTTTCAAATCCAAGTCTCTTGTCCAACTAACAAACATAGGGTATATCAAGTTCATACCTTAGATGGGACATTTAGATTTGATATATGCAACTAATTTTTCATCACCTTGATCAATGTTATGTATAAAACAATAGCAAAAAATATCACACAACACATTCTCCATCTCCTACCATTAATTTTTATTTTTGAACAAACTAGGTTTATGAAAAATAAATAGGATCAGAGCATATTAGGAAGACATGGAGTGGGTTTGTAAATCTAATCAATGAGAATTATTTGTTAATATAGACTTTGAGAAAGCATATGATCACATCAAGTGGGTATTCATCTTGGTTATTTTATTATCGTTAGGATTTAGTACCAATTTTATGCATTCATTTCAGATGTTGTCTACAAATGCCTCAAACTTTCTCTTGGTCAAAAGTGTCCATTTTGATCAATTTGGGTTATTCCACTCAATTAGAAAAGGATGCCTAGTAATTCCATCTCTGTATGTGCTTATTATAGATGGTTTTGTATATATTTTGTTGAATTCTAAATCACATGGTCTTGTTAAGTGATTTTTTCTTCCCTTGGATGAGCCTGCTCAACTACTTAATGGTCATTTTGTTAATGTATCCTTTCTCACTCTTATGTAGGTTGAGTTTAATATCAATAATTATATAAAATTTGTTAAGACTCTATTCCTAGCTTCCAGAATAAGTATTCAATGGTGAAAGACTCAAGCTCAAGTATTGAATGATGAAAGACTCATTATTAACTTCCCACCTTAACCTCCTTGTTGGACAAGTATAATTGGAAATGGATCCAACATGGCAAGGTTTTTCATTTTGTATGGAATTCCTTCACATTTTAGGCTACCCCATCCCTTCTATGGTAATATGTTATTAGTTGAGTTGATAAAAACCTCCCTAATTAGATCATGTTTTATCAAAATTTGGAATCAATATATGATTAAGCCTAATTTAGATAAATTGAGTGGAAAATAGAAATATATTGTAAATCAACTTGTGAAAATTAAAATACTAAACTCCACAAAGTGAAATCGAACAAAAAAATACTAAATATTAATAAAATGGAAAAACTAGTTATTTAATGTTTGAGATATAACTGTGTGATGCTAACAAACAACTAAAACTAACAAATAGGAAGTAACCTTGTAAGTGTAAAGAGACTGAGATTGAAATTGATGAAGGATAAAATCATTTGACTTGGGACAATATTGACTACCACTATAATCATAAGTTATTTTATCTTGTCCTCTTCTAAAAATTAGATAAATTAGGTCATAGTCATTTACAATAGCTTAAATTAGGCATGTGTGTAGAGATTCAACTTTTATATGTGTGGGAAATCCCTGCAAAAGACTTCTTCAAAGTTGAAACCCTAATGGGGCTTATAATAAATAGAACCCTAAAAATAGAAAATAAGTGGAATGTAATGGGATGACATGACCCAAATCACCCCCAAAATGACTAATCGATACTTATGTACCCAATACTCTGAATAGATAAATCAAGCCCACATAGTTCTCCCACTTAGAGTGATTTTTGAAATTTTGGTCCTTTGATTATATGAATACATCTAGAAATGGATTCAATACTTGATCATGTTTTGCTTTGTCTTGAATATAATATGATTTGGACTTGGCTGAGGATTGCTTCAAATGATTAGAATCATAACTGGGAAGAATAGGGAAGCTATGCTTAATATGTTATAGTGTAGGTGTGTCTATGTATTGAAATTTTCAAGTGGTAGAATAAGTGACTTAGGTATACCTTTATAGTAATCCAATGTATTAAAATGTTTAAAACTTTGATGATTTTATTGATCAACTTTAGATGATTATATATAATGAACAATCAGTTACAAATTTGTAACTACCAATCGACACCTAAGCACCTAACCGCTATGCAACTAATCACTAACCAGTGCCATAAAAGATAACTAAATTGACTAAATAAGATAACTAAACAATGTAATATGAAAATTATGCTAACATTCCCCCCTTTATTACATTTTTTTTATAAATATACTCCTAAAATAGATCAAAGTTCACCTTGCCAAGAGACTTGGTGAGTATATCTGTTAGCTATGAATCTGTCAGGCAGTACTAAAGCTGAAGTGGTGGTTCAAGATTTGTTCTCTGATGTAATGACATTGAACCTCAATGTGTTTGGTTCATTCATGAAATATTAGATTCTTCACAAGCTTCAACACACCTTGATTGTCATAGAATAGAATTGGTGGCTGATCTTTAGGAATCTCCATATCAGACAAAATATGATGTATCCATATTGCTTTGCACATAGTTCCTTGTGTAGTGTGATACTCTGCCTCCATCGATGAGAGAGAAACTACTAATTAATTTTTGTTGATCCATGAAATGGGTCCAGATTTGAGATGAAAAATGTATCCTAAAGTAGATTTTATGTCATCAACAGATCCAGCATAGTCTGAGTTGGTGTGTCCCTACAAGAAGAATTGACTATTTTTTTATATTATAAACCATACTCAAGTGTACCTTAAACATATCTCAAAACATGTTTTTCTACAACCCAATGACATTTCTTTGGTTCCTATATAAATATGGAAAGATAGCTCATAACAAAACATATATCTGGTCTGCTGTAGGTCAAGTAGATGAGACTTCCAATGAGCTATCTATAGAGAGTTGCATCCACTTGAGGGGAATCTAGGAATAAAGAGAGTTGTAAACCTTTCTCCATCGATGTTAAAAGAGGTTTACAATTTAACATTCTATACTTTTCCATGAGTTTCTTGGCATATTTTATGTGGGAGATAAAAATGTGATTCTATTTCCACCATATCTCCAAGCCAAGATAATTATGTAGTAGCCCCAAATCAGTCATATCAAAGGATTTCTTTAGGTCATTCTTTACTGCATCAACAAGATCATCTGAACTACCAGTGATCACAAGATCATCCACATACAAGAAAATAATGACAATATTTGTACCTGCCTTCTTGATAGACAAATTATAATCAGAAGGGTTACAAATGAAACCATGTTGCAATAGGTGATCATCTATTTTTATGTACCATGCTCAAGGTGCTTGCTTAAGTCCATAAAGTGACTTAACTAGATGACATACCTTTTGTGGATGTTTGTCATCGATGAACCTTCTAGTTGGGTCATGTATACTTCTTCTTTCAGATCATCATTCAGGAAAGCAATCTTAACATCCATTTGTTGAAGTTTCCATCCATACTATGTTACCAGTGTGCAAACAACTCTAATGGTCTTGATTTTTGCAGTGGGTGCAAAGGTCTCCTTATAATCAATGCCTTATTGTTGAGCATAACCCTTTGCAAAAAGTCATGCTTTGTGTTTGTGGATGGATCCATCTACCTTGCACTTTTTTTTTGAAAATCCATTTGCAACCAATGGATTTCTTCCCTATAGGCAAATCAACGAGTTTCCATGTCCTATTTTTTATGAGGGCATCATATTCAGCTTCCATGGTTTTCTTCCACTCAGGTTGACTTAAGGCCTCTCAAATTGTCTCCAGTTTAGTGCTATCAACTACTAAACTCATGAGTGCAAGATTGACTTCATGTCTCACCTATCTTCTTGTTCGGACTATTGATGAAGTGTCTAGAGGAGAGCTCAGGTGATTCCTTGATTGTGGAATCTAACCATTTAGGATGTGGATGTTGATTTGATGAAGAACTACCTTGTAGATTACCAAGATCAATGAATAATTCTCCTACTTGTAGCTCACCTTATTCATGCTCATCATCTAACTATGGGAAAAGTCTATGAGAGGTGGTATGGTCTATCTCCTTCTATGCCAATGAGTCAAATGATGATTCATCATAAACCACATCATGATTTTCATAAATCTTCTTCGTCTCAAGATCCATGAGATGGTATGCTTTGGAGGTAGTGTTATACCCCAAGAAAATACACTGGAGGATCTTTGGTTCAATCTTCTTCCTCTTTTTATCTAGGGCATGCATATAAGAAGTACAACCAAATACTCTAAGATGGAAAATCGATGGTTTAAGACCACTCCATACCTCTTTCGATGTCTTTTCTAGCAAGATCTTTGTTGGTGCTCTATTGAGAAGACAGACAGTCGTTTGTACTACTTATGCCCAGAATTGTGCCATCAACTTTATAGTAGATAGCATGAAATGAGCCATCTCCATGACTGAGCAATTACATCATTCTACTATTCCATTCTATTGAGGCGTATAGGGAGTAGTCAGGTGTTGCTTGATGCCATGTTGCTTTAGGAATTATAAGAACTCTTTTGATGTGAATTTTCCCCCTCATTCTAAGCAGATGAGTTGAAGTCTCTTTTTAGACTATGTAACAACACGCTGATGGAAGGCCTTGAAATGTGCAAGGGCTTCACTCTTCTTTTTTATAAAGAACACCCAAGTCTTGCAAGAAAAATCATCAACAAACAACTGAAAGTACCTGAATCCTCGAAGGGATGTTGGTAGGAGTCTGCATAGATCAGTATGCACCATGGCAAGATGTTCCTAAGCATGAGAGGAACTTGACTTAAATGGAACCTGATGTTGTTTGCCCATAAAACAACTAAGACATATTGACAAAGAATGGGAAAGGTGAGGAATTACACATACCATTGCCTTAGAACTGAGCTAGAAGAGGGAACTAGTAAATAAATGCCCATAGTGGTAGTACCAAAGTGTAGTGGATTCTACCATAGAGGTAGTGAGTGTAACTTCACTGGTTGAAACTGCATCTAAGGTAAATAATTGATCCTTCAAAAAGGCTTTAGCAAGACCCTGACCTTCTCAGGAAATGAGATAGGATTTGATGCCTTGATGGACTAGATACTCTACTTTTATCTTGTGATTCAAAAGTTGATTGACAGATAAGAGATTTGTTGTCAAACTAGGGACATAAAGTACCTTTGTAAGAATACAACATCTTGTCTCGAGAGGAATGGTAGAATCAAAGAGTTCCATATATCCAATCATGTGCTTGATGGCACCAGAGTCTATTAACCAAATTTTGCATACTATTGTCGAGGTTTGGGAGACTAGTACAAGCTCATCATGGGCTCCATATGCTTCTTCTTCTTCTACTTCATTATCAGATGCATTCTCCTCTTGCTTTTGTACTACTACATGCCCTTTCTGCTTCCATTGTCAAGGACATCTTTTAGATTTTTGTGAATCTTCTTTACTGAAAGAGCCCTATTGACTAGATTGGCCTTGAGATAAGGCATTATACTAGCAATGATCAATATCGTGCATGTGGATTTTGTAAATGTAACACCACCACTTTAGCTTCTCAGTATTTTATTATTGTTGATGTTGTTGTGCTTGATTCGGAGGTCCCTCCTTGAATTTTAGACCTCATTTTTTGGATATCAGAGCTTTGTCCTCAAATTCTTCATGCACGGATGGAATTGCTTCCTCTTATTGAAGCAAATTAACCAGTTCTTTGAAAGACACTACTTGCTTGGTAATGTTGAGTGTCAAATGAATATGCAAAACTGAGATGGGAGAGTTCTCAGCATGATCAAAACCAACATCTTATCCTCGATCTTTTCTTCAAGTACAACAAATTTTTCTCGTAATTCTGTAACCCAACTTAAGAACTCCTCAACCTTTTCACCTGATTTCATACTAAGTGTATGAAAAAGTGAATGTAGATGCAGGATTTAGGCTTGGTTCACCTCATAAATTGTGGACAAAATGGCCCATGCCTCTTTGGATGTCCGTGAATCATGAACATGCAGTTGAACTTTCATCAGTAATATTGAGAGTTATTAGAATGAGTGATTTTGCATACTTATCAAACTTCCTTTGCTCGTCAAGTTTGGTAGGATGGGTCAATGTTCTAGTGATGATGCCCTATATTTCTTCAAATTGAAGAATCATTTGCATCTTCATCTTCCAAGCGGAAAAATTAGGCCCTTTCAAGTGATGGGCATCTGACAATAATAACTTGGGTGCAGACATTTTCTAAAGATTTCCTTACTTTTGCAAATTAATTACAAGCTAGAACAAGTATTTATTGCTTCAAAGTTTCAAAACTTCTATATTTGAAAGATGTACCTTGGAGGGTTTTGCTCCAATATTTCACATCTCGTGGCTTTGGATCTTTGACTACACTCTCTTCATTTTGAGGAATGCTCAATGGACTGTTGTAGTTGCAGGTCTAGACCATAGTCTTCAGACACCTCCTTTGCACAATGTCCTAACCTTTTGCCAACATTGAACTTCCACACTTCAGGTTTGGCATCACGCTTCTCTCTCCTTTCCAACGTTGTCTTCTTTCCAGGGGTCACTGCTCTGATTTGGCATGTTACAATACATCGATCCAAATTTGTGAGCGGAACAAGCTTCGATGATTCTTATCAGGTTTTCAGTGCTCTCACTGACTACCCTCTTTTGCAGTTCGCCACTTCCTCAAGGTTTATCGTGTTGGATTAAGTGTACATAATGACTCTTTAGCTCAATGTAAAGCACTGAAGAGTATCTATCAAATTCATCCACTGACCTCATCTTTTTCTAAGATTTATACTTTAATAAATACTTAAACAACACCTTTTACACCATCATCCTTACCTTTAAATTATAATGAAAAATTACTATTAAAACTTTTTAAAATAATTATTAAAAAGTTAAAATTATACAATATTCAAAACAAATTAATAAAAAGAGGAGATTATAATAAATACCTTAGCAGCGTGTACTAATAATAATGGAGTGTAGTTTGCGACGCAATACAATTCATAGCGTGGAGCATATTGCAACCAAACAGGCTTAGGTAGAGCTGACGTTCTCAACGACTTTTATTTCATACAATAAGACAACAACTGCTCTATTTCATTTCACAGACTCATTTGACGAAGATGAATGTATAAACTGACACACTTGTTTCATCATTACCGACGCATTCTCCGAGCCAGGCTTCACCAGATGGAAGATATGGCCTTCACCTTCCGTCTCAATCAACTCCACATCTTTTCCTGCCTTCTTCAACGCTTCGTAATACTGAACGCCTATATCTTTCAGAAAATCCTTCTCTTCAACAAACACAACAATCCTCGAGTACACGAGACTGGAGAGGCTCGGAGAAGCCGGAGAAACAGGGTTGGAGAAGGGGTGATCTTTATTCTTCCCGTCTGGCAGGGAAAGCTTCCAAACATCATCACACGCCTTAGCAAATCCGTCGTGTTCAGAGCTCCCTTCACACCCAATCAATTCTTCTCCCGCAAAGAAGGAGTGAACTACAATGGCCCCAACCACACGCAGGCGCCTCCATTGTTTCTCACGGCTTCCCAGTCCCACATGGTGTACGATGTTGCCTCCCGCGCTGTCGCCCGCGACGAAGCACGCGGCGAGATCTGCATGTGATTCGATCCAGGGATCGAATCCCGTTTCCAGCCATTCGAGCACGCTGAGGCAGTCGTCGTAGGCTGCAGGAAGGCGGTGCTCTGGTGCTCTGCTGTAATTCACCGACAGGCAGATGACGTTGCCCTCTTTGGCCAGTAAATTCAGATAACTGTGATAAGTTGAGGAGGCGGCGGATTCGAAGCAGAAGCCCCCCTCCGTGATTGTATACCACTACTGGAACTTCGGGGCTCTCCTTTTCCAGAGGAGGAAGATAGATGCGCACATAAAGCCCTGTGTTGTCATCCAATATTGCGTCTTTGGAGGCTACTTGTGCGTGGGGTGAAAGCTCGGGGGGCACGTCGTCTGTGCCCGTAATGCGTTGCACAGATCCATCTGTGTACAATCTGATAACAGTAGAAGCATAAGCTATGGAACGCGACTCCATTGATCCAGATCGAAGCGCTGTACCTTATCTATAAACATAAGCTATGGAAAAGGAACTCTTCTAATCTGGTGCACGTATTATAGGTGGTTGTCCGTCGTTGAATCGTCGGTGTCATTTTGACAGTCAATGCCGGCCGGGGACAAATCCGTCAATTTTATTAATATTTTATTTTTTCGTCAATGTTGCGATGGAAAGATTTTTTTGTCTTCGCTGGTGAATGACTTGACGACACCTTTGCCCGTTTTTATACTCGACTCATTTTTTTTAAAGGTCAAATGATTCTAAGACGACCCGGAAATTGACGGGCAGTAGCCTGTTTTAAATCTATTACTTATTTTTTTAAATGAAAGCATTATATCTAATTTTTGTTTAAAAATTTAAAAAAAATATAAAGCAATGCAATAAGTTAATATGAAAAAAAAAGGTGGAGAAGTCACACCCACATGTCATACACCATGCCTAATGGTCACGGGAAAGTACAACGAAGCTAATAAACGTTGCCAATCAAAAAAAGGTAAAGAAAGGAAATAATTAAGCCATCGCCACAAATATAGTGGTGGGAGGAGGGGGAGGTGGGGGACTATCTTGTTTTCTTCCCTA
Organism: Torreya grandis; assembly: GCA_037957365.1. NCBI lineage: Eukaryota > Viridiplantae > Streptophyta > Pinopsida > Cupressales > Taxaceae > Torreya > Torreya grandis. The sequence continues at coordinate 1,617,837 of JARHVA010003887.1, forward strand.
TCCCACATTAGCAAGCGGATCCTCAGATTCATTAAAGGGCTCCCAGAGATCAATATTATCTTCAGTAACATTTCTCACTTCTACAGTAGATCTCCATAGAAAAATGGCCAAAGCCGGCCTTAAAAACTTGTTTGACGGAGGCAGCGAGGTGTCCCAACCATCATGCTAGTTTCTGATAGGAAGGGGATACCCCCAACCACCCATCTATCGTTGAGTATGAGGCCCCCAACCATCCCCCTGATGACGAATATTTAGGCTAGCACCACGTTGCAAGCTTCTCCTTGACGGAGACCTCCTAGGACCACATGGGGATAAGGAATGCCCTCTTTGACCTCTGGAATGCCTCCTCAAACCATGTCCAAATGATGAAGCCGAACCACAATGAGAGGCAGGAAAGGGAGGCACCTGACTAATAGCACATGGGTACCCACCTAGCACTCCATTAGTGACTAAAGATGGGACAGCTCCCTTTGGACTTTATCTATATGGTCAAGGAGCTAAAGAGACAAATTGGAGATAACGTTAACTTTATTAGCAATAAATAAATTTATGTCTCTATGTTGCTTGTTAAAGATAGCATGATTCCTGTCTTTCCAAATACAAAGAAGAATATTAGCATGAAGAATAAGCCAGAAAAAAATGTATTTTGTAGGCAAAAGGGCCGAGTCCCCCAAGAGAGCAATTTTCTAGGTGAAAGGTTCAGGGCAAAAAGCTTAGAACAATGAGTGTATCCACATCCAAGCAGACTATGCATATGGATAGAACCAGAGCACATGCTTAACCAACTCAGGATGCTCGCAGGTCAGGCACAGGGGATTGGTAACCCCAAGATGCTTGAGTCATTTTCCTTGTGGGAAACCATGATAAAGCAAACACCAAATAAAATGAGTTTTTTTAGGTTCAATGGGCATGGCCCACAGCTTGGAAAATCTTCTAGCCCACACAGAATGGTGAGACTTGATATTCCAGACCTTGTTTAATTTTCCAAGGGAAGCCCTTAAGGAGTTTGAATTTGATAGCCCAAGCTAGGAGTATAGTTTCTAAAAGGGGTGGTCGTAGGCTAATTCCAATCCCTCCACCATGGAGCTCTGATGGAAATGCCAAGTTTGTGAGTCAAAGATTCTAAAATAGCTTCCTGAATTTCCTTGATAGATTCAACATCACTACTGAGTAAATTGAATTTTCTTTTGAGTTGATCCTAGGGGATCCAATCCCTGGTCTGATGACAAAACAAGTCCCCAATGGTTTTGATCCCTCGTTTGAAGAGCTAAAGGCTCTTAATTCAAGGAACCTAGGCAAAAGGGACATTATAAAAATTGATTGAAGGAGACCACCAAAGGGATTTTGAATTGATAGAAAACCCTAGCCTAAATTCCTCCCCTTCCCAAACTAGCAAGGGTTTGAGCAACTCTGAAGCCTTCCAAATGCTTTTAACAATGAAAGTGCCTTGAATTTTCACATTGACTAGTGTAAGAAGAATGGTCTAAAAATTAAACCCTTTATAGGCTTGTCTCCCAAGAGGAACCCCTTGGGTAATACAATGCTGACAAGAAGTTTCTAGGCTTCGTTCCCTTCAAAATAATGAATAACCCACTTGGCAGTGAGAATAAACCCTTGAGTTCTAACATCAATGAGACCAAACCCCCCAGCTTCTCTAGGCTTGCAATACAAATCCCAGGCCACCTAATGAAAACAAACTTTCCATCAACATTGGCCCACAAAAATTCCCTAAGGAGCTTCTCAAGTTTTCCATATGTTGCTTTAGACAGAGGCTAACATGCAAAATAATAAACATGGGTGGCTACAAGAACCTTAAAATAGATTTGGAACTTGCCTACCAAGGATAATGGTTTGGTAACCTAATAGGATATCTTCTTCTCCACCCTTTGAATGACATAAGACCAAAGCTCCGTCGGGGAGGACTGGAAGGCAAAGGGAATTCACAAAAACTTGAATTTCTCACTATGGGAAATCCAACTCCAATGGTAATCTAAAAGCCAACTTGGTCTAAGAGATATGAATTGTTTGTAACATCTAGTCTTTCTCCATTGAATGGAGGACCTTGAAGCCATGCAGAAGTTGTTCAAACAAAGCAAAACATTTTGCACTAAGGATTCTTCCTCCAGAAGTGTCAAAAATGAATCATTCGTAAAATGCCCATTCACCATTTATTGTGAGGTATTGGGCAAGGTGATCCCTTTGATTAGATGCCTAAATGTAAAATCAGCTAAAAGATAGATAAAACCTTCTACTGTAATAACATAAAGAGTTGGATCTAGCAGGAAACCCTATCTAATAGATTTTTGAAGCTTAAACCATTGAGAATGAGTCACATTAATGGTGAGGAAAACTCCAACATCTTTTAAAAGCATTTGAATAGACCGAACAAATTGGGGGCCAAATCTAATAGCCTAGAGCATAGCAATAATAAAAGGCCACTCAATTTTGTCATAAGCTTTCTCAAAATCAATCTTGATGAATATAGATTTTTTATTGGAGGCCTGGGCCCATTCCATGCCCTCCCAAACTACAATAATGTTATCCAGAATGAATTAATCTTTGATGAACCATGTCTGCTTAGTTATAATAATCAAGAGAAGATGTCTCAGCTTAAGAGCAAGTGCTTTGGCTATGATCTTGTAAGAGACATTCAACAGGGTGATCAGCCTCTAGTTGGTGATAAGTTCAAGATCTCCTTCTTTGGGGATAAATTTAATATTTCCTTTATTGATGGAGGGCCCAATCAACCCCCTCAACATGGCTTCAAGATAGACTTTGTGCAAATTTGGGCCAATAATATCCCAAAAAGTTTGGTAAAATTCACATGGGAAACCATTAACTCCTGAGGCTTATCCAAGGCAATGGAGAAGGCAACTTCCTTAAGATCATTGATGTGAAGAAGGTAGTCACAAGCCACACATTGAGTCTCAGAGAGCTTGCATGGTGTGGCCAAAAAACATTTGAGCAAGGCTTCTTCCCTAGCAAGAGAATTGGGTTATCCTATAAAAACATTTTTACAATGTTTAACAAAGCCCCTAAGATGTCAAGGAGTTTGGTAAGAATTTTAGATCCTATTTTTATGTTTTTAATCTTATCTAAAGTTTTTTTAGCATGTAAAAATGCGAAAAATTCTTTTGAAACTTTGTCACCCATTTTCAGCGAATGAAGTTAATCTCTAATTTGTGCCCCTCTTGCTTGGTAATTCTCCTCAAGCTTAAGCTTGTGTTTCCACATGGTTGTTTTAGCTTAGAGAGTAATATTAAAAGGGTTATTGTCTAGCTCCCTGGAGGCAAGCACATACTCATGGTATGAAACTTCATGCTCTCATTTGTAAAATATGGCAGCTGGCTTCTCAAATGATCTGAGGAAAGTGGTGGTGTGAGTGATAACATCCTCCCACCACTCAATCCATCATGTTTCTCCAAGAGGCCAAGCAGCTAAATTCTAGATTTTGAGAATATAGTCCCTCAATTTTTTATGAGAAAGATGCACTGTGTTAAGATAGTATTGAGAATAACATGGCCTAGTAGGCATAGAATTCTTAGCCACTTGGAAAGAGATAGGTTGGTGGTCTAATAAAAGAGTGGTCTTGAAAACCGCCACTGGCAGGCCTGCTTTACTAGGGATGAAGAAGAGATTGTTGTGTGCCACGAGAACTTGATCTAATCTAATTAGCACTTGATCATCCCCTTGCCAGAAGTTGGACCAAGTAAACCAAGTGTGGTTTGTTGACTTCCAGCCATGGTTGGGATCATACAAGCCAAGCTTATTTCTCATGTAAAATCAGGCTTCTCTCTCACCTGCACACCAATGCATGGGAAAATGACCAACCTTGTCCTCTAGGGATTCCACCATGTTGAAATCATTGTAAAGTACCCAATAAGTATCGATCAATGAGCTAGCAAGCCGCCACTAGAGCCTAGATCTGTCAATAGCATCATTAGAGGTGTATAAGTTGGCCAACCCCAAAATGTGATTATCAAGGTCAAAAAGGACCCTGAGCACCCTTTGTGAGGGGTCAGTACCCTAGGAAATGACATGTGAGCCCAACTCTATAGAGAAATGGGTGGCCACACCACCTCTGCCTATCTCATGAGATGTGACAAAAGGCATAGTAGTGGGACAAATGGTACAAAGAGAAGAAAACAATAAAAAGCTAGAAATTTTTACCTCTTACAGAAAAAACACATTCATCTTCTCAAAATGTTGACAATTGTCCCCTACTAGATATCTCCTAGTATGTTCAGTAAGTCCATGTACATTCTATGAATAAACAAACATTTAACAATCATCAAGATACATGTCATCACCTCCATTGGCCAAGGGTCCAAAGCGGTTCACAAAAGATTGTGAAGTGTGGGCTACATCACCTATAGAAAAGGTATGCTACTTGCCCTTATAATAATCCTCTCGACCATGTGAGGAACTATATGATCTCACAAGCAACACTTGCCTTACAACCACTATGGTCCCATTCTCATCAATAAACACATAATTTGTAGGGTTGTTAATGGCAATATGAGAGGCAAATGAAAAATGATTGCTTAGATTGTCTCCCTTATATGAAGGAAGAATTGAACTCATAGCTTGAGGGGTTCTAATGATAGAGGAAGGTTTGGTTTTGGTAGAGGCTACTAGAGGTTGCTTAGAAGAAGAAGGGTTGGTAGATTGCAGGTCAACGATAGTGGCTGAATGCACGGAGGAAGAGTTTGAACTATTCATAGGTTTATAAATGGTTGTTTGCACCTTGGCATTATCCTATTATTATTTTGTTCCTTTTTGTTGGTGACCACTATCCAACAATCATTTGAAGCAACCAAAGATTTGGGTTGGGGAACTGGCTTGGTCGAAGGCATTTTATCAAAGAAATCTAAAGGGGGGACCATAAGAGGGATCTCCTAAATCATATGGTCAGGGGATTGACATCGAAACTAGGTATTGGGTAAGTTTATGTTAAGCCCTATTTGAATCTCAATAGAGTCCTTAAGGTCCCTTGCTAGGTCAACCTCCACGCAGATTCTCTTTTGTGGCTACACTGAGAAAATTTTGGGTTGTTCATGACAAATAACCTTGCCAAGCATAAGGGCTAGCTGGTCATTAAAGCCCCAAAGGGGAAGGGGAAGACCAGGGAACTCCACCCAAACTAACACTTTGAGCTTGGCTTGTTCAAAGACTTGAAAATCAGCCGCCCATTGCGAAAAGACAACCAAAGAATTTATAATGAACCATGGGCCATGGCTGATAATTGTCTTGCAATGATCAAGGTCACTAAAGCAAAAAATAAAAAAGCCCCGGGTAAGATTTTGTACACCCTCCAATTTAACACTAGTCCAGTGGTTGCGAAGCCATTGTTTGAGTAAGCTCTCACGGGGGACTCTACCCAAAAAATAAGCAATCAAAGAAAATGAAGCAAGAAGGTTGCATGCCTTATCAAATTCAATGGTAGCTATAATAACATCCGGAGAAGAATCCAGGATGGTTTCATTACCTCATCGTAAACTTTCAGGATGAATTTTCTCACTCGCTTGGGTGCCATTGCTCAATCCTCTAGCCACTCCTACATCAATAGATGCAGAGGGGGAGTGTGAGGCCATAAATAAAGGCCATCTAGATCCTAAAAGATTGATAGTATGACACCTAGGCCAAACAAGGTAAGCAGAGTAATGAGATCGTACCAAAACCTTGGATGGTCTCAATCTTTAATATTAAAAAATACATCTACAATTTCTTAAAAATGAGAACAATTTAATTTTTATTTTTCGTGGAGACCAATTTATTTCTTTCTTTCAAAAAACTAATTTATTTTTATTTTTTCAATATAAAAATAAAAACATATTATAAATTTTTTCATTACATATCAAAACTTTCACATTTTTTTAAGAGACATTTCATTGCAAATTTTCGTATTATATATCATAGATTTTATAAAACATTTTTTAAAATCATTTAATCTATCTAAAAATAATAAAAGAAAATAAAAATACAAACGTGCATTGTTTTTATAACTCTATTAAATATAAAATTTCTCATCTATTAATTAGTTTTAGAACCTTAATTTCTATATATTACACGACATGATTAATAGAGGAGGAGATATCACATCATCAAGATTAATACTATTTTAATTTAACTCTTTCAAGCTAACAACATGCAAGGAGTTATAGAAGAAAACCATTTATAAAGGAAACCACTACATTAGGTAAACTATGCACAAAATTATTACTTATTGAAGGCACATAAGAAATCATAAATCTTTGCAAATGAAAGATAAGATTAGTTTAAAATAAGATGTCATTTATTTAAGATACATAGCACCAATATTTCTCAATAAAATGTTCAATCAACAATTTAAAATTTCGTTATAAGATTTTTTGTTGTGCAAATTGATGATGAATTTGTACTTTTTTTTTTTTTTCTTCCAAGGGGGCGGGGCGGGGGGAATTCAGACTAATTTATTTTTAGTGTTAAGAAAAGTGAGTCATGAATTTCTACCGTTTATTATTATTATAACCATCTTATTTATTAATATTTTTTTAATTAATATTGATATTGCTGATATGTTTTAATAGTAAAACTTTATGTTTAATTTTCATTGAAAATTTAATAAATATTATTTATTTTATTGGATTATAATAAATTTACTTTTGAAAAATATAAATTATTGTAAAAAGGTAATAAGAAAAAATATATATTTTATCATTGTAGATTTTAAAAATGGTTCCTAGATATTTATTAGTTATTAAATTGTACAATTTGAAGATATTTGTGTATTTTTCAATTATTAATTATATGTGTGTATTTTTCAATTATTAATTATATCAAATTTTATTGGTATGCTTTTAGATTTTGATGGTCTCCATCAATAACATTCATTAATATATCTTGTAAAAAAAATTTAAAAATAAGAATTTTATTTTTTTTAATATATATTTTTTAAATGTCACAAATAATTATTAAAAGAATTGTATTTTAATTCATGAAGATGATAGTTTGTTATATCATCCACTAAGATACAAATCCTTCTTTATATTTAACAAAAATGTCAAACCTTCAAATCTATTTAATTCTAAGCTTTTAAATAAAAATATTACACTTAAATTTTATTTAAAAATATATATTATAAATTTTCTCATTACACAAAATATTTCATAAAAACTACTTTTAAAATAATTTCATCTATATAAAAATAAACGAAAATCCTAATAAAAATGTACATTTTTTTTATAACTTTATTAAATATGTATTTTCTTATCTATTAATTAATCTTACAACCTTAATTTTTATATATTACAAAAATATACAAATACAAGAAAAATTATGCAAACACATCATCAAAATTAATACTAGTTTAATTCAAGTCTTTCCAACTAATGACATACACGGCGTTCTAGATGAAAGCCATTTATAAAAGGTCAATAAAGTATGTCACAAAAGTCTTTTTTATTAAAAGCATGCAAGAAACCATAAATAATTGAAAATGAAGCATAAAGATGTCATTTTAGTAGTATTTGTCTGATACTATTGTTTTTATTTCGTAGAGTTAATTTTTATTTGAAATTATTACTATGTAATACGAATACATTATTGATTAAAAATTAAAAACATTGTGCAAATCTATTAATATTTTATTATTTTCTTCATTATCCTAAAATAATGAACACTGTTCATAACCTGCATTTAACGAACAAGTTTTGTATGCGTCCAATTTTGATTGAGCCTTTTACAAACATTAAAAACATTACAGATATTTACCATGAGCAGGTGAATTACGTGATTTCAAGGTGGAACAGTGGGCAGGTGATAGTGCTTAACGAACTGTTTTTAAAAAAATAAATTGGGATGCAACTTTAAAACTACATTTCAAAACCTAAGATGTTTCTCCTCTGTGGTGAGAGCTTCTTTGGACGAATTGCTACAGTGGGCCGGCTTCGAATAATCGACATCACAGAGTAGCCCAATTTATCCCTCAGTTACATTGAGTTGGCAACAAAGAATACAAATTACCTTGGATGTTGCCAACACGTTTCATTGTCTTCACAATAACGCTAATCTGCCCTACGTTCAAAAGGACAAAGAGCTGCAATTTTTTGCTGGACATAAATTACAGGCCAAACATCATCAATTTCGAATTGGCGAAAGTCACAGGGAGCCAAGCGAGGGTAGCATGCCGTAGGCACCAAGGGTCACATGGTGACGGAATATCTCTCCCATGGCCTCATCATGCCAAAGCTTGATGTGTTTTCATTTGGGATTGTCTTGCTGGAGCTGTTGAGTGGCCGAGGGGCTGTGTCGGAAGAAAATAATGACGGTTTTCAGGAGAAATTGTTGCTCTATGACGTTCTAAGGCTGTGCTTATAACATTTAACTTTCAATTAATGGTCTCAAAAAAATTGACTTTTTTAAATTTTGGATTTTCGAATTATTTATCTTGCTATACATATTATCTTATATTGTTTGGTGGATGGAAGGATTCGCTTTATATAACTGGTAATAAATAACATACTTTTAAAAATTTCAAATTTCGATTGTGATTACATTTTAAATTACCTGCATATGGTTCAGCGTGTGACATTTTCTAAGTCACATAAAAAAATTTATATCAACTAGTTATCATGAAATTACTCATTGACCTTGTGTTTTATAGGAGTTGAATTCAGTGAAAGGCTCGCATGCTATGGAATTGCTCGAATCAATATGATAATCTAATTAACCACTATGTTGCATGCAGTCGTAGCATCTGCAAACAATAATGGTATGGATAGAAGATTGTATTTTTTCTTTGGTTTAATTTTGATGGGGTTTCATATATATTGACGGCAATTGTGTCTTTTTTAAACTTTTGGTTTAATTAATTTAAGGGCATATGCTAGTTATTTGGTCTTAGGAAGTGTGTTTGTAGGGTTTTAAGGTTTTGATTGAAGAGAACCCTGTTTTTGTTTTATTTATTTTTTATTTTTTTATTATTTATTATTTATATTTTATATAATCATTTAATTTTACTTTTCGTTAATAAGATTTATTAAAGACCTTTTTTCTTTTAGATATGCAGTTTTCTATCACTTTTAAGGTTTAAAAAATTATTTATTGATTATTTATAATTTTTATTCCATGTAAATTATTTAATTTTACTCTATAAATGTTATTCACTCAATAAATTAAGGTATTTTTTTTTATGTTGCAATTGTACATAAAAAGGAAATAAAAAAAAATACCTATCAAAAGTAGTAATAGAGTATAACATAACAATAATAAATTTCAAGGTAATTTATAATTACACACATTTAAAAGATTTAATATAATTTGTAAATTATATCGATAAATTAAAAAATACAGAGTAATATTTAAATCTAATTTAACATTATTGGTTATATCAATTTTTTATATTGAAAAAAAATTTCAATAAATATTTAAATCCATTGTTGATTAAAAAGACTAATTTTAATACATAGAAAAATTTTACAATATATATCAAACATATAATATCTAAATCCATGATAGATACTAAAACCGCAATACAACCTTTGTTTAAAATATGCAATTTGTGACAGTTATTTTTTTTATACAAGACTTTTTCAATTGTATTGCCAACATTTTCAATGACATGTTCAATCATTAATATATAATTTCACCGTTGTATTTTATCACTCTAAAAATTGATGAGGTGGTATAGATTAGTTTTTCAACATTATGGTATTTCATATCAACCGACCATAATAGCTTATTTTAGGCATTTATATGAGGCTTTGCCTCGCCTACATATTTGTGTGGAAGAATTATGATTTTATAGTTTGTGAAGTGATATGTTTTCCTTACGGGTGATTTTATACATCAATATTAGATATTTTAATTTTAACTTTGTGCATATATATTATTATAATATATAGTTAATTTTTTTCAATAATTATATTAAAATATTAATGATCAATTTAGTTTACACTTATGAAAAGTATATAATGGTTAAGAAATATTAAATTAATAGTTAGAAGACTTGTGGAAGATAAATATGATTTAAATATTACAATATAACACAAAACAAATATGAATGTGAAAATGATAGAGGAAATAAAATGTTTAGAATAGATAAATAGAATTAAATAAATATATGATTTTTGATGTATTTGTGCAATATCAAAAGCTTAAAGTGATTACAAATTGATATGGAAGGAAATCTAAACTTGATCTAATTTTTTTCATAGTATAGACTATTCTTAAAAATAGACAAAATCAAAGGGCTCTATTGTAATTGCAATTAGGATTATATAAGTCAATTTCAAAAATAAGATACGATTTCGATAGGTAGAATTTGATTTCAATCAAATAATATCATACCCACATATACTTTTATGAGCACCTTCATCTATGTATTTTAATCATCAACTTCATTTATATTTTTGAATTGATGTGTATAATTTTTGTAATTTATTCTCCTTTGTCCAAACCATTATCCTCTCCAATAGACCCTGCAAAATCATAAACAATATGTGTAGTTGTGAGGGGTGTACCTAAATTAAAACCCTATTATTTTATAATTTAAAAACCAATGCCCATGCAATCCAACAAGAATTTCAATTTAATATGAATATCTTGACCTCAATCTCACACTAGATTAAACCTATCGAGCAATTTGTTTAATTTGGTATGCAATTAGGGTCAATCGAACCCAAATTGATATTAGATAGTTGTAATTTATTATAAAAAGCTTGACTAGCCTTAAATGCATCCTAAATCGAACCATATACCTGATTGGTTCAATCTAATATGAAATTGGGGCTAATCAGGCCCTAGTTTATATTAGATATCACAATTAGTTTCATAGGGCTCAAATAGATTTTAATGCATACCATATTGAACCAATATTATGATTTATTCAATATGATTTGTAATTGGGGAAAATTAAGCCCCAAAAGATATTAATTAGTTACAAATAGTTATGCAAGGCTCAATTGGTCACAATTGCATCCTAGATTGGACCATTTTCCCATCACTAATGGAAAGTTTATTCAATTTGAGGCTAGTCTCACCCTTGATTGAGACTATTTGGTCATTTTTACTTTCAACTTACCCCTATTAGTTCAAGAGTTGGTCAATTTGGGTCTTTCATTTGTTAAATTTGGCTTATTAACAACCTATGAAAATGGAATAATGACAAGCATTGGTCAATTATGTGTGCATAATTCCAAATAGACACTCATTAATATAATTTATCTTAATAAGGGCCTTCATTTTTAAAATTTCTCTAACCCAACCTTCATTTCTCTTACCATGCTTTAATTAAGTGCATGATTTGGCATTATTAGTCATAATTACCCTTTTTTAGTCATTATTAGTTATAATCCCTAAAATGTTGAATCTATGAAATCCTTAAACATTGAAACCATGAAATATTTTAATTTTTATATCTTATATTTGAAGGAATCATTTAAAAATTATAATTTTTTATGACTCCTAAATGTTAAATGTTTGAAACCACTCTCAAACATCTTTAAAGTATAATTATTACTATTTTACCATATTTTTTATTGGAAAATAAAATGTTATATGATTATAGTTGTAAAACTAGAGAGATATTAGAATACTAAATATGTATAATAATTAACAAGTGTAAACTTGACAATTTACAAGTACAAAAAACTATTATTTTTAGAATATACTAAGAAGAAATATATTTATCTCAAATGCATATTTATCTTGAGTGTTTTATATGCTTGAAAATAGAAAAAAAATGTGATTGTGCATGCTCAAGATTAGGAATATAATTTGAATATAAATTTGGATATGACCATTGTAGGTAAAAAGAAGCATTGGTCACTCAAGTCCATTGACCATGGACTTTTCCCAATGGACTAACAAGAACAGATATAAAAAATAATGTTTTTAAAATGGTAGATCAAATACATGAACAACATATATTTACGAACAAGACCGTTAAAGGTAGATAATAATAATCGAGTTCATTGACTTAAAAAATACCTTGGTTTTTTGTGATAAAAATTTGATTATCTTGCCTTCTATGCTTATGTCTGCTAAGACATATGACATATTATAATTTGGATTATGCCATGAATAATTCATTGTTTCTCTTCTTTTGTCTTTGACAACCTAAAAATACTTTAAGAGCATTAAAAGCTTTTAAAAATAGGGGAGTAAAATGGACTAAACTAACCTCAATCACCTCCTTGATGATTGATCATTACCTATGTATCCAATACTCCAAGGGGAGAAATGAAGCCTACATATTTCTCCCACCTATAATGATTTTGAAATAGTGTCTCTTGATTATGTGTATGCAACTAGAAATATTGCTTGGATACTTGACAATGATAGCTCTTGACTTGCTTTGAGGCACTTTAGACTTGGCTTAACGCTGCTCCTTATGAGGGATCTTGAATTTGGAAACAATAATCCATATTTCATCAATGTGCAATAGTGTGTAAGCTTGAACCTAGTGAGTAGCTAGTGTCAATAATTAATGACATTTGATGTGTATTATAGAAAAATATTTTGATAATTACCTTTTACTGACCTTATGAAACATGTAGGAAAACCTAAAAAAAAAAAATTCAAAATTCATAAACTAAACATTATTTGGCATGGGACATATCTATTATAGGTGGAAAAGAGTGTGACAATACTCATATCTACCTAACATGGGCATGTCCTCGAAGCTCAAGGATAATTTTCCTAACAAGAGACAAATTGAGGATGATGTTAAGTAGTTTGAGAATTTAGTCTTGAAATTTATGGGTGGTATTGAAATAAAATGAAAGGTCTACCATGCATATATATAAATGGATTAGAGGAGTTGTGAATAACATCCATGTATTTGGGTACAAGTTTTATGGTTCAAAGTGTGCAAAAAATTGGCATTGTCAAGTACCTGTGACTAGATTTAGGTGTCTACATTTGAGTCTCCATTATTATAGTAATGAAATTTATAGATTAAAGGAGAAATAATGAAACTTAGGTGTGTATAACACACTTTTTATTTGAGATAATAGTCCAATTATGTAGGGCAGTCAAATTTATCAAACCCTACAACAACACATGAAGTAGTCATTTGTTCATATTTAGAAAATTTAAAATACTCAACATTGAAAATTTAAAAATTGAAAAGAGAGCAAAGGAGTGTGTGCAGGTATGGAGATGATACAAAGTTTATCTATAACCTATAACTAGTGATGAATAATTTTTCCCCCTTGTTAAATCAATTAGATAATTTGAACCAATAGTGAATTGAGAATGATCAAATCTAAATTTTGAATAATTGATCAAGTCTTTGAGTTGGAAAGATGGGTATTCAAACTCTAATGAATGGGGAATAATACCCAATGTATAATCAAAAAATTTAGAACCATGATGGGTTCGCTCGAAGTGATTTCAAGATCATTGTGTGCCACTGAATATAAACTTACATCAACCAAAACATAAGATAAAACCACACAATAGGTTTGGTAGAAGTAATGCCAATGTTGTTGAGTGTCACTAGACTCAAATTCACATTACCCATAATAGATTGAATCACACCATTGAATATGGATCTATATTCTACTTTGTATGATCGAAATATAATGAATAATATTCATGCGTCCATCATGATGGCATAGCTCATAGATTTGAATTGAAATATTTTTTTTGCCTTTAAAATTCTAACTTTTTACTTTTAAAATGTTTGCATGAACAAGCATCATGTTGTTTAGAATTTTAAATTTTAAATTTGAAAATGTATATGTGATCATGAACAGGTATCATGCCACTTGAATTTGTACCAAGTGATATAGAATTCCATTATTGTAATTATATTTATAACCTATAATTTTGACCTTGTAAATGTTTTGCATATGCCCATGCATATGTATTCAAGTATGTATATTTTTTTAATTTTAGTCTTTGAAAAGTGAGTCCATATGCATGTCATATGCCCCCATAATCTATATCAATGTTGAAATATCTATCATATATCTAATTTATTAAATTTTTATTAACCTTTAAAAATTGGTACTCTATTATAGAATTTGATTTTGCATTACTTTGAATCTTTGAAATCTTGTACTCTATATACTTAAACCTTGGATTTTATCCCAAATCTAGTTTTTATTTAAGACAAACCCATTATGATTCTTCCTTTTTGAGATGATACTTGACTCAAAATAAGTGTTAATTTTACTGTTGATGTCTTAAAATGGCGCTAGATCTTAATCAACAACAATGGGAAGTTTCAAGCTATGGGACAATGCAGCTTGAAAACAACCTCCATATTTTAAAGAAGCTGGTCTCTTATTTTGTATTGGGTGTTGGGGAAAAGGGATAGGAGACTAAACAGAAACACAAAATGCAGGAATGGAAACCTAACTATGGCGATGCACCTGAGAGTAATCCTAATCCTAACCTGAGCACAGTGAAACTATTATGTGATTCTATTACATTTAAGAGCAGACAAGTGCATGATCAATGTAAAAGATTGGAATAACATATACAGAGGTTCACAACAGGGGAGTCTTTTGCTGAGATACAGGAATTGTCAACAAAGGCATAGTGTTCAATCTTCTTAATAGAATCTTCCAATCACATAGGAGGCACAGAAGTCATGCACAGTTATGTAGAACTTCAAACTCCAAAAAATGGGATAGAAGCAAATAACATTTCCAATCACAACACTATAAAATCTACAGCATAGACTACTTTGCAAATGACACAGATGACATCAACAAGGGCATAGTGTTCAATTTTCTTATTGAATCTTCCAGTCATACAAAAGATGCAGAAACACACACAGTCATATAAACCTTTCAACTCAGGAAAATGTAACAAAAGCAAATGATATTATTGGTCAAAAACTCTGAAAGTCTAAAACTATGAGAAATCCCCCCTTCTTTTTGATTTTACAATTCTTCTTCTTTTATAGCCCCGGATACGTAAATAAAAAATAATAATTTGAACTTTGGCGCATTCAATGCTTCAAAAAGCCATGCTGGAGAAGAATGACTGCCCTTAACTGTGGCATGGCGATTCCTGATTAGTTCCTCTCTTCGCCCCTAAATTTCAAATTTCATCACCTACTGGGCCGCTCAACTGTCTATTTTGCCTCTACTGGTAGGGGACAAACGGACACCATCTTCAATGCTTGCAAGCCCAAAAAAACACCCTGTTGCACTGCTCCATCTACTCAAATTAACTCTCACCGAATTTCCCTCCATTTTTGCTATAACAGGTAGATGGGCACTCTGTTCTGTTTGTAATGGGAGAGGACCCTTTGTCAATTTTCCAAAAATCCTCTTGATCACCTAGAATACACCAAAAAATGACACTTGGCACCTTTCGCCTGATTCATCGAAGACACGCAGCTCTTTTCGCTCCCCTTTGGCTATGCCATAGTATCATTAGGGCATATATCAGACTCCTATGGATGGCGAGATTTGGCAGCTTCCATAGACTTTTGAAGTAACACCTGTGACCCACCACCATTTCATAGTTGTTAATAGAGCTTGGAAATGATTCTCTCGAGCGTTGACATGTGGAGACTTTCATGGCTTTGAGGAAGATAAGTGGCATCTTTCACTTCTTCTATGGATGGAGTAGAGGGGGACCTAGAGAGTGACACTTGGCAGCATCCGCTGCTTTGTGGTGCTTAAGCAAAATAAAATGATGCCTTTATGCGTTGAATGGAAAGCATTGGACTCATGGCTTCCCGAATGCCGACACGTGGTGACTTGTGATTTTTCTCCAAAAAGGGCTTTCAGGGCCTCCGCAACTGCCACTTGGTGCTTTCTATCTTCTCTACTACCTTATGGTGAAAGTCTCTGAATGAAGTGTGGATGCCGATATGAGACACAGATGCTGACACGTGGTGTGTTCCGCTTAACTGCTACTGGGTATGTGGCACGATCCACAGTTCTCAAAGTTTACAAAAAGGTGACTCAGGGGATGCCAACTGTCGGCTTTGTCTCCTGAAAAGTGATGCTTGGCAGCATCCGCTTGAACTAATACCCAGGAAAAAATGAGATGAAGGAAACAAGAAGGGAAAAAAGACCTGCTCGGAGGGTGACACTTGGCAGCTTCTGTTGCATCTCAACACTTGGGTAAAATGAACCGGCCCTCTGCTTCAAAATTTTGCCGCTTCACTCGAAGAACTAAAATTACAGTGCTCGAATCAAAAATAATTAAATACGACGTAGAGTAGGAAATTAATCTATAGTTATTGGCAACCATCAGTGCTTTTGAGCCTGCTCAAAAAGAACTTGACTCCCGCTCAATCAAAATTTCAAAATTTACAGCTTCAAAAGAGCTGTCTGGAAGATAGACCACTCATGGTCAGATAATCCTTCCTTTCTCTGCAACTCATCAAAATCCAAATCCAAGCTAATGAGATCCTTGTGCGAAAAGGTTTGCAAAATAGGGATTAGAACATTTTTGACCTCAGAGGTTGGAGAATCATCCCATAAGCTCTGAAAAAATGTTTGATCACTTTGCCTGGCCAGCATCAATGGTTGGATTTGATCCACCAGCAGCACCGTCCTTGCATCTGATCTTCAATGTGTTGCCTCATTTTTTCGATGCCTTCTTCAACGACATCGAGATAGCTTCTGCAGTTATTGGTTGTGGCATTACGACTGAGCTCCTCGTTGACCTGTTTCATGGTGGTCATTCTATCAAGAATCCCTATGGCTGCCAATGTTGCATCCCTTGAGCTGTAGAGCTTCTCCAGTAAAGAATGAGAGTCTATGACTCTCCAGGAGATTGTGGCCAAAGCACTCTGTACCGAATACTTGACCATCTCGCACAACTGTTGCGTGTGGCGTAGGAAGGTGAAAAGTGGCCTAAGCTAGAGAATCTCTAAAGAGATTCTCTCCCATGCTGAATTGTAGAGTTCCTTCACCAGCTGCACCATTTTGATACCTCTTGGCCTATTGGCTAGCTCAATTGCTAGTTGCGCGGTCCGTTGTTGCTCTACCTAGAGCTGGGCTTGAAAAGCCACACCCTTGTTCTATTCTTTTAGCAACCCTTGTTGTGATTAGGTAACCTGCAGTTGGAGTCCTTCAATTTTTCCCTACAATGTTGCATTTTTCTGTCTTAGAGCTATTGTTGCACCCTTGGCAAGTACAAGCTCTACTTTCAAAGAATCATTTTGGGCCTGAATTGCCCATTGAGTCTGGAAGGAAACAGTATCTTGCAACTATTTCTGCAGACTAGCTATCTCATTGTCCTTTTAGTTTATTTGTTTGGCCAAACTATTGCAATTTGCCTTTTCTGTGGCTAGGTTGGCCTCCGTCTTCTGCAGTCTCCTTGATATCCTCAAATAATCTTTAGTGACCGCAGAAGTGGATTCGATCATGAGCTCGACTCTATCTTGAGGCCTGAACAGGGACATGTCGATGGCCACTGCATTCATGGTGTAGTCTGCCAGTCGCATTTATTCGCTCGGCTTGGCAATGTTGGGCGACAAATGGGTCACCGTCAGCTATTGTTGAATGGGGTCAAATTGTGACCTCAAATGTGGCACCATCGACGCTTTATTCACTTTACTCCTCTTCTTCTCTGATTGAGCTTCTCTTGCCTTCCTTGTGGCATCAACCTGCATCTGAAAAGTGGAAGGGGATGCAATATATCCCCATGTGAAGAAAAATCCTTGTGGCAGGCCGTATTGGAGAACCATTGGCTGGCTGGGGGTGAGTTGAAGGGGCATTTTTTTGGGAACAGAGGGGGAGAAATAGGGTAACGTTAAGGCTTGAGGCATCAAGGATGAAGTGAATTTTGAAATGGGAATGGCAGCAGTGGCGGGAGGTGTCATTTAGCTGGGTGGAGGCATGGATTGAGAGGGAGGAGGGGGAGTAATTCCTACCTGAGGAGAAGTTGCAGTGCTCTGCATTGGGCACTGCGAAGGTTGTTCTTCCTCTTCTGGGTCTAATTGGGACTGCACCCTTCCTCTCTTCTTAGGTGTTTTTGATGTTCTTACCATCTCTAAATCTCTTGTATAATAACTTGGTATGAACCTTTTGCAAGATAAAAACACACTTGCTGCAACAAATTTCACTAGGTGCCATAATCACAATGAGCAAGATAATTTCGCAAGAATGCTTGAGAGTTTGTAAACTTTAAAATTTGCTAAGGGATTTTTATGGGCCTATCAAGTCCCAAATAGCATTAAATTAAGGCGATCGTTAGCAAATCCTACTCAATCTTTGGGAAATAGTGAGGCAGACACATTATGCGGTGCAAGGTACCTTGGAGATTTTGAAAGATTTGGGGAAGCATTTATTGCGACAAAAAATAAAGAAATAAAGAATTTCTAAGACGCTGACTCTGCATTTAAAATGCTTATTTTAAAGGAAAAGTGGAAAGCAAAAACAAAACAAAGTAATGCGAGAATGGGAACTACCTAATTACATTGATTACAAATCCTTATTTTCCTCCGAGATCGAAAACAAACTTTCCCACATCCTCTTTATGACAAGCCAACTTGCGTTGCCATACCAGTGATTGCAACGGATATGTCGTTGATGGAATGTTCTCTGCACCAACCACATAGGTCTACCTACACTCAAACGAGTCTGAGCAAAATGTGTATTCGACACCCATGAACTCTTCTTGTCCTTGAATGCCCATCGAATACTAGTTCTTCATGTTGTTGGGTGTCATCAAGAAATCATGGGCTATTGATTCTTCATGCTATGCCTTTTGATATCCATTATCTTTTGGCACATCTTCTTCATATTCTAGCTTTATTTCATCATCATGCTCTTTGATGACTTCATCCTCTTACAAGGATGAATTAAAAGGCTGGCATCTCTTCTGCATACTCATTTGAATCTCAGGGCTTTCTTCTTCATCTGAAACTAGCTCAGCACCTCTTATCTCAATGACTTGGTCGAGGGAGTGTCTATGTTCCTTCATATCCTCTTGCAGAGTGAGGAAAAAATCAAAAATGATCTCCTTCTCATCAAAAGTTAAATAAAAATCTTGCGACTTATCCTCTTGCTCATCAAAAGGAGAGTCTATGGTGATCTCCTCCTCCTCTGTACTGATGAAATCCTCTTGACTAGCCATGAATTGAACACACTTCTCTGCAAAGTTTTTAGCTGCTTCATCATCCTCTTCGGTCCAACTTAGAGACTCGTCATCATGCTGAAAGATCTGGGGAGTGGTATAAGAAGTTTCTTCTAAAGCAGGCTCATAGGAATTTTCATGGAAGTGAGGAGCCTTTTGAGGAATAGTGGGGGAGAGTTGAGGAAGAAGTGAGGGCTTGGGGTCATCCTGACTTGCTGCTAACATGGGCTCTACATTATTGGGGAATTGACCTTGACAATTTTGACCTTGCCCATGAATAGGGGTGGCATATGCCTGATCTAGAATTTTTCGTGGTGGATATGAAGTTTGGTAGATTTGATAAGGTTGGTTCTCATGAATGCTTAGCCTCTCTTCTATAAATGAAATCAATCCACACACATCTAACATTTCGTATGTAAGCTCTTGCCAATATGCCCTTTTAATGGGATCCCACTCACTTTTGATCAGGTCTATTACCTCCCTCACTTGATAGATGACCTGACAAGGAATTTCTTGACCACATCCCCTTCTGTTATCAAGCTCTAACACATATTTTTTAAATCCCAGCAATGCTTTTTTGAAAGTGAAAATAAGGTTAGGCTCAACATGGGATGAGACATATTAGGGGGACTGGGCATAAGACTGATGTGGCTCATAACAATATGCATCCTCATTACTTGACATGATTCTAGGAGAAGCTTGTTCTCGATAAAACATATTTGAAGGAGAATAAGACTCATAGCTATGAGTTACAGAGTTATACATACCAAAGGGATTTATTGATGATACTGCTTGATTGGCTGGTGATGCAGAGTCGTTGTTGGTGTCGATAAAAACCTCCAAAGGCAGATTGGCTGAAGAATACACCAAAATTCTTAAACTCCTTGAAAGATTGGTCCCATCGGGCGTGCTAGAAACTGTTGATGTCTTAAAATGGTGCTAGATCTTAATCAACAACAATGGGAAGTTTCAAGCTGTGGGACAATGCAGCTTGAAAACAACCTCCAAATTTTAAAGAAGCTGGTCTCTTCTTTTGTATTGGGTGTTGGGGAAAAGGGATAGGAGACTAAACAAAAACACAAAATGCAGGAATGGAAACCTAACTATGGTGATGCGCCTGAGAGTAATCCTAATCCTAACCTGAGCACAGTGAAACTATTATGTGATTCTATTAGATTTAAGAGCAGACAAGTGCATGATCAATGTAAAAGATTGGAATAATAGAAACAGAGGCTCACAATAGGAGAGTCTTTTGTTGAGATACAGTAATTGTCAACAAAGGCATAGTGTTCAATCTTCTTAATAGAATCTTCCAATCACATAGGAGGCGCAGAAGTCACGCACAGTTATGTAGAACTTCAGACTCCAGAAAATGAGACAGAAGCAAATAACATTTCAAATCACAACACTAGAAAATCTATAGCATAGACTACTTTGCAAATGACACAGATGACATCAACAAGGGCATAGTGTTCAATTTTCTTATTGAATCTTTCAGTCATACAAAAGATGCAAAAACACACATAGTCATATAAACCTTTCAACTCAGGAAAATGTAACAAAAGCAAATGATATTATTGGTCAAAAACTTTGAAAGTCTAAAACTACGAGAATTCCCCCCTTCTTTTCAATTTTACAATTCTTCTTCTTTTATAGCCCCGGATACGTAAATAAAAAATAATAATTTGAACTTTGGTGCATTCAATGCCTCGAAAAGCCATGCTGGAGAAGAACGGTTGCCCTTAACTGCGGCATGGCAATTCCTGATTAGTTCCTCTCTTTGCACCTGAATTTCAAATTTCATCACCTACTAGGCCGCTCAACTGTCTATTCTGCCTTCGCTAGTAGGGGACAAATGGATGGCGTCTCCAATGCTTGCAAGCCCAAAAAAAAACTACCTAGTGCACTGCTCCATCTACTCAAATTAACTCTCGCTAAATTTCCCTCCATTTTCATTGTAACAAGTAAACAGGCACTCTGTTCTATTTGTAATGGGAGAGGACCCTTTGTCAATTTTCCAAAAATCCTCTTGATCACCTAGAATACACCAAAAAATGACACTTGACACCTTCTGCTTGATTCATCAAAGACACATGGCTCTTTCCACTCCCCTTTGGCTATGTCGTAGTATCATTAGGGCATATATCGAACTCCTATAGATGGTGACATTTGGCAGCTTCCCTAGACTTTTGAAGTAACACTCGGGACCCACTGCCGTTTCATATTTTTGCCGCATCTCAACACTTGGACAAAACGAATCGGCCCTCTGCTTCAAAATTTTGCCGCTTCGCCCGAAGAACCAAAATTGCAGTGCTCGAATCAAAAATAATTAAATACGACGTAGAGTAGGAAATTACTCTACATTTACCATGTGATAAAAATATAATCATGTCATCATGTGGAGAATATGTTATCATATTTATGTGATTATATTTGGACTATGTATATAACACATTGAATGTGAGGCATACATGTCTCTTGTCTAACTAGATAAAGTAATAAGTCACACATTAAATTAATCATCTTCTAAGTATAATATGTATTATAAGATCATGATGTGTATTGTGACACTATTAATCAATCTCAACAAATAAAAAAAGTAAAAAACATAATGTCACACAATGTCATATAATAAGGCCAAGGGTCATATATAAGTGACATGTTTAAATGTCATATAAGAAAATATTTTACATGTATAGGGACAAGGGCTAAGGATAATTGTGTACCTCAAAGCTAATCCAATGGGTCATTAATGAATAGGAAGGGATATTAATTGTTCACTATAATTTTATTGAGTGTGTGATAGTCTATGCAGAGATTCCATGACCCATCCTCTTGGTTGTAAGGATTCTCATATTCCCATAAGCTAGACCTGATATTTCCATGATCAAGGAGCTCTTGTATTTTAAGTTGGACTTCATCATTATCCCAAATTGATCTTTGATATAATAGGTTATTTGAAAGAGGGGATCCAAGAACCAAATCAATGTGGTGCTTTAATATGTAGCATGTTGGAAGGCCTTCAATCTCTATGAAGATTTCATCATGCTACTACAATAATTTATCAAGATGATAGTGCAAATTTCATCACATAGTGTGTATTTCCAAAGATTATTTTGTCTTCTACATGAGTGTGTCAAGACAAACCATGAGAAATACGAACCTATACACATGCAAGAAAAGTTTGTGTCATTTCTTGGTAGAGACCAAAGTGACTTTAGGCATGGGTGATGAATCAAAGAGATTGTAGAAGTGATATTATACACAAATAATCTAATGTTGTGGTTTAGCTTGATATATAGCTTTATAGTCATAAAAATAACATCTTCCCAACAAGATGTCATAGATCTCCAAAGGTGCAATGTCACAAGTGACATTGCACTCCATAAAATCAACTCTGTATTGGAAATTTCATTAGTCTTTAGACTTATATATCCTTCCCCTCATAAAATCACCCTATTCCACTTGGGATGTGTAGTAGTGTAAAAAAAGTCACTATTTTTTAGATTGCACAATGATTATCTATTTTGATTGAAACTATCAATAATGACATGAAGAGGTTGACCCTTCACCTAGAAATTTGTGAGGAAGAGATGCTCATATTACTCAAAGATGTAGAGTACAATAGTGCTAGAGCTTAGACAAGAAGTATCTATAACTTTGTTATCTATTGGTAGAGGTCATGAGGTAGATAGTGCAAGCAAGGATTACTATCCATGATACCTAGAGTCATCATGGGTGCATGAGTGATGGTGATGACACCACTTATCAATATATTTATTATTTCCTTTGTCTGGGGTATATGGCATAAAATCCTTCAATTTATATGCAATCTATTTTATTTGATCTCCTTTCCAAGAAGTACTTTACTTTTATGTATAAGTCTATGATGAGGAATTCTATGAGGGCTAGACCTTACATATGGTGTTGGATGAAGAGGTGAGATGTTGCTTCATCTTCATCTTGGATTTAATTTTTTCCACTTTATGATAGGCTTTACCTATAGTGTTATAAGTCAATAATTCCATCTTCACACAAATATAAGGTGAGAATTTGTTGATGTAATTCAGCATCTTATGCTATTTGCACAAGTTCTCTCATAGGTACACAACATAGTCATGGAATTTATTGGTGTAGTCTTCCACTAATTGATTCGTGTGATAATATAATTGTTGGAATTTGATGTATTCATCATCAAAGTCATGGAGAGGATAATATTCCTCCTTTAGTGCATCAATAAAAGTCTTCCAATACTTGATTGCAGCACAATCTTGTGAACGTTGCACACTGAAGGTCTCCCACCTACAGACCACCAAAAGGGACATATTTAATATAATGAAGGTGATCTTCTTAGCATCTATGAAGTAATTACATGATAAGTACACCTCAAGTTGTTGAATTGAGGCATCTAATGCTTTTGCAACAATCTTGCCTTTGAATAGAGGGATGTGGATATTGAATTGTACTTTAAAGGGGGTTTTCTATTGAAACCATTGTTGAGTGTACTACAAAGGTGTAGTAGAAGGAATTAGGCTGATATGTATCATTAAATTGTGGAATTAGCCAAAAAATTGGGTGTGTTTTGCCTCTAGTGTGTTGAAAATTAGCCTTTGAATATCTAGGGATATATCAGGATGCTTATGAGCATCATCCATCTTAATTTTTCTATAGCATTCTTCCAAATATTTTGAGATAGAACTAACTGATAATCCTTATTTCTATTTTTTTTCACATGTTTATAGGCATATAAAGGTAGAGCTCATGCTCTGATACCAATGATTTACACCATGGAGCCTAGGACCATGTGTTGGGGAAACAATTGAGTTTGGTTGTGTAGAGTGAATGCACACAAAGTATTTATAAATAATAATCAATAAACATTCAATGGAATATAAGTCTTATGTTTGTAATAAATTCAACTTATATTCAATATTAAATAATAGGGAGAATGGTACAATGTGTTATAATGCATGTGTTACAAAGTAAATACGTGGATCATGTTATGACTGATTATGGCATCAACCCTTAGCTAGATGCATATGTTAAATATATATATAAAAAGGGTACATGAGCTATTAAAAAAGTTTTTGGTTACAAAGAAAATGGTTACAAGTTATTTCATCTTCATTTTTGGGTGGGTATTGAAATTTTAGGTTGGTGGTGACTAATGGTCCAACTGATATATTCCCAGATAGAAAGTGTTGATTGACAAGCCATGTAGTCAGATCAAGCTAACACATGTATTTTTTGGGGTGAAAATAGGTGTAGGCATGTGATTTTGCAAAAAATTTCTACAGAGGTGTGTAGGACTATGATCTAAAGAGTGCATAGGCTGTGATCATGGATGATCTAGGTGTGGAAGTCTATGATCAAGTGTGGGACTTATGAGCAGGAGTGTCAGCAAACTTTGTGCATAGAAGTGTGTAGTATTATGTAAGAGGTGTAAGCTATGTGTAGGAAAATAAGTGAAAAGCATTTTCTACTATGCAGGAGCTATGCATAAATCAGTTAACGATGTCGATTTTTAGATATTTGAGCTATTCTAATCCATTAGATAAGAATTCAAATTATCTCCATCATTATATGTGTTTGTTGTAGAGGGTTTTGGTTATATTTTATTGAATGTTAAATCATAGGGTCTTATTAAGGGTATTTGTATTCCCTTAGATGAGCATCCTTAGATGCTTAATGGCCATTTTATTGATGGCTCATTTTTCACTCTTATCAAGGATGAGGTTAGTATCAACAATTTTATGTAGTGTACTAAGACTTTATGCTTGGATTGTAGCTCGAGTATTTAATGGAAAAATACTCAATATTAAACACAAACATTTATACTTCACCTCCTTATTTGGAAAAGTATAATTGGAAATGGATCCAATATGGTGAGGTTTTTAATTTTATAGAGACCACCTTTGCATTCTAAGCTACCCGCTTCCATCTATATAAAAATGTTTTTGATTGAGTTGGGAAAATCCTCTCTTATTGGATAATCAAACCATTTTATCTGGCTATACATTTAGAATCTATTCTAAAATTTTCACTACAACTCATGTGTATTACTCCTTTTTTTTGTGCCTTCTAAAAATTCCTATTATAAGTTAGAGGATCTTCCTAGATATTTTTTTGGGCTAGTTTTTCTCATGGGAAAGGTTTTCATAAGGTATCTTGGTAATATTGTTACCTCCCTAAAAAAGTTGGAGGATTGGGTCTTTTAGATATTAGTCACTAAGGTATTGCTTTGTCTACCAAATAAATAATTAGGTCTTGTTAGGATAAATTGAAACCTAGATTGATCTCCAAATCGCATACAAGAGAAACTATGAAACGAATTAATCAATGATTAAAAATTAAAAAAATGTACACATAATAGGAGACACCATATTTAACATGGTTCACCCAAAATGAGCTACATCTACCAAACTTGTCTAGTATATTCTTTCAGTAATACAAGAGAGCAACAAAATCCTATAACAACCCTGTTACACCTCTCTACCTTTTTTGACCTCCACTCTATGTTAATTTTATTCTCTTATATCTCATCCATATCTCAATTACCTTTTATGGAAAAAAAAACCTAAACATAACCTCTAATGTTAGATATGAAAACCTATAATCAATGGCCTAGATTGACTACAAAATTACAATTTAATAAGGCAATTTTAATAAAATTTTCGCTTCAAATATTTCTTCTTTCCCCCCTTGCAACCCCCCACATCATGAGGGATTCAAATAATGGGATCCAAACTTGGATAAAATAACATTAGAATGTTAACCTCTGATCCTGGAAGACAATCAAGCTCCACACCCAACAAGTTTATTGAAGGAAAAGAAGCTTGGAAAGTTATGCTTCATATTTACATTTTCTAGGGCTCTTTATGGTCTCTCAATGAATATAGGGCTCAATTTTCAAAATCTTATCATTATTTGAGGTCCTATTAAAATCATTGTGTTGTTTATTATTAAAAATTTATAGAGAGCATGATAAAATATCAAACTGTCTTTTCTATGTTGGGTAAGATCAGAGGTTAAAATTATGATGTCTTTTTCAATCAGTTTTTATGTCCCATTATTTGTATCCATGATGGTGATGGGGGTTGTAAGGGGGGATTATCCCCCTTTGTGGGGTCTACGGGATGCTTTCCCCAATGGGGGTTGAGGGGAAATACCCCTAAAGGGAAAATTTTATTAAAATTACCTTGTAAAATTGTAATTTTGTAGTCAATCTAGACCTTTGATTAAAGGTTTCTAGATTTGACGGTAGAGGTTATGTTTAGGTTTTCTCACCATAAAAGTGATTTAAGATATGGCTAAGAGAAAATAAGAGGGATTATTGTACAAAGAGAGGAGGCAGATAAGGTAGAGAGGTGTAACAGGGTTTGTTACAAGATTTGTTTCTCCCTTGTATTACTAGAAATAATAAACTAGACAGGTTTGGTGGATGTAGCCCATCTTGGGTGAACCATGCTAAATCTGGTGTCTCCTATATTGTGTATGTTTATGATTTTTTTCTATATGTTTTATTGATTCATTTCATAGTTTCTCTTGTATGTGATTCAAAGATAAATCTGTGTTTTATTTTATCCTAACATTCTATGGAATGTTAATGGTTTTATGGATGATCTATCTATTAATTGATATTATTTACAATTGTCTCTCATAATAAATTTTCATAAAGTGCCTCTTACAAAAGTCCCATGGATTCATGCCCTCAAACTCTTTAGAAGAGGAATGCATTTTGTGCAAGATGTTTTATGTAAACAAATTAACTCTTGGCTTTCTTTGTTGGAAGTCAAGAGTAAGATTTATTTAAATTATAGTGACAAAGAATCTTAACAATAAGTTATTGATGTTATTCCTACAAATATTTTGCATAATATTTTAGCCACCTCTACTCACCCATGGTGGAAAGAATAGAAAGGGTATGTTAAAAATTCTTTCCATAAGTACAATCCTAGTAAAGTCAATCAATGTCTATCACCTCATCTACCTATGGTTGACAAACACAATGCTTGTTGGGCTCTTCATTTTGGTACTAACACTTACAGTAGATGGCTTCAAACAATATGGAATTTTGTTATTGAACCTAAGCTAGCACAATTTTATTGGTGCCTTCTTTATCATGGTCATCCTCTTGGTCTATGCCTTCTATACTTAGGGGTTAGTTATCCCAAATGTCCATTTGTGGGCATTTTAAGACCCTTATGCATTTTTTTAATCTTTGTGAAAAATCACAAAAATGATTGGTCTCGGATTCATGATTTTTTAGACCCTTCAGGTTGAAGCCATTTGTCTAGAAAAATATTCTCCTAGGATATTGGCCCATGATTCCTACAACATACTCTCAAATTTGGCATACTTTTAGAGTGGGAATCCTTCTTACTATTTATAAATAAATAAATGCAGATGCTTTTTCCAACTCTACTGTGGATGTTCATTTTTATATTATAATAAATTAATAGATATCTCTAATATGTTTATGCATATGCATAAGTGCACATATTTGGGGGACAAAAGAAGATATCTTCACTTGTTATTGTTCTTCATCAACTCCTCCATGATTTTGCCTAACTTGTGGGTGTCATGTTCAGTCAACCATGTTGCATCATTAGCTAGTAAGTTCTTCCACTTGATTAGGTACTGGAGATACTCTTTTTCTCTTGTATTCTTCACCACTTTCTTGTCCAAAATGTTCTCAATCTCCTTTGACACTTCTTTGGGTAGTTGTTATTTCCATTGGAAAGCTTCATCAAATTCCATCTCAAACTCTTCAGCTGGTTTCTCTTCATGTTTATATGGATATAGGTCTGCAACATTAAAGATTAATGAGATTTCAATCCCTTTTGGTAGTTCAATCTCATAGGCATTGTTGGAGAACTTCCTTACTACCTTGCATGAACCAATTTTCTTCACTTTTAGCTTGTTGTACTCCCTCTTAGGAAATATTTCCTTTCTCAAGTGGGAAAAAATGAAGTCTCCCACACTAAAGCTGACCTCTCTCCTCTTTTGATCAGCTCTTAACTTGTATTTGATGGTACTTTATTCAAGATTCTTCTTTACTTGTTCATGCAAATATTGCATTTCATTGGCAAACTCCTCTACATTAGCATTTCTTGCTTCCATCTTCCTTAGATTTCTTATCTCATATACACCTCTAGGATGCAGTCCATACAAGATTTGGAATGGACGTATTCTTGTACTTCTATTAGGAGAATCATTTTATGAAAAATTAGCTTGTGCAAGTACAAGATCCCATTGTTTTGGTTGCATACTTACGAAACTCCTCAAGATTTTGCTAAGGATCCTATTGACAAATTTAGTTTACCCATCAATTTGTGGATGGTATGTTAAGCTGAAGCTCAAATGTCTTCCCAACTTATTCCACAAGGTCCTCCAAAAGTGCCCAACAAACTTGGTATGAAACCTTACAATTTCTTGAAAGAATAGATTGGCTATGTTAGTAGCATCTCTTGTCTTTAAAAATGGAATTAAATGAGCCATGTTTGAGAACCTATCAACCACTAAAAATATATAATCATAACCTCTTTGAGTTCTTGGCAACCCAAGTACAAAGTCCATACTTGTTGAATCCCAAGGCTTATTGGGAATGGGTAGTGGCTGGTATAAACCTATGTTTTGACTGCTTCCCTTGGCATGTTGGCATGTTTTACACCTCTCAACAAGCTTCTTGACATCAAAATTCATACATGGCCAATAATAATGAGCACTCAATTGTGTTAGTGTCTTACTTTGCCCAAAATGTCCTACCAAGCTGCCACTATGTTTCTCCTTCAACAAAATTTCTCTCATGAAACTATTGGGTATGCAAATTTGACTTCCCTTGAATTGTAGACCTTCTTGAATCATTAATTCTATCCAAAGACTCCTATCAGCCTCTACTAGATTCATATAAGCTTCATATGGTGCCTTGAAGTCTGGATCCTCTTTGTATATCTCCTTCAACTCTTCAAACCCCAAGATGCTTACTTGAGACTCCTTCATGATTAAACTCCTACTTAAAGAATCTAAAACTTTTTTATATTGTCCTTTCTTATTCTTAATAGTAAAAGTGAAACTTTTTAAGAACTCAATCCATTTGACATGTTTTTTACTCAACTTACTCTGATTGCTAATGAACTGCAAAGCATAGTTATCTGTGAACAAAATAAACTCTTTAAGAAAAATATTATGCCTCCACTTATTCAAATATTTTACAAGATCATAGAACTCCTGATCATAGGCTAAATATCTCTTCTTAGAATCACTTATTTTATCACTAAATTATGCTATGGGTTTCCCATCTTGACTTAAGACAATACCTATGACAATTCCACTAACATCACATTCCACTTGAAATAATTTATTGAAATAAAGTAAGGTTAGGATTGGTTCTTCAGTTACCTTATTTATAAATAATCTAAAACTCTTATCAATATCCTTAGTCCAACAAAAACTTCTCTTATCACCCTTGATTGTATCTATAATCAGAGCAACAATCCCACTGAAATTCCTTATGAACTTCCTATAGAAGCTAGCCAAACCATGAAAGCTTCTTACCTCAAAAGTGTTCCTAGGTGTATAATACTCAAGTATGGCTTTGATCTTCTCCTGATCCATCTTCAAACCTTCCTATGAAATCACAAATCCTAAGTAAATCAATTTTGCCTTCATAAAATTGCACTTTTTCACATTGATTATCAATTTCTCTTTATGTAGTTTACTCAAAACCATCCTCAAATGTTTCAAATTACCTTCCTTAGTTTTACTAAACACCAAAATATCATTCAAATATACTATCAAAAACTTACCATTGAACTCCTTGAGCACTTCATTCATCAGCCTCATGAAGGTGCTTGGTGCATTGGTTAGCCCAAATGGCATGACTAACCACTCATAGAGTCCATCATTAGTCTTGAAGGTTGTCTTCCATTCATCCCCTTATCTTATCCTAATCTGATGGTATCCATTTTTCAATTCAATCTTGGAAAATTATGCAGCTCCACTCAAACAATTAAGCAAATCATCAATCCTAGGAAATGGGAATCTATACCTGATAGTGTTTTTGTTGATTGCCCTCGATTCTGTACACATCCTCCAACTCCCATATTTATTAGGACTAAACACTATAGGAATAACACAATGGCTTAAACTCTCTCTTATTAGTCCTTTGTTTAAGAGTTCTTGGACTTGTTGCTTGATCTCTTCATTCTCTCTTGGTGTTAACCTGTATGCAGCCTTGTTTGGTAGATTGGCAACTGGAATCAAGTATATATGATGGATAATACCCCTTAATGGTGTTAATTCATTAAATAAATCATCTAAAATAATATAAATTTATACATTCAACATGTATTGAATCTCTAGAGGTAAATTAGTTAACTTGGTGCTAGTGACTACACTTCATAGCTTACCAATCACATCAAAGTTTACCTCCTACTTCTTCATTTGGTGTAGAAACTCCCTACCACCCATGACCATCACCTTATATTATTGTCATATAATATTATTAACCTCTTATTTAAATTTTTTGAGTGTGTGTTTGATCCCATCCTTCTCAAACGTGTATGTATTTTTCCTTCCATCATGCATGGCCTTCCTATCAAACTGCCAAAGCCTTTTAAAAAATATATGGCATACATCCATGGGCATAAAATCACATAAAATATGATCTCTATATATCCCAATCTGAAAATTCACTTTAAATTGTTCACTTACCAGGATTTTGTGTCCCTTTTACAGCCAAGAGACTTGATATGGTGTAGGATGCACCTACTTCTTCAAGCCTAGTTTCTCCACCATCTTAGTTGCACTAGGTTGTTTTTACTTCCACTATCTATGATGACCTTAAATAAATTTCCCTTGATGTTAAACATTTTTTGAAACAAATTTTTCCTTTGTGGTGGTTCTACAATTTCTTTGTTAGGCTTTAAAAAGATTATTTTCATTAAAAGAGACTCACCTTCTTCTAGTACATCCTCATGGATTGTTGTTAGTCCTTCATCTTATTATTCACCTTGGGCTACATGTACTCTTCTTTCATGGCTGATAGAAACATTCTCTAGACACTCATATGATCTATGGTCTACATACTTGTTGCACTTGAAGCATTTTCCCATAAATCTTCGTCTTCGTCTTTGATAGCCTTGATATGGCCTCCTTTCTCTTGGTGCATAGTTGTCTCTTGAACTTTTTGAGCTGATAGCTTCCTCTTGTGATGTTTTTAGCCACCTTATACCTCTTTTATATCATCTTCCTCTAATGGATCTACCTCTTACCCTTGCAAAAGAAGTATGTTTCCTTGCAATCTTCTCCTCATCTTTCAAAGCAAACTAGTATGCTTCCTCAATTGTCTTGGGAATGAGTAGGCTAATCTCATCTTGGATGACAAACTTCAAATAATTAGTGTATCTTGATACATTTTCTAAATCTTCCTCAATATGTCATGATCTGATTATTATCCTATATAACTCTTCAAAGTATTCTCTTACAGTCTTGTCCTTTTGTTTCAAATTTTATAATTGCTTGAAAAGATTTGCTTGGTAATCGAAGGGCATGAATTTACCTATCATTTTTTCCATAATTATCTCCCAAATTATGATATTTGGCTTGCCTTTCCTCTTTATTTATTCTTATACTCCATCCCACCACAGGGATGCATGGATTTTCAACCAGGTCATGGCATACTTGACCTTCTTGTCATCTTTCTCTATCCCTTCATACTCAAAATACTTGTCTAATGCTTTGATCCAATCAATCAAATATTTTACATTTAGGTTACCTTCATACATTAGAACCTCCATCTTTGGCTTAGCACTCACCTTCATAATGGATTTTATTAGCCTCTCCTCAATTATATCATCCTCTACCAATAACTCATCATCTGGTGGCTCTTCTTCTCCTTCACTGACTTCTCCCATGCCAGTGCCTCTTCTTTGATCCATCTCTAGGTCTTGCAACCTAGCTTGTAGTTTCTTGACCCCTTTTTATATGATCATTATTCCAACTAGTCTCCTTCCACCAACTCTGCCTCTTTTTCTCACTTTCATGGCCATCTTGCCTTTCTTTCTTAAGTCACTCTCTTCTCTTGTTTGGATCTTGGATTGTGTACAATCCTTTTATGCTCTGATACCAAATTGGTGTAACCTATAATCACCTACAAACACTCATGAAACTATATAAAACCTTCCCTTATTACAAATCACTTGTTACACTCATGACTTTTCACAAGACATGGATTTTCACTTGAGTTTAAGACATGAAACTATGAATAAGGGTTTACACATTTAAACACAAACTTAGATAATTTGTACACAAACTATATATACTATCACATACTAGTTACACCTATATAAACCCACTTGATAGATCATAGAAAGTGTAAGAGGTCATAAGACCATATTAGACTAATGGGAAGCTTAAGGCTTGTACCCTTTTTTGACTGAGTTTCCTCCATATTTTCCCTTATACTATTGATATTACAGAATAGATAGGTTATTTGAGTACCCATTAACAAGTATAATGACATATGATAAAATGGAGTATGACTTCTTTGTATGGACTTGTCCTTCTATGGACTATAACAGACCTAATTAGGCCTCCAAAGGCTTTAGGTGGTGAGATAAAAAATTGAGTGTAATAAATAATTAATATTATCATAGAAGGTATAAATATGCATAATAATATTATTAAACATTGATTTTGATCAACTTACAACCCTATACCATCCTAAAAACCTCACTGTGTCAGTCTGTGCAGACCTATAAGGTTAGGTTATGAATAGAGTTTAGAAAGTTTACCTACCTAATGAGATAGGTTTTGAAACTTAATATAGTGAAATAATGTATGGAGAGTTCACAAATTTCAAAAATTGACAATTTTTCACTATACACATTTGCTATACTAGGAATCCCTAGTTTGGGCTAGTATACATAGAAATTAACCTACAGAACAAACATTGATTGTCAAGACTAAAAAAAAATTGTATTTTTCTTATTTTACCTTACTCTATAACCTTGGGCACTCATCATGGATGAAACAAGTCCTTAAATTTGACTGTCATTTTATGAGCTTGTTGCCCTGTATGTTCTATGCATGCAGTCTGTAGAAAAGTGATAAGAAAACATACCAAAGTTGCTTGTTTTCATTTCAATATCATTCTCCACAATAAATTACATCATATTCCTCCTCTTGAGTTGATTAAACCCAGTTATAATCCAACAAAAAAAACCAAACCAACAGTTTTCCTATTCTAGCTTCATGTAAACCAACTCCTAGAATAGAGCTAACAAACTTTTCTAACAAAAAAAGATCTTAGAAAGCTATATCTTGTTCAAATAGACTTTTGTGACCCATAATATGCCTTCTAAAACAATTTTTGACAACAAAACATAACCATTTGGCCTTTATACAAGATTTAGGCCTTATTACAAGGTAAAAGAGCATAATTGCAAATTCAAATATTCAAACAACCTAGTTTTGGAGGGAAATTGATTTGACCATAACTAAACACTCTAACCTATACCAAAGACCTTGAAAACACTTCTAAAACTTTTGAATATGCTTCTACATCAAAAGGGCCTACCCATAGACATGATTTTTTTAAAAATTTAGAAATGTGAATTTATGTAGATAATTTGAGATGTCTACACTCAGAATTTGAAGATGGTATAAAAACATGAATTGTAGCATTTCAAGTCTAGTTTCCAAAAAAAAAATCCAAAAAATGGTTAAATATAAATAGGTCAAAAATCTAAAATTTTAAGAGAACCTCCTATTTTTTTCAAGAAAACATAGTAGATAGATGGTCGTGTGGCCCACCATTTTTTTAGCATTATTACATATTGTTTGAAATCCTTTGGTGAATATTTAGACAATATATTATAGTTTATTATGATTTTTTTTAATGAATATTTTTTTATTGATTTTTAAATTAATAAGATCCTAAAAACTGATAAAAAATGGATAGCTGGTGGTGCAGCCCCCCTAACTACCTCAAAAAAAAAGATTTTTGTTTTTAATATGTGTAAAACGAGGCCTAGTTTTTTACCATATAATTTGTTTTACATTTGGATCAACAAAAAAAAGATACATAAACATGAATAGGCATGTATTTGTGTGGTATGTAGTGGCCTAAAAAAGGTGTGGTCAGAAATAAATATAGTTTGATCCCTTAAAATAGCCTAAAATTTATAAAAATCAAATGTTTGAAAAGAGGACAACTTTCTCATCATGATGGTAATATTTTTTTGATTTTTTATGTTGAAATCTATAGCATATTTGTTTATTGAAGTTTGAATTGTTTATTTTTTGTCAAAAATCTCAGTCTCGATTGTAGATGCATAGTCATAAGCATTTAACTCAGAAATCTAAGCCATTTTCAAGCCTAGAGGTTCAATTTTTAATTTAAATTCAAATAATGTGTACATATATATAATGCATACTTGTATATAATTTGTACGTGTTATATAATACATTATACAATGTGTATGCATTATATAATAGATATGTGTTATATAATGTGTACGTGTTGTTTTGAAATAACACAAAACAAACAAATTTATTGTTGTTTATATGGTAAAGGTCCCATTAATCATGCATCCTAGCTTTGGATAGTGAATTAAGGTTCCATAACATTGCATTAGACTTCAAAAAATTTACCCATTTTAATATGTCATTTTAACTACTTATAAATAAGGTTTCAAGGTCTAACAAATTATACATTTAAAAATATAACTAATTTTATCACAAGAGGTCATAAAATGCATTTTTTCAACCTATGATCAAAACTTAACCTTTAGAGTACTAATCTTTGTGCATTAGAGTATCAATACTTGAATATTACTTGTCACTATGTGATTGGTTACTTCTAATTTTATAGAATAAATGTTGAACAAGTATTAGAGATTACATGTTCAACTTATATTGTACTTTAGTATTTATATACACTAATATTTTTCATCAATATAACACATGTTAACAAAAGCCTTGTTCGACAATTGGAACATGCATAGGTATTGGGACCTTTCCCCTAGTAGGGAAAGAATATACCTTACTACCTTACTTAAAATCCTACTTGCCTTTCTTATTGATATTATCCTATTTGCCTAAAATCCTATCTTACCCTTTTGTTGTTTCTTTGATATCTTTGAGCAGACCCCTTTATTTATAAATTTTGAACTAATTTGTTTAAGTGGAAAACTCATTGAATTGGACTATATAATATAGATAATCTTATGTAAGTAGAAATAAGAATTGAGCCCTTGGTGTAATAGTGCATCTCTTGGATATCTATTTCAAGAATGCTATTTAAAAGAGCCCAATACCTATGAATCATGCCTTGGATTGTCCCAAAAACATTCCTAAAATGTGAATAAATCCCATTAATTTTCCTCCAAGGTCACTTAGTGCATCTAATTCAATAGGTGCATTTTGAGGTCCCAATTGAAAGTCTAACAAAGAGTCTTATATTATTACCATTATTCAAGATTCCCCTAATGTATTCAAATACATTATTCAAAATTTTCCTAAAATTAAGATCTCTTGGGAAAATATGGTTAATCCTCTATTCTATGCACCTCTTTCATCTACCCCTCTATCACACATAAGATAGCCATCAACCACTCCATCCATTCCCACCTCATCTCAAGAGTGTGTCTTTGACATGGGACTAGTCCTAGCTACACCATGGATGAAATAATTTTAAGCTAAAAATATATATAGATAGAACTTGGTGCTTATCAATACTATAGAGTTATATACCTTATTATGTAATTAGAATGGTAAGATAGGAAATTAGGATGATGGGTACAAGGTATGTACATGTTTTTATTAAATATTTTGGTCAAGTTGGGTATGCATTTTATTTTGTATAAGATGTGGTTTTGAGCTCAATAAACTTGAAATGGTCACATGTATCCATTGGTGATGATGTGGTTTTAAGATGTTATTTTAAGATGTGGTGCTTGTAGTGATGAATATATAGCTTAGAAAATATCTAAATTCACTAACGAATTTATTTGAAACCATTAAGGGATGGATATGATTTATAAATATAGGGTGGCATAGACCTGGCATTGACCAAGTATGACATATATATAAGTTATCCCAGCTCAAACTCTATTGAGATTATTCAAGATACATTAAAGGTGATAATGTCCCCTAAATTTGAGACATGATTCCCCTTAAAGATGATGTTGAGTAGAGGGAATCAATAATTATTCACGTGGATGATGAACTATTCACCTCATATAGATGGTTGATCAAAATTCAATACCAGTGTGCACCCCCTCATTGAAGGCTTTAATATTATATATTGTGTACATATGTCTTCAATCATCTTGTTCATATTTAATTTTAAAGAGCTTAAAACTTATGATGTGGAATGCAAGAAAGTAGTACATAATAGAATTCTTACCGACTTAGGATTTGAGTTTGAGGAGTCCATTACTAAATTTTGTTCTCTCTTATGTGTAGGACTTAATATGAAAGTACTTTAGGATCTAGAGGTAAATCAAGGTAGAAAGATCTAAATAATTTGAATACATACATAGAAAACTGATAACATTCGATGCTTGTTTAATTTGAATGGAACCTTAAAGGGATATACATGACAATTTTTGTATAGTAATGGAAAGTTAGAGGCTCACATCATGTGAATTATTTACTAGATATGACTTAATTAGATTGATGTCAATAATTAAACATTATTGCGTTATATGTATGTATGATAAATTTGTGAATAGGACTTAGTTGGATTGGTTGGAGGTGATGGAACATGTTTAGGTATCAAAGATGTGCATATCTGATAACTCTATCACTTTTCCAGGTGTACTAGACCTACACATGTGGAAATATTTTATTGAATTGGGCACCCTAAGGCTCTAAAAAATTTGATGCTTCTAGGAAAAGTGACAATTAAATATATAACACAAGTATATGTGTGTATAAGATACACACATGGTGATGTATCTAATTGGATCGAGCCTCACAAGGATTTGATAGCTCTTTAATGCTTCTAGGACTTGACACCTCTAATAATGTTGACACTTATATGAATGTACAAGGTACACGTGGTGATATGTAATTGTATTTAGCCTCCCAGGGCATTTTTAACTCTGAAACTTCCAAGACTTGATGCATCTCTGATAGCTTTAACACTTTTGAGTGTACAAGGTACACACATGGCACAACAAAATTCAATTATAGGGGAAATTCAATTGGGGAGGCATGGGAGGCCAATTTGAACCCCTTCTTGACATAACTATAAGATTATGATATATGATTTGGGACAAAATTAATTATGATTATATTTATCATGAATTGAACCAATTAGTTGATTGGTTCAATCACAAACGTGACTTGGGCAAAATTCCCCTAAACCAAATTTATGGCCCTATCGATTATATAATCTAGATGTAACATGTATGGCTTAACTAACCCTAATTTAATCAAAAATACAAATAGGAATGCAAATGTGGCCAATTTCAACCCATTAAACCTAAATTAGAGTCTATGATGTGATTAAAGGGGTTAAATTAGGTCATATTTTATGACATGTTGATCATAAACCCTAATTTTATCACTTAAACATGTACAATTCCCCTAATCCCTAATTTATTGACATATACACATATACAAACCCATCACACTAATCCCCTAATCCCTATTTTCATGACATATACACATGTACAAACTCATTACACTAAACACCTAACCCTAAATCCTAATTTTATAACAAACACAACCCCTAAGTTCCCTAATTTAATCATAAATGCATAAATTCATGAATGTGATTAGTACCAATTTGTGAACCCATTATTCACCTAGTTTTTTAAGGACCTATGATGGGATTTTGGGAAAAATTATCTCATTTCATCTTACATATTGAGCCTTATTGATAGTCTTATTGCTTCATAGTCTTATCAAGAGTCTTATTGCATCATGTATTAGAGATTTATTCATCATATTGGGGATTTATACATCATATTGAGCCTTATTACATCATATTATAGATTTATTTCATCATATGATAGTCTTATTTCATCATATTATAGTCTTGTTGCATCATATGATAGTCTTATTGTATTATATGATAGCCTTATTTCATCATATTGAGCCTTAATGCTTCATATGATAGCCTTATTACACCATTTGATAGTCATATTGCAACATCTTATAGTCTTATTGCATTATATTAGGGATTTATGCATCATATTATAGTCTTATTGCATCATATTATAGTATTATAAGGGATTTGATGCATTGAATATGAGTCTTTATGCTTATTTTTTATAGTATATGCCTATACTTCAAAGAAAAGATACACATTATAATAATATGTATGCATTATAAGAACACATACACATTTATATAACATGTACATGTTCCTTGAAGTAAAACAAAAACTTACTTTTCAATGTCTATTTTTATCTCAAATCAAGATTTTTATCCTCATAGGCATTCCCTACATACTCTATGTACTTTTTTGCAATTTTTTTTAGCCTATTTTGAAGTACATTCTTGGTTGATTTTGTCAAATTGGGATCTATTTTGAGTTCAAAGAAGATGAATAAGTTAAAAAACAAAACAATAGAGCAATTAGAAGAGTTGAGAAAAAAAACAAGGTATGAATGCAAGCATTTCATTTTAAACAGGGTACAAACACTAACCTTGTTGAACCAAATGCCTCAGATAATGAGGCAATTGAAAATAATGAATTAAATAATGATGAAACTAAAAATAATTAATTGAATTATGTTGAAATTTACAATAATTAATTGAATTATGATGAAATTGATAATAAAAAATTAAATGATGTTGGAAATTCACATTCAAAGTTTAAAGTTTTTTATTTTGTTGATGAAGAGCCTATGCATGATAATTTACCCACCAAAAATTAAGAAAATTTAATAGACTCAAATAATGATGAAATTAACAATGAATAAAATTTCATGGAAATATATAATGAAGAAACAAACAATGAAGAAAATTTCAGGGAAACATGTAATGATTTTGAAACACCCTCTGAATGGTATCCACCAATAACAACACCTCCAAGAATTATGTGTAGAAAAGATAAGTGCTTAATTTAAGTTGATGAAAATATTTTAAAACCAATAAATAAAAAAAATTATAACTGGCATTCAAGAAGACTGGCTCAAGATATTTGGGATAGTTTCTTTCATAAATTGTAATATGATAGTCAAAGATTTTAATTATTTATTTCTTTGATGAAATTGGTTAAGATGAGACCTAAAACGTACACATTAGGATTAATAAAATATACTATGGATGATGAAAATGATGAAATTGTTGAGAAACTACATGATGCATATCATATTGTAGGCCCAAAATCATGGAACAAAGATTTTAATGATTCCGGACGTGTAATGACAACTTGTGTAGTAAGTGCTGAAATAGGGAAAAATAATTGATTTCAAACTAGATTCAAGGTAAAACTAGAGATATTTCCCACACACAAGAGGGATTGTATAGATCCATAATATGACTTATAGTTTTGTTTTTATGCATGCCTAATGTTAGGCTAAAATTCAACATCTTTCTTGTATTGAGAAGGTCATTCTTTAGCCCAAAATGGGTGGTGGGTTTGTTGACCAAGCCAGATGGGAGGCCAAGAACCTGGTCCTAAATGTTATCCACCCCTCTAAATGTTTTGGAAGTGCTAATTTTCAACCAAAAATCATTGGAAATTGAGTTCTCATATCATAGCTTCAACTTTGACAACATTTGTTATCAATGTGTCCATGCTCCAGAACAATAGTGAAAATGCACTTGAGGGTGGAATTGGATGTCATAGTCAATGGAGCACATGTAATTTTACTATATAAACATGATATAAGTGATGGATTTGAAACTTTCAGTCCTTGAGGCAAAATTTCTAGTTAGAGGTCATCAAGTTGTCTCTTTACTGCCAAAAAGTTGTATTTTAGGACCCATTACTGCAATTTCTACCATAGATTGATCCTAGAGGTGATTCAAACTAGATTTAAGGTCAAAGTAGATGGATTTCCCATGAACATAAAGGATCTTATGATTCCTCCATATGACTTACAATTTTGGTTTTATTCATGCCTACAATTAGGATACAAATTAGCATCTTTATTGTATTGGGAAGGGTGTTCTTGAGCCTAAAATGGGTGGTGGGTTTGTTGAGTGGACCAGATGGGAGGCTAAGAACCTGGTCCTAGACATTATACACCCCTATTAATGTGTTTTTCATGCCATTTTTCAGCCAACAAGCACCAAAAATTGAGTTCTTGAATTGTAGCTTCAACTTTAACAACATTTGTTCTCAGTGTTTTCGTACTCAAGAATAGTAGTGAAAATGCACTTACGGGTGGAATTGGGCGTCATAGTTATTAGAGAACATGTAATTTTCCTATATATATGTGCTCAAAGTGGTGTATTTTCACCTTCCAATCCTAAAAGCAAAATTGTTAGTTGAAGGTCAACAAGTTATCTCTTCACTACTAAAAAGTTGCATTTTAGGATCCGTTACTGTAACTTTTTCCATGAATTACTCTTAGAGGTGATTTAGACTAGATTCAAGGTGAAATTATAGGTATTTACCATGAAAAAAAATTATTTTATGGTTCCTCCATATCATTTACAATTTTGGTTTTATGCATGCCTAAATTTAGGATAAAAATCATCATCTTTCTTGTATTGGGAAGGGCAATCTTGATCCCAAAATGAGTGGTGGGTTTATCAACCGGGCCATATGGGAGGCCAAGAACATATTCCTAGACATTATCTTCCCCTCCAAATGTGTTATAAATGCCATTTTACTATTTTAAATCCATTAAGAAGCCAAAAAGGTCTAATAGGCTTAATAGTCCAAGTGAACCATATACACATGGCTAGAAGCTAGTGCCATTAGAATTGGGTTTTAAGACCTTTGAAAGGCTTTTTTAAATACTGGCAAAGTGTTCTAAGGGTCAACAAGTCATAAATGGTCTCATATTTGAAAGAGAGTTCATAGACTAGTCAAACCAAGGAGAAATGTCCAAAGAAAGGGGCTAAAAGCCTTAGAAACTCAAGATGAGCCTTGTATATGAAATGGGATGATGGAGTAGGTTAGATAACTTGAAATGGGTTAAGTCAAGTGTAATTAGGTCACCTAAGTGAATTACCTAGTGGAAAACTAGTGAAAGGGTTGTATGGTAAATAGAGTGAGATAAATGCTTCTTGGAGTTCACTGACTGGGATATTCTTAGAAAACCAATAAGAGGATTGGTTTTCCACCTAATGGAGACCTATAAAAAGCTTCAAAAAAGACTTATAGTCAAGAAGGCATACCAAGGTGTTGAGTTGTTTTCAAAGGGTGTGGACCATTTTAGGAGCTTATTAAAGTTATCAAAGAGACCATCATGTTATAGAAGAACCAAAGACACCTCATAGGTTTCCATTGGTTTCCAAACCAAGGAAAGAGATTAAATGAAGGTTTCCTTGCCAATTGTGGTGTTTCATTGAGGTTCCATGAGCACTCAATATTAGTGGTATTAGATCATTTGAGAAATGTTCATGACCACCTAATACTTCAGTCATAGTCAAAATATTCCACCTACATTCCATCCTTTAGGTTAGTGTGAATAGATAGGATAGTGGGTTATCTTGAATAATTCCATGGTGGCATGGTGATGTCCAAGGTGTGAGGTGGGCTTCTACAAAGTCAAGCATGCTAGGAGAGGTTACCAAAGAACACCTGCAATCATACCCTCAAAACATGCATCTACAGCTAGGGAAACACAATCATGAATTCAAGTTGTCAATGGTGAAGTTTCTTGGACAAAGAAATATTTTGAAAACATGTACCTACAACCATCATAGGGATTGAACATGAGGATGTAGTATAGGCCTTTGTATGGAAGTTGACTGTGTGAGGCCCAAATGCCTTACTAAGTGGTCATAACATGTTAGAGGAAGGTTGAAGTGTGGTTTCTAGTGAATTAAAAGTATTAATGGTGATAAATGGGTGTCAATAAGACCAAATAATGCATTTTATCATAGCATAAAGCTCTAGGTATTATTGGCATGCAGTAATATGATGTTTTTTGATAATGTACAAGGTGACATGGAAGATTTTGAGATAGCAAATGAAGGGTGTAATAATGAAAGGAGAGATTCCATGATATTTTATAGGTAAACTCATCATTATAAGACATAAACCAAGGCAAAAGAGGATGATGACTCATTTGTGAAATTTAGCAAGTAGACATGTGTCACTAGCTTTTGCCAAAATGGGCCTACAAGCCAAAATATGTTGGATCTAATCATGAAATTTGGTGGAAATGATCATTATGACCCAATATACAAATTAAATATATTTTTTAGGATTTTTTATAATGGTAACTATTGATGCTTGTATTGCACCTAGTAAGGAAAATTTAGTTTTCCTTATCCAAGTGGCACAATGGAGTCATCTTTCTTGCTGTGGGTAAAATTTTTATTGAGATGAATCTCTAGTTTAGGGGCTAGCTCCCATTGATGCACCTATGAAGATCTTATAAGCTACATGATATTTATGAAAAGGGAGAAATAAAGAAGCTAAGGAAACAAAATGGTGATGCACCAAATATATGATGTCCTCCCTATTGACTATAAACATTACTTAAAGACAACAAAGGTATCTCAACAAAATCAACAAAGACAATGCAGCATCAGTTTTTAATAAGTTAGATTCATAAAATCATTTGACATTTATGAGGGTGATAGATGATCCTAAAAAGAGAATACACATATACCACTTCTAAGACATTCATATACTTAGCAAAGAATACTAAGAGAGACCTGCAACATCATCCTTTTTACACATTGGTAAGTGACCATGGGCTGATATACTAGAAAATAAAATTTTACTAGTCATTATCAACAAGATTCAAACTCAACTCAATAGTGAAATGTGAAATGAAAAAATCACTTGCATATTTCTTTAATAATTATTAGTACAAATCTGGCCAAAGTTTTCCCATAACCAGTAGAGGCTTGTTAAAATGAACCAAGGGAACACATATTTATAGCTTTCTCAAAGGGGTTGAATCAAAGAAGTCTAAAATTCACTTAGAGGTGTGTCATTTTGAAGCTAAAATAATTACAATGCACTCTATAAGACATTTTATTTCTAGTTATGCCAACAAGATCAAGATGTTTTGAACTACATTTTCCCATCAAAGGTTCATCGGTTAGAGATTCATTTGGAGCAACAGTTATTCTTTATTGTCTTGTTAAAGTGTGAAATGGTTCAATGATTCATCATGTCAACCTGTCTATCTTCATTCACTTGAACCTGCTTAGGATCTCACCATTTGTCACTGTCACTTTTACCTTCTGATTCTAATCGATCTTTCTTTTAAACCTCAATGGTTATTCCTTGTAGCCAAAATTTGAGGTCTTACAGAATGTCGCTCCTTGGCATTTCCTCAAGCTTATTTTCTTTAAGGCTCTTTTATATTCGGTATTTTCTTTTCTTGAGGGAATTATCTTAGGCTTTCTTTCTTCCTCATTTCCTTCAAATAAAAAGTCTGAAGGAATTACTTCAGGCTTTGTTATTTCTCTCAGGATTTTCTTTTGTTCATTTCTTTCAGGAAAATTTTCTTGAAAGAAATTATTTTGTTTTTGCCTTTGTTTTCTTTCAAAATTTTGTTCAAGGGAATTCCCTTAGACAATTTTTCCAAAACAGTTCTTTGTCTTATGTTTGCAGTGAAATTGTCCCAGATAATTTACTTGTAAGAAATCCTTTCTTTTTTTGCTTGATCCCTTTAGAACTGACCCTTCGGAAATCTTGAACATACCCTTCGAGCCTTTTGAAAATGTCTTATATGGATATTGATATGGTCCACCATTTTCAAAATAACCCTTTGGGGAGACCAAAAATGACTTTCTCAAAGAGAAAATGCCCTTAGGGTGTTCTATTCTGGACTTTCCCAAAGGGAGAGTGACCCTTTGGAAAAGTTGAAGTGTCCCTCTAACTTGATTCATTTCCTTTGGACAAAAAGTCTGAAGTATTTCTTCCTTCTATAGAATGATTTTCCTAAAGGGAAAATGTCCTTTGAAAATTTGAAAAGCACCCTTTAGAAAGAGGGAGCATACCTTCAGAAAAGTTGCAAGGGTGTACCTACCCTTTAAAAGAATGAAAATGATCCCTTTGGAAGAATTGGAGACACCTTTCAAAAATATCACAAGGGTGTACTTACCCTTCAAAAAAAATGAAATCATCCCTTTGGATTTTGAAAAGGTAAATGTCCTTTGGAAGAATTGGAGAGGTCTATTTGTCTTTCAAAAAGCTGCCAATTACCCTTCAAAAAGATAAAATTATCCCTTTGAGAGGCAAGTGTCCTTTGGGCTCTTCAATAGAAAATACTTCAGACTTTTTTGAGTGAAAGACTTTGGGTTTTTAAAGGAAGCAACTAAATGATGAAAACACAAAGTAGAAGAAAGATGCAAACATGAACAAGTAGTGAGGTAGGAGAAACCCAAAAAGGTCTTAACGGTGTTCTTCAGGATTTCAAGGGGCAAAGACTTTTGGTTTTTGAAAGGAAGCAACTAGATGCTAAAAACCATAAGCAAATAATTGGGTGTAGAAAACCTAAATTGGTCTAACTTCAGAGTAAGTCAGGTTCAAAAACCCGACTTGCTTTTTCTTATGAAACTTTATAAGTCAAGTAGTTTGAGAAACCCGATTTATATTGAAAAGAGTAAATTAGTTTTTTGAGCTTAACTTACTTTTGCTAGTAACATTTTATAAGTCAAGTGACTTGAAAAACCTGATTAACACTAATAAGAGTAAGTCGGCAACCTGACTTTTACTTATGAAATTTTCATGAGTTAAGCAACTCCCAAAACCTGATTAACACTGAGACACGTAAAGACACTTGA
The DNA here is from genome assembly GCA_037957365.1 of Torreya grandis. Taxonomy (NCBI): domain Eukaryota; kingdom Viridiplantae; phylum Streptophyta; class Pinopsida; order Cupressales; family Taxaceae; genus Torreya; species Torreya grandis. The sequence continues at coordinate 1,662,771 of JARHVA010003887.1, forward strand.
AGAACCCGATTAACACTGAGAATAGACAAACACTTAGTTTTTATTTCCTTACAATTTTGGATTCTTGTCAATGACTTCACAAGACCGGTAGTTTTACTTGACCAATTTTTATGTAGGGGTGTCCAAATTTGCCCTGGAGGGTCAAATTTGGTCAACAAACTGGTGACTTGTAGGGGAAGTATGCCTGCTATAATTAACCAGACCAGTAGCTTTATCCAACTTAGGTCCAATGGATTTAATGAATTCTTTAAGATGACTATCAATGATTATTCCAACACAAATCATAGGGAAAACACAGACAAGAAACAACAAAACTCAACACAATAAAACAAGACTCAAACAAACAAACAAACAAACACGTGTATAAGCACTTAGTGAAAATAAGGAAAAATAGGAACTATGTAAAAGAGAAAAGAGAACATTAGTAGCAATTCTTCAAATGTATCCCATTGACTGGGATATGTATCTCCTCTCTATCTAACTTTGAAAGTTGGATGGTATTGTGCTATTTACATTGTGTGATCATGTACAGGCATCAAAATTTGTGTGTCTTCTAGGATTGGCTCTATCTTCATCCCACTTCAAGACAATGTCTCCTTCTTTGAAGCTCCTAGGCATGGACTTCTTGTCAAAATACCACTTTTTTGTTATTTCTAGTGGGTTATGGTGTGCATAACTTAATCTCTTATCTCCTCAAGCTCTATCAACTTAGCTAGTCTGACCTTTATGTTGTTATTCTCCATCAGTTGTAGCTAATAGGTAAGATCTAAATCTGGTAACTCAAGTGAAATAATAAGTCTAGCTTCCCTTCCATACACAAGTGTATATGGGTAATTTCTAATTGCCCTCTTTGGAGTGATCATGTTAGACCAAAGGGTTGTTTTCAACTTAGTGTGACATGTTCATTAATTCTCCTCCATTGTCCTTTTTATGATTATAATTAAATTCTTTTTTTTGGACTTAGGTATTCCATTTCCTTGGGGATAGTAGTTGGATGAGGTAATAAGATAGATTACATGCTTTAAGGCCCAGTCACTCATTCTTGTTCCAAGAAAAGCCAAGGCATTATCTGAGATGATTATTATAGGGGCTCCAAATTTGGCTACTATATCTTCATAGAAATCCAAGACTGAATTCTCATTAGCCTCCATAATAACTACAACTTTGACCCATATAGTGAAATAATTAGAAGCTATCAACAGCCACTTATGGCTAGCACTAGAAGGAGGATTAATCATACTTATGAAATATATCTCCCATTGCATGAAAGGCTATTCAACTTGAATTGGATAAAGAGGCAAAGTAGCTACCTTCTATTTTCCATGAAAAAGAGCACACTTCTATCATTTCTTTACCCAAGCATGGGTGTCTTTGAATAAGCTAGGCTAAAAGTAACCATCTCTCATGATCTTAGTAGTAGTGGTTCTAGGAGCTAAGTGAGCACCAGTTGAGCCATTGTGAAACTCATGCAATACTTTGTCAATCTATTATAGATCAATACATCTCAAAAATACACCTAAAAAATCTTTCCTAAAAATTACTCCATCCAAAAGTACGTAGGGAATAGATTTCAATCTATAATACCTTCTTTTGGCCCTATCGAGACCTTGTGGGCACTCACTAGTTTGAAGGAAGTGGATCATGTCCTATGTCCAACTTCTCATGACTGAAGGCATAGGTGTTGTAGGATTATCATGGAGTGCCAAAATGACTTCCTTTTGTGATTTTAGATCTAAATCAAGGTGCTCACACAATCCTTTTCCCTTCATTAGCTTAGTCATTTTGATTTCCACAATGTATTCCATCACCTTGGTGATCCAACCTACTCTTTTCTCATTTAAGTCTCTGCTCAGAAAGAAATATTTCACACTAGGATGGGGTAAAAAAATGTGAATTTTATTACGAGATAGCATATATCTAAATTTCTACAAACTTTTGATTATAGCAAGTACTTGTTTTTCAATGTATGTGTACTTTACCTCATATTCTTCTAAACCTTGGCTGAAGAAGGAAATAGGTTGTTCCAAATATTCACCATTTTCTTGGGTTAGCATGGTATAAATTACCTCTTCATCTACAAAAGTGTACAGATTGAAGTCCTTGGAAAATTTAGGACTTGTGAGAGTAGAATCTTGAGCAATGGCTTGCTTAATCTCCTCAAAACTTTCTCTCCTCTTTCCTATCCATGTGAATGTCTCATCTTTTTTAACATGGAGGTTAAGGGATTAACCAGATTAGAAAAATCAAGAACAAATATCCTAATGAAATTAATCTTTCCAAAGAAACTTTGTAGACCCTTTTTGTGTTTTGGCAAAGACAATGTTAAAATAACACTTATGTTTTTTAGATAAATGGATAGACCCTTCTTTGAAACAACATGGCCCAAGATCTTGCCTTAATGAATAAAAAATACACACTTCTTTGGGTTTAGAGAGATCCCAAACTTTCTACACCTCTCAAAGATCTATCGTAGGTTCTTCAAATGGTCATTCACATCTTTGGAAAAAATAGTTACATCATCTAGATAAACCAACACAATGTCATTGATCAACCCTTGAAAATTCATAATCATTGTACATTGGAAAGTGACTCCATCATTTGATAGTCCAAATGAAATCTTCTTGTATGTGTATGTACCCCATTTGGTGGTAAATTCAGTCTTATATTGATCACTTTCATTGACCAAGATCTGATTATATCTAAAATAGCCATCGAGAGAAAATCTTTCACTACTAGCTACAACCTACAAATCTACTCCATAGAAGGGAGGGGGTAATGATCCTTTAAAGATACTCAATTTAAGTCACTAAAATCAAAACACAATCTAATTTCTCCATTTTTCTTTCTGATAGGGACTAAATTGGCCAACCAAGAAGAATGTTAGATAGGAAAAAAGATTCTAGACTCAACCAATTTAGTTAACTCTTTCATCATGAGGGGTTCAATATTTGGATTGATTGGTCTTTGCATTTTTTTAATGGTTTTAGCATTATCATCCAACTCTATGGTGTGTTTATCTAAGATTGGGTTAAACCCCTTCAAATCACTATACTCCCATGCAAAAATATCATTAAACTCCTTTCATAGTTCAATGAAATCAGGCCTCTATTGACTATTGCATACCTTCCTAAGCGCAAGCAACCTATCCTTAAATATTTATACTCTTTCATATTTATATTTCTTGGTTAACATGATTACCTTATCCTTCTTGAGCTGATCATCCCTATTGAATATGCTTTCAAGAGTCACTAGACCTTTGGGACGCTTATTAGATTTCAGCTGGATGATCTGACCTCCATATTGTTGTTGAAGCTTAGACTAAATCCTTGTGGATAACTTAGCCTCTTCTTTTAGGAAACATAATATTTATTGATCACTATCAAAAACCTACCAATTAGTGACATTATTTGGTACAAAAGGTCTCATAATCACCTTCGTATGGGACTGATTCCTATCTTCCCCTATATCCTTTGGAACATCAAACTGAGCTCCAATTTCTGCTAGCCTATCAGCATGTTTGTTATCCTCTCTTGAGATAGAGGTGATGTTAAATTATATGAAGTATTTTATAAGGTCCAAAATTCTATGTTTATAATACTTGAACAAGGATTTCTTGATCAAATTTTGTCCTCTGACCTGATTCACAACCAGCTCTCTATCACCAAACACTTGTAACTCCTTGATGCATATTTTCCTTGCCCATTTAAGGCCATGAATGAGGGTCTCATACTCTACTACATTACAAGTGTATGAGAACTAAAATATGAAATTTTAAAAATACCTTTCCTTCGAAGGTGAAACCAACATAGCTCTGCCACCTGCCCCAATCTTGCTTCTAGACCCGTCAAAGAAGATCTACCATAAGCCATACACTTGCTCACTTGGATTCATAAAATTGGGCATGAAATAATCCTTCTCATCCATATAATAAAATCTAAGCCCAAATTCCTCAATGACAGTTTAAGTTTCATGCTCTTAATTATCATTTCCCCACTCATCCAAGAACAAATCAGAAACTCCTTCAAGGGATGATGATGGAGACTGGTCGACATGAAGCTCTTTTTCATTAATGATGGCATAGTTGACATTATCCACTTTAGGTGAGTATGGTTCCAAATGATCCCTATGAATAGGCTCAAAATCAATTTTCACCTTAGGTTTGTACTTTGTTCTAAACACCATATAAGACCAATTTGCTGCCAAGTACCCACCTCTCTTAGCTATAAAATCCAGTGACAAGCAAAGGACAAAATATGGAGGTAAATTTTCCACCACCACATCATGAGGAATATGAAATATAGGACAATCATGAATTATCAAATTCACATTTTTTATTATCCCCAAAGTCTTAGCTGGTGATCCATCCAATTGTAAGATGCCCTTGGTCGTTGGCTCATACTTCAGGCCCAGTTTATCAGCTATACATTTGGGCATAACTATAGTGCTAGCCCCAATGTCTATAATTAAATTATGTACCAATAAATCACAAATTATTAAAGAGAGGTAAAATGGAGGATCATTTTCAATCTTCTTTGCTTGACCATCAACTAATTGGGTTTCATTCACTAAGACCACATTGTCATGTCTAAGTGGACCAATTTACTTTCCTAATTCATGTAATTCCTTTTGAAGCATATCCTTCTAACCTATCATATTTAAGAAGTCCCATAATTAAATATTAATTTGATGCTTCTTCATCTAGTTCACCACATTTTTTGGAGTACTACTCACCTTGGGGTTCTCTTTTTGAACATTAGCACCTTGTGATGTGGTTTGTGGAGATGGAGTTGTAACTGCTAGCCTAAAATTGGAACCATTTGATTTTCTTATGCTTTAAGATCTGGATTAGGCCTATTTATTGACTAAAATACTATAGGATCCATATTAGGTCATTTATTGGGTCCTTAAACCTCTTAAATGGCCCTTTTCTTTGATCTAGTATTGGCAACCACACTAGCAGTCTGATTGCTTGACTTCCCTACGTAATTGATAACACAAAACTCACCCTTTAAATGATTCATGAGAGTGGAATCAGACTAAACCTATCTAATTTCCATCCCAAATTGAGTTATCTCAAAATTTGAGAATTGTAATGTTGGATCACCTTGTGAAGTCATGTTTTGATTTTACATCTCATGGGCATAAGCAATCTGTTCTTGACCTTGTTCAAAAGAAAGGTAGTTGGGCTGGTCCTAAATCAAATTATTTTGGGTGGGTACAAGGTCTTTGGAGGATGAAGGAGAATTAGGATTATATATTTTATAAGGCTTGACATGAGTCATTTGGCCTTGTCCCTAATTACTACCTTGAAAAGGAGATCTGTTTGCTTGTCCAAACTGGTTGTAAGACTGATAAGGCCTATAACTTTAGGCTTGTTTCCTTTCTAAAGAAACCAGTTCATTAGTGACACTTTGAAGTAGGATTTTTACTTAATTCATTTCATTATTAGGAGTAATGGTAGACCTTTCTTAGACAGGCAGAGGAGCTAAAGTAGGCAAAGTATTTTGATTGGGAGAATACAAATCAGGAAATAGTGGCATTGGAGGTCTAGGAGCTATCTTCCCCATTTAGACAAGATAATTCTCAACATTTATGGGTATTTCATATGCAACAGGTAATTTATTTCCATCCATAGACTGGATCATCATAACAATTTCACTATTCAATAATTTCAAGTAGTATAAAAATGCATAGTTTGCAGTTGGCCTCACAAGAGCTAGGATTATGTCCCAAGTTTTTTGAAATCTAGTATTGAAATCCTGCATGAATTCATGTGGTTCCCTCTTGATACTAGTCAATTTCTCATCAAGGGAGAGGTGGTCACTCTTTTCCCTAAACCTACTAGTCAATAAATCCTGTAATTCATCCCATGAGCTAACAGATTTCACTAGTATGGTCCCATACCAATCCAAAACTTTTCCTTTGAAAGATAAGGCCAGTAAACACATTTTATTGGATGATGTTGTGGATATTAAATATTTTTTCTATATTTTTGATGTGTTCAATGGTAGTAATATGACAATTTTGAGGGTTTCTCCTAGAATTTGATCATACTGGGCAAGATGTAAGGGAGATTCTCTAGTGAAAGGCACAAAAGGTTACCTTCTATCCATATTGGGAGTATTAATATATGAGTTAGGAATAGTATGAAACACAAAATTAGTTTGCTTAAACACTAAATCTCTTTGGTAGGGATGAGTAGTTACAAACCTGAACCTTTTAATGGAATATGGAGGTAATTCCACAAATTTGAAAGGGACACCTTTAGCAGTAGATTGAATGGTCACCTTTGGCATGGAAAGAAGGATTGATTATCAACCATATATTTTAATTATGAAATGGAGTTACTAGGTATTAAATGTATATTTTTCCTTTTTTACAACCATGTCAAGACTAACACCAATCTTGAACAATCTCTAGGACCTAGATCCCACCAGGCGTGCCAAAAATTGTTGACACTTAGATTGCACCCAGTAAGGAAAATTTAGTTTTCCTTATCTAAGAAACATAATGGATTCATCTCTCTTATTATGGGTAACAACTATATTGAGATGAATCTCTAGTTTAGGGGCTAGCTCCCCTTGATGCACCTATGAAACTCTTCTAACCTACACGTTGTATATGAAAAGGGAGAAAGTAGCTAAGGAAAAAAAATGGTGATACACCAAATATATGATGTCCTCCCTATTAATTGTAAACATTACTGAAAGACAACAAAGCTATCTCAACAAAATCACAACATAGATAATGCAGCATCACTGTTTCATAAGTTAGATTCATGAAAGCATTTAACATTTCAAAGGGTGACAGATAATCCTAAAAAGAGAATACACATATACCACTTATAAGATGTTCATATACTTAGCAAAGAATACTAACAGAGACTTGCAACATCATCCTTTTTTCACATTGGTAAGTGACCATAGGTTGATATACTAGAAAATAACCTTTTACTAGTCATTATCAACAAGATTCAAACTTAATAGTGAAACGTGAAATGATGAAATCACTTGTATATTTATTCAAGAATTATCAGTATAAATCTGGCCAAAGTTTTCCTATAACCAATAGAGGATTGTTAAAATGAACCAATGGAACACATTGTAGACACCAAAATTACGTCACACACATATATAACTACCTGTGTCAAAACCCCCCTCGATCCCCTTATAATAATTAGCCTTCTTAACCCATGTTTTCACCCCTCACACATTTAATTAATTTTAAAATATTTAATTAAGTTAATTAAAAACTACTTATGCCACCTTACCTGGCCACCTCATCCTAAGAATAATTCTTACCCTCTGAGTTACCTCAAGAATTAGTCTCCTAATCCTAACTACCCATGACTTGTTCTCACCCCTAACATAAATTCTTAACTAACTACATTCTTCTTAACCTCACATTTCTAACATTTTACAATGGATACCACACTTGGAAAAGAAGGAACAAAAAATAGTCTAAAAATAGCCCTTTTACCTATTATCATGCCACCAACGTCGTCAACCCTTGACCAATGTCGGTGGGATCATCGATGTCAATTATTTAAGCTAATATTTAGGTCAATAAAAATTAAAAAAATCAATCATCCATGCACAAGCTTTAGCATTCAACTTTATACATCTAGGCTTACTATTACTCTGCACAAACCAGTCTAGATTAGGAATTGATATACTACACAAAGCTTGGATTATTTTGAACTAGAAGCACATGCTTGTCTTTCCTATTCACCTATTGCTTCAACATGCCTCATTAGAGCCATCTATTTGACACTCACAGTTCATCCATTTCACAAGTTATGTATATATCTATGTTTTATAATTCCTTTAAATAGTCATTTTATAATTAATGTACAATATTCTATTTATCATTTTACAAACATCCTGAATCTCTTTGTGAAGGATTTGTAAAAATCCTTCACCTATTTCCCTCTAATTTAAACATAAAAAACCTCTATTTAGACCCATCTAAGTCTTACCCACTCCCTTACGACTCTTCCCAACCTTACAAACCTGACCAACATCTACCTATTAGCTCAAAAAAGGCTCTTACAACCTCCTGAGAACCTAATACCCTTACCGACATTGATCACATAACTGACATTAGTCATATCTCCTACCAACATTAGTAGCCTAACTAATGTCGATGACTATGTATTTACACTAACTTCTCTAAGCCTGCCTAAACAACTTCTAGAAACACAAATAACTCATATTACCTACACTGTATCACTCTCTACTACACTCAAACTACAATAATGATACAAATATCTCTCTTTCATTTTGTTATTAATTACCATTTTGTTTCAAAAAGTGGATTGTCATACCTTGGCAGCCCACTCATATATCTACTAACAAATATTTTTGGTGGTAGTGTTTTCTTATTTATAGGTAGTCATCCCTAGCCAAAGAGGAGTGCTCAACATTATCTGGATATGGCGTGCAACTAATTTGGGTTCTATCTAATCTCTAATCCCTATCCTTCATCTTTGTTTCTCCTTAAACATCAAATAGATTTAAAATTTAGTGAAACATTTCTAGCACACCCGATGGGACCCTAGAGTTTTCCTTGGGTTCATTGCTTGTTTTAAGCATTCATATAGGTGAATTATAGTGAAAATTTAATTCCTTGCACTTTCTTCCTCACTTTTTCCTCAAAATGAAATATTCAATATTTTATTTTCTATTTAAAGGCAATAAACTAAAATTTCTTCTTCCTTGCCACTCTTCTCTTTCTTTTGCCTCTAAAATAAATTTATCATTTTTATTGAAAGATAAAAAGAATCTATTATTTATCTCTTTCTTGCATGCACATTAGGATAGTGAAATTCATTCTCTTCTCCCATTTCATCATTGTTTTCATTTGAATCAAAATACTTCAAATTTGGGTTTAAAACTTACTACACTTTATTATTTACTTACTACATATTAGCTCACCTAGTTAATTACAAGCATTATAAATTAATTGTAGTACACCAATGTTACACTACCAGATCACACTCACAAAAATAAACATCTAAACTCACTTGAGACAAGGCCCATAAGGATTTCATCACCTGGTGGATCACCTTACCCTACCTGGCTATCCTACTTGGATTTTTTTGGGTGAATATTTTGTCACCAGCTAACTGATGGGAAAAATAGGTCTCTTCAACCATAGCATAGGGAGATTGGTTGACCAAATGTGTGGGTTTACCACATCAAAAGGGTAAAAATCTCTCCTCTCATCAAGGGGAGGTTCCCTATAGAATATGAGGAGCTATATACTATATATATGGAGAAAATAACACTTAGGGGTAGGATAACACCATCCATCTCTCTTTTTTCAGAGATGATATTCACAAACAAAGGATAAATCTAGGTGAAAACATTGAAATCACTTCTCTTCTTTTAGAAGTGGTCTTGAAGCAAACATCTGGAGTTCTTTCAGGTAGGTAACAAGTAACTGGTAACTAGGGGCCTAGTAACCAACAGACTGAGATGTAACACAAAGTCTCCACCTTGACTGCCCAAGAGTGAAATATGAAGGATAATGAGGGCACAAAGTCATCCCAAGATCCTTTACATAGAAATAAACTAAAAACACACACACTAAAGACAATTGTGGTAGCACAAAGTCTCTCCACAGTTGGCTTCAGGACACCTTCCTGATTACTTTCACTAGTTCTTCTTATTTCATTAAAATAGACAAAAATGCATTCAAGAAATAGACATAAGAACAATCTCCTAAATGACACAAGCTATAACAGCACAAAGTCTAAAAGTAACCTGCTTTCTCATTCAAACAAATAAATATGATAAATAATTTGAGCTCAAAGTCTCAGTAGTCACCCTTTCAAGTTTGGCAGAGTTTTACTTCTATATCCAAAAAGATCTCCTTGTGAAAAGAAGAGATTTACAATATATAGCAGCCCATAAAGACTTGGCACTTTATTTCATGGAATATCCCATGCTACATTCAATGCCTTGAATGCACTTTCAATTTTTTCAAGGGGCCATGCTGGAATAAGGCATCTGCCTTAACTATGGCATGTCAATTCATCTCAAAATATCTTTTGCTCTGCATGGGTCATCTGATCTTCTTCCCAATAGGTACGCAATTTTCCCTTCACTTTCCTATCAAGGAAGAAAAATAGGCCACGTCTTTTAATGCTTGTGAGTTTAGATGTCTACTTGGTAGACTATTCCACCTACTGGAAATTACTCTTACATAGATATTTCTAGTCTTTCCCTCTTTCTTGTTGTAATTTGAGCTCTCAAGCTATCTTTTCCATTTTTACTGACTCTTTCAGCTCTTCTCTCAGCGGTTCTTCCTTTTGGCCTTAAGGATTTTTGAATGCATTTGGGTCTGCACTCAAGCCTTTAAAGATCAATGGTTATTTCATTGCCATAGAGATGACGTTCACACGCCCATCACCACTTGAAAGCCAATGGCTAGTTTATTGCCTTGAATTTGATAGATTTGGGGATGTCACTGGACATCTGGATTCCAACAGCTAGTTCATGGTGCCCAACCTTGATGTCTGTGGGTCCGTCACCCCTTGGTCAATTCTTTCAACTTTACTTCCTTTGGCCAAGCTTAGTCTTTGAATCCTTCCAAAGGGAAGGTGTTCTTTTGAGACTTGGGGGAGGTCCTTTTCTTGGTCACTGAGAGCCCCCCACAAGGGTACATGCCCTTCGAGGTTCTTCGGGTGGCCTTCTTCCTCAAATCCTTCAGACAAAAAGTCTAAAGAAAATCTTTTCCTTTTCCTTTGCCACTTATTCTCTCGAGCTTTTTCCATTCAGGCAAATTCCTTCGGACAAAATTTTGAAGGAATTCCTTTGGACTTTTTTTCTGAAAGAATTCATCTTGTCTTTTGCCTTGAACAAATCTGAAAGAATTATAACTTTTTTGCCTTGTGCAACAGTCCATTTTGTTCATCACTTTCCCTCCTCAAGGGCTGTTTGATCTCCAAAATTGCCTTTCAGAAAAGTCACAAAGGTCCTTTTGGCACCTAAGTGCCCTCTGCAAGAGCACTTGTCCTTCAGGATTTTGGAAGACTCCTTTGAACTTCCTATCGGGCTTTTGATCATTCCTTCGAACAAAATGTCTAAAGGAATTCTTTTAGACAATTTGTCTGAAGGATTTCACTTGTAAAATTCCATCGCAAAAAGTCCTTCCAAAGGATATCTTTTTTGTTCCATTTTCCCTCTGTAAGGGCACTTGCCCTTCAGGCTTTGGGACACCTTCCTTTGAACCTTTCGATTAAACGGACCGTGAAATTTCCTAAGTGTTGGGAACTTGTTTCTTTCATACAGAGTCCATAGAAATCACCTTGCAAAGTCCATAGAAATAACCTTGCAGAGTCTATAGAATTAAGCCTATGGAGTCCCAAAAATAATCCTATATAGTCTGTACAAATAAGCCTATAGAGTCCATAGAAATAGACCTACAGAGTCCATAGAAATAAGCCTACAAAGTCTATAGAAATAAGCCTATAGAGTTTGTAGAAATAAGTCTGCAAAGTCTGTAGAAATAACCCTGCGAAGTTTGTAGAAATAAGCCTAAATATTTCATAGAAATAAGCCTATATAGTCCATAAAAATAAGCCTAAATAATGGAGAATTTGCATACTTAGAACAATTTTTTCAGAAGGGAAAGAGAATTTTGGCCTCTAGGACCAAAATAGTTCATATGTTGTCCCAAAAATGAGTGACAGATTTTGGGAACAGCTAGCTCCAGTTGGGGAACTTCCTTTAGTTTGAAATTTTGAAACAGTTGAGGGGAGTAGAAACCAAAATCTCCAGTGCCTTCAAGTATGCCATTGGGCTATGAAGCCATGCTACCCCAAAAAAAAGGCGTAAAATATAAAAACAAAAAGCACAAAATAGAACTAAAGACTATACAAATATACATATGTACAAATGATCTTATATGCTACTTCAAGAATTGAAGTGCTTCAGATGCTACCCATTGTGAGGCAGAAAAAAGGGCATGCCATCTTGATACTTCAATAGGAAACTATTTTCACCATTGAGCTAATGGATAGTAAATGGGCCTCTCCATAGAGAATCAAATTTCCCATGCATTCCCTTTGTTTCTCTTCTCTTGTCCCATAACAGAACTTGATCTCCAATATAGAAATCACAATTTTTTGTTTTTTGGTCGAAGAGCTTCTTCACTAAATTTTGATGCATAGAAATTTGGTCCACCATCATAGCTCACTGCTCATCCATCTCAGTCAAGCACATAATCCTTTTATCAATGGAGCTTTCATATGTCTGATCTTCGAATGCCTTTGCCAATTTTAGTGCTGGTAATTATAAGGTGATTGGTATCTCTGCATTGAGACCATACAAAAGTTGGAAAGGTGACATACCTATCACCCTCTTGGGTATAATTTTGTCTACCCATAAAGCATCAACCAATGCTTTATGCCATGTTTCTAGTTGTCATGATGGTCACCAAGTTCTTGTTGCTAGATTTAGCTTGGCCATTCCCATGTGGAAAGTAATCAGAGGAGTGGGAGAGGTTAACCCCATAATAAAAATAGAACTAAGGGATCTCATGAGAAGATAAATAGATTGCATTGTCTATGACAATCTTGGTTGGGACCCCAAACCTAGAAATGATGTTTTCCTTGAGGAAATTGCATACCACTTCTAAAGTAGCATGCTTGGTTGGGATTGCTTCCACCCATTTGGTGAAGTAATCTGTGGCTGTGAGGACATAATCATGTCCAGTGCTTGAATATGGATTTACAACACCAATAAAATCAATTGCCCATTGCTGAAATGGCTCTTCTATTACCACTGGCTTGAGAGGTAGAGCAGCTAACTTGGGTCTTCTAATGAACTATTAGCACAGTTCACATCTTCATACCCATTTGTATGTGTATTGAAATAGAGTAGGCCAATAATACCTGGCTCACAGAATATTATGAGCATTTTTAGGGAAAAAAAAGTCCTCCATATGCTAAATTATGAAAGTACTTCAAAAGTTGATTCTACTTCTCTTTATCCATGTAGCGAAGGAACACTCCATCAAGGCTCCTCTTATATAGGCCATTATCCCATAAGACAAAATTGGCAACTTTCAATTTAATGGTCCTCCTTTCTTTATGAGACAAGTGAGTGGAACACTCACCATAAGTAGGGAAATGAGAAATACTTGAATACTACTCATTCGTGGTGGAGATAAAGAGGACCGTTGGCATGTCTTCCACTTCTATTTCTTTATGCCTTGCTTCTTCAAGTCTATTATCAGCAATCAATTGGTAGAGGCCCCTTCCCTGCACAAGCTTCATTAGTTTGATAATGAGATCAAACTCCTATATTTTAGAAATCCAATTGCCCCTTTTGGTTCCAAACTCTTGCTGAGTTAATATGGATTTCACTATGGTATCAGGAACCAGGGCAGTAATGTGTAAATTTAGGATGTAAAAATGGAAGTGTTTTACTGCCATTATCATTGCATAATCATGCTTCTCCATATTGGAATACTTTATTTCATGAGCTTTAAGAGGATAGCTCATGAATGATATGGGATATTCCACACCTTCTTTGTTTTGTTGAACCAGAATTGGTGAAAGTGTGTGCTCAGAAGTATAACTGTACACTGTCAAATCCTTGGTATAATTTGGACAAACCAAAATTGGGGAGTGGGTAATAGCAGTCTTGATATCTTTAAATGCCAATTTTCCTTCTTCAGTCCAACTAAAGGTGGCCTTTTCCTTCATCATGTTCACAATGTGGTGAGTCTTCTCAGTAAACTCGAGGATGAATCTTCATAAAAAATTCACCTTTCCAAAGAAAGAGTGAACTTCAATCTTACTTGTGGGTAGGGTAAGCTCTTGGATGGACTTGACTCTGTCTAAGTCAATATTTATGCTTTCTCGGGATACAATGTGTCTGAGAAGTTTCCCTTCCATTACTCCAAAAATAGACTTCTTTGGATTTAGAGAAATGCCATTCTGGTGGTAGCATTCTAGCACTTGTTATAAATGGCACACATGATCAGGATGATGCTTGGAAAAGATGATCAAGTCATCAAGGTATACCACAATGAGCTTACCCATTTCTTCTTTGAAAGCAAGTTCCATTGCTCTCTGGAAAGTGGCACCAGCATTTATCAAGCCAAATGGCATTCTTTGATATGTGAAGGTGTCCCAAGGTGTGGTGAAGGTAGTCTTGTGCTAGTCTGCTTCACCAACTTCAACTTGATTATATCCTGAGAAGCCATCTAGCATTGATGACATCTCTGAACCGATCACTATCTGAAGAACTTGGTCCATGATGGGCAGAGGATAGTTATCGATGACTAATACAAAATTTTGAAGTCCACACAGAGGTAAATTTTACCATTCTTTTTCCTCACAGGTACTATGTTGGCAATCCATGTAGAATGATGGATTGGGAAAATTATTCTAGCACTCAAAATTTTCTATATTTTAGACAGAATAGTACATGATATCTTCAAATTATACTACCTAGATTTTTGCTTGTAATGCACCAAATCACTCTTGAGAGGAATTTCATGGAAAATTTCTTTAGGCCTGAGCGACTTCAGATCATCATAGGAATACACCAAAACATCCATGTAGTGGCGAAGTAGATCAACAAATTTGAGTCTCTCCTCCAGAGTGCAGCACTTCCCAATGTTCACCATCTTAGGATTTTCCTTGGTACCCAAATTTATTTGATTAAACTCTTGAGAGGAGCTTGAATCCATCTATTGTTGTTTGATGAACCTACCATGTTTGTCAAATAGCTTCTCAAGGGAAACTAGGCCTTTTGGGATTTTATTCCCTTTAAGTTGCAGAAATTCTTCACCTACGTCTGAATTTGATTCAGGGGCTAGTTCACTACCTTCGAAGTGAAGCTGCTCAAAGCTATCTTTTTATTCCAAGAATGTGATGATTTGGTTGTCACCATTGAAAACCTACCAATGATTGACATTTTTAGGTACACTTGGTCAAAATACCAGTTTGATAGTGTACTTATCTCCCTTAAAATTTGGGTGGGGAACCAAAAGAGTTATTGAAATAGCCAATGCATCAGCTCGATCATTAAATTCTTTGGGAATTGTAGAGATGCTAAAAGCATCAAAACATTCAATTTGATCCCAAACCAGATTGTGATAGTAGTGCAATCTCTCATTTTTGGTTTAGTACAATTTTTTTACCTAACAAACCACTAGCTCAGCATCTCTTTTAGCATGAAGGAGCTTGATGCCCTTGTCTTGAGTAGCCTTCAATCCAAGTAGTAGCAATTCATATTCAATAGTATTATTGGTATTGTTGAACTGTAATTTATATGAGGAAGGAAAAATATCTCCTTGGGGAGATATCAACACAATTTTGGCTCTTAAAATGGTAAAGGAATAGCTGCCATCAAAATCTAGTATCCATACCTCATCAGAAGCTGATCTTACCTTAGATTTTTATTCATGTAGAGGGGAGGATTCGTTTGGGCTTGCACTGTGCTCCTCAGGTCTTCTACTATTGTATTTGAACCAATTTTTAGATTGTCATTTTCAAAAGTTTCATCATCTATGACAGGAACATCCTCTATATTCAAGAAGTAATTACCCATGCCTGAAGGCTCAAATAAAATTTGAGCTTCAGGTGCTGATATTTTAGTGACAACATATTTTGCTTCCTTCTCAAGGATCAGCCTCTACATGATGCCTTTAACTGGGATCCTTGCTTCAGATAGGACCATACTTAACTTGCCCCCAACATCTTTTTAGAAATTTTTCTTGAGAAGGATGTTGTATGAGGTTGGGACGTTGGCCACCAGGACTGTCATCTTCATCCTTTTGTCTGGGAATGCTACAAATGTAAATTGGGCATCCTTGATTTGTCCCATTAGTGGCACTTATTTGTTCTCCATGGAGAAACATCTCCCAAATGTCTTGGTCAGTGTGAGACCAAGGGATTCTACCACTTTGGCAGGCATAACATTGTCTAATGCACCTGAGTATATGATGCAGTTGTTCAGCTAATGTCCATTTATCAGCAGGAATACAAAATGGTTCAGTCCTTTCAAGAGTAGTAGGAGGAGCAATGATAAGGTTATTCTAGTTGGACGTGGGAGTTACCTTTGGAACAACTAGTCCTGTAGGGATGGTTTTATTCTTCACACATTCCACTAACTTATCCAACTGCTCAGGGTTGGATTGCAGGTTCTCAAATTATAAAATTTGAATTTATTTTTCTTGACATGGTCACCTATATCAAATGTCTGAAATGAATTATGAATAGGGGAAGGGATTTAATCCTTCTAGTTTTTAGGAGGGGGAGGACTGATCTCCAAAATGGAAGTTGAAGGTGAAGGCATACTTGAAGTACTTACTTTTTTAGCAATCACCAAGTTGTTTGGCTTGAAAAGTAAAGAAGTTCCTCATTTAGAAATTGAAATTGTAGGTTGAGCTTGCTCCTCTATTTTTTATTTATCAGCTTTCTGGGCTGACTAATTCTTAGACCAGGTGAAAATAGCATATGAGCCATCAACTACTTTACCTTCACTTCTAGGTTCATCTTGGTAATTCAAAAAAGCAATGTTGGAGTCGCCAGCTAATTCTTCTTCTCCCTCTGTGAAGATATTAGTGTCATCTTCTGGTTTCAACTTAGGCTGGAAGGAGAAATCTAATTCTGCTTCAAGATATCCAACTGCTAAATTTATTAGAGGTGCTTCAATGGTAAGTTTCCCTTGAGGGGGGAAGATGATTTGGCTGCCCTTGATTCCTAGTAGCATTACCTTGGTATGAATGATTGGGGAATGCCCTCCTTGGTATATCTATGTACGAAGGGGTAGATGATATCCCTTGTGCCATTTGCTTTCTAAGAGCAAGAAACTCATTTGCCAACTTCTACACCATTGGATCAGTGGTGTCTGTAGATGGATATTCAAAAGATGAAGAATATTTACCTCTGTTAGGATCTCTCCTTATCTTTTCTACCAAGATAAGGTCATCTTCCACCTCAGTAGCTAAATTCTAAGTAGCAGCAAGATCTATGTGGCCAGCCTGTCTAAACAGGAAACTCACTTCAAGCAACTGAGAATTGATGAAAAAACATTTGAGATTCTCAGGTGTTGGTTGAGCAATTGTAAGAATCCTATTCCTCATCTTGTCAAATTTGGCAACAAAGTCTCTCATAGGTTCATGAGGTTATTTATTCCACTATGTGAGTTGGGTCAGTAGGGCATGTGCATCTTCTACAGGCTTGAATCTAGCTTTGAACTTGGCTTTAAGAGTGTTCCAATCAGTCACAGTCTGGGCCTGTAGATGATAGAACTAGTCTGTAGCAACACCCCTCAATGTTTCCACAAATAGATTGACTGTTATATCTTCATACTCCACACCTATCACACCACAAGATATGTTAAAGGATACAATATTTTCATCAAGATTAACTCTCCCATCACCAAAGAATTTAGGGAAATTCTTCCTTGAACTACATGGCAGCTCATGTAGAGGTGGAGTTAAATTGAGCAGGCTAAAAGAGTTACCCCAGGGGCCTTAAACTACCATGATTTGATTATGAAAAGTGGGGATAACAAATATTCATAGAGTATGTATAGGCAAAGCTCTGTTGATAGTAGAAAAAGAAGCTCTACCTTGTATTAGTGACTTGGTGTTGATAGGAGAAAGACTCCTAGTTCGTTGAACTTGAAGTTGTGGAGGGAACAAATCAAAATTGCCCTGTTGAACCAACTCAAAAATAGGGTCAACAACACCTTAGGATCTCTGGCTTCTAGTATAGTGTGGAGTTTCCAGATTATAGAATAAAAATGGAGAAGAACTGGCCCTACTTCAGTGTAAAGCTTGAGGCTTCAAACTGTGCATTCTTCCCTAGTGGCTTTGGTTTACAGACCAAATTATATGATAGAAATGGATAAGGCTATAATTATAATGGATAAGACATAGATGATGCTTCAACCTGAAGCTTGAGGCTTCAAATTATGCAAAATTGTTGTGTCCCTAGTGGAGAAAATGGATATTGAAAAAGAACTAAAACTGCCCATTCTTCCCCAACGGAGTCACCAAAAACTATTGGGTGAATATTTTGTCACCAACTAACTGATGGGAAAAATAGGTCTCTTCAACCATAGCATAGGTAGATTGATCGGCTAGATGTGCGGGTTTACCACATCAAAAGGGGACAAATCTCTCCTCGCATCAAGGGGATGTTCCCTATAGAATATGAGGAGATGTATACTCTGTGTGTGTGTGTGTGTGTGTGTGTGTGTGTGTGTGTGTGTGTGTGTGTGTGTGTGTGTGTGTGTGTGTGTGTTTGTGTGTGTAGAAAATAACACTCAGGGGTAGGATAACACCATACATATCTTTTTTTTAGAGATGATGGTCACAAACAAAGGAGAAATCTAGGTGAAAACACTAAAAGCACCTCTCTTCTTTCATAAGTGGTCTTACAACAAATAGCTGGAGTTCTTTTAGGTAGGTTACAAGTTACTGGTAACTGGGGGCATAGTAACCAATAGACTGAGATGTAGCACAAAGTCTCCACCTTCACTGCCCAAGAGTGAAATATGAAGGACAATGAGGGCACAAAGTCATCCCAAGATCTTTTACATAGAAATAAACTAAAAACACACACACTAAAGACAATTGTGGCAGCACGAAGTCTCTCCATAATTGGCTTTAGGACACCTTCCTGATTACTTCCACTAGTTCTACTTATTTCATTAAAATAGACAAGAATGCATTCAGAAAATAGACATAAGAACAATATCCTAAATGACACAAGCTATAACAGCACAAAGTTTGAAAGTAACCTGCTTTTTCATTTAAACAAAGAAATATGATAAATAATCTGAGATCAAAGTCTTAGTAGTCGCCCTTTCAATTTTGGCAGAGTTTTGCTTCTATATCCAAAAAGATCTCCTTGTGAAAAAAAGAGATTTAAAATATATAGCAACCTAGAAAGACTTTGTGCTTTGTTTCATGGAATGGCCTATGCTGCATTCAATGCCTTGAATGCACTTTCAGTATTGTCAAGGGGCCATGCTAAAATAGGGAATCTACCTTAACTATGGCATGTCAATTCATCTCAAAATATATTCTCCTCTACATGGGTCATTTGATCTTCTTCCCAATAGGTATGCAGCTGTCCCCTCACTTTCTTGTCAAGGAAGAAAAATAAGTCACATATTTTAATGCTTGTGAGCTCAAATGTCTACTTGGTGGATTATTCCACCTACTGGAAATAACTCCTAAGTAGATATTTTTGGTCTTTCCCTCTTTCCTATTCAATTTGAGCTCTCGAGATATATTTTCCATTTTTACTGGCTCTTTTGTCTCTTCTCTTAGCGGTTCTTCCTTTTGGCCTTAAAGTTTTTTGAATGCATTTGGCTCTGCACTCAAGCCTTTAAAGATCAGCAGTTATTTCATTTCCATAAAGATGACGTTCATGCACCTGTCACCACTTGAAAGCCAATGGCTAGTTTATTGCCCTAAATTTGATGGCTTTGGAGATGTCACTGAACATTTGGATTCCAACGACTAGTTCATGGTGCCCAACTTTGACGTCTGCGGGCCCATCACCCCTTGGTCAATTCTTTCAAATTTACTTCCTTTAGTTGAGCTTAGTCTTTGAATCCTTTTGAAGGGAAGGTGTCCTTTCAGGACTTGGGAGAGGTCCTTTTCCTAGTTGCTGATAGCCCCCCGCAAGGGTACATGCCCTTTGGGGTTCTTCGGTTGGCCTTCTTCCTTCAATCCTTCAGATAAAAAGTCTAAAAAAATCCTTTCCTTTGCCTTCGCTATTTTTTATCTCGAGCTTTTTCCATTCAAGAAAATTCCTTCAGATTTTTTGTCTAAAAGAATTCATCTTGTCTTTTGCCTTAAACAAATCTGAAGGAATTCCAACATTTCTACCTTGTGCAACGGTCCATTTTTTTCATCACCTTCCCTCTACAAGAGCTGTTTGATCTCCAAAATTGCCTTTCAGAAAAGTCACAATGGTCCTTTTGGCACCTAAGTGCCCTCCACAAGGGCACTTACCCTTTAGGCTTTGGGACACCTTCCTTTGAACCTTTTGATTGAACCGACTGTGAAATTGCATAAGTGTTGGGAACTTGTTTCTTTCTTTCAGAGTCTATAGAAATCAACCTGCAGAGTCTATAGAAATAAGCCTGTAGAGTCTATAGAAATAAGCCTGTGGAGTCCGTATAAATAAGCCTGCAGAGTCCATAGAAATAAGCCTATGGAGTCCATAGAAATAAGCCTACAAATTCTATAGAAATAAGCCTACAGGTACAGAGTCTGTAGAAATAAGCCTGTAGAGTCCATAGAAATAAGCCTGCAAAGTCTATAGAAATAAGCCTGTAAAGTCTGTAGAAATAAGCTTGCAGAGTCCATAGAAATAAGCATGCAAATTCCATAGAAATAAGCTTGAATAATGGAGAATTTGAATACTCAGAACAATTTTTTGAGAAGGGAAAAGATAATTTTGGCCTGCAGGACCAAAATAGTTCATATGTTGTCCCAAAAATGAGTGACATTTCACCACCAAGAGGAGAACCCACTCCATTCTCTAGTGGAGTATAAATTCTAGATAAAAGGTATATTCTAACTAAGTGACTTGGATTGGATTTAGGTTTGTGAAGTTTAGGGATAAAGATCTTATAACAATCCATGTACCTGGTCTAACATAGATTTCCTCTTGAGCACCAAAACTAACCTAAAACTAGCTCTAGATTGATTTCTAGTACCTTCAATAACCAAACTCTCATCTCACTATCTGATTAAGGCATAAGCCAACACGATACTAAAATTAATCTCTAGAAGTTAATAATTAGTGGATAAGGATGTTTTTAGTACCTTTTTACTTTTTTATTGCCCTCTATATTTTTGAGTTGGTAAGGATGTTTTTCTATTGATTTACAAAATCAACAATATTCATAATACTCATGTTGTATAACTTGTTATATCAAGTTTTTTGAGTGTTCATCCTCCTTATATAGACCTCTTGTACCCTCTATTTTTCTTAGATTTTGCCTCTAGGTTTGTAATATATTTTATTTTTCATCTCTCAAGACTCCACAATGACCAACATTGGTTAAATCCATTGATGTCAATAGACTTTAACCTATTGATATCGGTCAAGTGACAGATGTTGGTGACTGTGTAATTTGGTTATTTTTAGTTTACTCAAAATAGCAAGCTAAAACAATTTCCCTACCTACACCCAAACCTAGGTTTTCCTCACTCTATCACTAATATAGATTTCTAAGACTATTTATACTTTTTGTATGGTATTGACGTGAAGCCAAGCCAAAATTCTTGCTAACTATACAAGCCAACAACCACTTCCACCTTCCCCTCTTGTCATTGACTCTATCATAGAGCATACTTCAGATACAGAGCATACTCCCAACCCTAACTAAATTCCCATTGTTCCTAAAGGAGATCAAGATTTTGCTAGATTTCTTGATCGTAATATGGTAGCCTTTAGCATTACCTTGTCATGATCCAAACTTGTAAGTCTTTGGGTGACCCACTATATGGCATGCCAACTTCTGTGATGGAAACAACTTCAATTTCAGTTATCTCCACTATGTTCCCCATGGTTACTCAAACCATCACTTCAACAAGTAACCCAACCATAAACAATGTCCAAAGTTTAGCATCACCAATTGCTTAATCCCACCTAACCCCTGTCATGACTTCCCTACCTTCACAACCATAAGCAGTTCAATCAATTCTAACCCCATTTCATAATTTGGTGGTACCCATCCCATCTAATCTCACACCTATAATTACATGAGTTACGACTCACCCTTCACCCAATATAACCATACCAACAACCCAACCTATAATAACAACATTTAACTAAAGCATGGTCTCTAACCCAGTAGGGAAAACCCCTTTCATTTCTACCCCCTAGCCTATGACTCACTATCCCTATGTTGTGTCAACACAACCACAACATGTTATGTCACGTGCTCCCTCTAATTTTTATCAGGTTACCTATAACTTAGGGTGTATCTCCCAAACCAATCCTCCTCCAGACCTCATTAAGATGTTGATAGACAAGATGTCTAATCTAGAGACGTTTGTATCAAGTTCAAAGAATGTGTTATCCTATGATCAGATATGTAATGAGCCCATCCATCCTCTTGTGCCTATTCTCCCTTATCTAAGTCAATGGGAACTTCAAAAATTTACTTATTTCCAAAGTAAAGAGAACCCACAACAACATTTGTGAGCATTTAGACATGCTTGTTATTTAATAGGGCGTGATGATGCATTACTAATTCACACCTTCCCTATGTCTCTTTATAGCTCTATAACTCGGCACTCCCTTTTCTCATTTACCCAACTCGCACAATTATTCCTAGACCATTTCTATATCAACATTTCTAAAAAGGTTTCTATTATGAACCCTTATTTTATTAAACAATTTGATGATGAGTCTATCATAGATTTTATCACTTATTGGAGAGGCTTAATCAATTAACTCTCCTTCTCTTTACCCCTACTTGAGCTTATTGAGATCTTCTCGAGGGCATGTGCTAAGCACATTTTGTCCACACTCTGAGTACAAACGTTCCACACATTTGATGAATCCTTTACAATGGCATGAAAAATCAAGATTTAGGCTATAGATGAAGATAGAGTCAAGTTGTGTAATAAGAACACCAATTCCAAATCAAATGACTCCTCTTCTTGTAAGCCTTCTCCTTCTAACCAAAAATCTAAAGGGTCCACCAATGACATGGTCATTAAATTAGCTTCTTCTACAACCATAAACCAACCTAATTCGTCGACCTCAAAAAATCTAACCAAGCAATTCCAACAACAATATGAACAAAGATGATACACTCCCATTAGGGAGTCATATACTTCCATTTTAAAAAAACTATTACAATAGGGAGGCATAGCCCTTCCTCAAATCAATCATCCTATATATTTTGATCCCTCCTATCCTATTCCTACTTTCTATAAGAAGGATGATTTTTGTGGCTACCATCGAGTCAAAGGCCACAATTCTAATAACTATAAAACATTTAAGAACATTATTCAAGACATGCTTGATAGGGGTGATCAAGTCTTGGATAACCCTAATACACCTGCTAATTAAAATATGGATGTGTTTAAATAGATTTTTCCTAACCATTCACCTAATCAAAATATTGTTCAGACCATGATTGATAACTCATGTGATCAGAATATCCATATGGTCAATATGGTCTTTCCTTTACCTTCAGTCCAACCTATCCCACAATAAGAGGCACCCATTTTACCTACTCCTCCCCCACCATTGATGGAGTTTTTTTTCCCATTCTTCCTCCTCAAGTAGAAGATCCTAATTCACCCATTCCACTCCCATGTGAGGAAGGGCCTCCTTTACCTCTCCTTTTGCCATAAGAGGATCTTGTATTGCCAGTTTTTTTTGTACCCATTTTACCTATCCTCTTACCACTTGAGGACCATGCTTTACCCATTCCTCAACTACATGTTAAGGGGAACATCATTCTTATGTTATACCCTCTTGAGGAACCTTCTTCATATGCATCTCCTCCATCTATGGAAGGTAGTACCCCATCCACTCCTCCTTCATACCTAGAGGAGCCAATGTTATCTACCCCTACATTAGATGAGAGACATATTGGGCCTACTCCAATTCAACTAATTCTACCACTTATTTTACCTATAAATGATCATACTTAACATATTCCTCACCCACATTTTGAGGGCTAAATTATACCTATGCTCTACTGCCTTGAGGAGCCTTCTTCACCTACCTCTCTCTCACCTGTGGAATACCATGTCTTTTATCTCTTCTCTATTGAAGAAGACCCTGTTACGACTCTTTCTCATCTTTGGCTTGAGGTAATAGAGGCCAACAATTTCCATCTTTCTCAATCACTTAAGCCTTATAAAGAAGTAACTGTAATGCCTATGTCAACTTCATCTAAACCCTTCTCACAGTTAGTGAGAAACCTATAATGTCTTGACTCCACGAAGCTAGATCATGAGACATTTTGGGACTAACTTAAAACTCCTTATCCTACACAACAAGTGTCATCCTCTACCACCAATCCTCTTACTACCCCTTACCCCAAGGTATTTGACAAAGTCATAGCTTCTTCACCAAAATAACCAGAAGCTCATTTTTGTACATCAGATCCCTCATCCTCGTAGGCATCTACCACATTAAAGTAGATCTCTTTAAGCATTCATTCAATCTCTAATATAATTCATCTATAGGTGAAATTAGATCTAACTCTCCAACCACAAGTTGGAGTTCCATAGCCTGAACTAAGGAAGAATGCTAAGCTTCTTAGATCTCACCGATCCTTCCTTCTTCCACCCTCAACTTTTCCTTCAATATTGGTACCACATCCCTCTACCTTAGTTAGGGTATCACTGATCCAAGCGAAACCAAAGGATAAGTTACCTCCACTACTGCCTCTACCACCTAGTAAGCCTCTCACATTTGACACCATGACACCTACCACCAAAAAAGTGTCATCAAAACATGTGGTTCCACCACTACCTAAAAAGGTGGCATGAAAAATCACCCCTGTGATTCTTAAACAAAAGGTGTCCACCCCCATTACAAAAAAAAGTACTTGCCCACTCACAGGCTCTCAAATATTTTTCCTATGCCAATTTTTGCAATCCTCCATAATAATTCTTCCTCCCATTAAGCCTTATAACCCTCTTAGAGTAAATCCATCTTGTTTTGATGATACATAAGTGTGTCTATATCACCATTCACCTGGACATGATACTGAGAGTTGTAAAACTCCCATGGCAGTCATTCAATAACACTTTGACATCGACACTTTATTTTCTGATACTCCTATTAACCTTCCTACTATTCCACCTGTGGCATCCATAATGCCTCATATCATTCCACCTAAATTCAAACCCAAAGATGTTGTCATACCCCCTTTACCACCTCCTTCAACTATGTTTCAAATCAACACAGTTAATGTGGCCACGTGATCATAATATCAAAAGGATAAAGGAAAGGAAAAGGTTATTGCCCCTTGGGCTCATCCATTATCTAAAGACACTCCTCATCTAAATCTCAAGATTTCCATTTTGGGAATCTTGAAACCAACATCTTCAAAAGTTATTCAAAACTCGATGGTGAAATAATTTCACCAAACCCCTCTGAAAATGTCCTTGTATGAGTTAATCCAAAACTCACCCCAACACCATCAAGATTTTATTAGTTCCTTACAAGTGGTTGAGGTAAAACCTAATGATCCCCAAACTCTTGCATCTTTGGTTATCTCTCTTAACACCATCTCCCTAATTTCCTTGAGTGATTTAGAAATACCACTTCAACACCTTAAATATCAAGATTCTACCCTTTTTATCACCATATATTGATCAAACTCATGTCAAAAGAGTCATGATCGATGGAAGGGATAGTATTAATATTATCTCCACCCATGCCTACAAATAGCTATCCCTTCCTAAAAATTTCATGTCTCAAACTAACGTGGTGATTCGCTCCTTTAATGATACCATAACTACTATAATGGGCACTATTATCTTACATATCCATGTGGGTCCCCACACAATTCTTGAGATTTTCTATGTTGTGTAAGGAGAGTTCCAATATAAAATACTACTTGGATGAACTTCAATACGTGTTATGGCATGTGTGCCCTTAACTTTGTACTAATGCATCAATTTTGAGCACAATGGGCAAGTGCATTTTATTCCCACCAACCCACCTCCTTTAAAAACATGCCACATGACTTATAGACCCAATGATGTTCTCATTCCATTAAATACATCATCTCCTTCACATCATACTTATGAAGCTTCCACAAGCTTCACTACCTTGGTTACACAGATACTGGAAACACAAATTCTTGACAAAGACCCCATGGAGGAAACTTTCAAGCGTCTGTTACTTGAAGAATATCATTTTTTCACACTCAACATGTTCCATACTCCACAATATTATGGAAAGCTTCATATTCACCCCAATTATGGTCTTTGTATTGGGATGGTCATCTCGTATGGTCCCCCTAAACTTCAAACTAATTTCACATATGGGGGAATTGATCAAGCTCTCATTGTCGGCAATCCATCCTCTTTGCCACAACCATTTACCTATGACTTCTCTTTCTTGAGAAAGCCTAGTTTTTCTCACACCTATCTTTATAGGTGTATATAAAAAGTATTTGGTTTGGGTCGTTATGAACAGGGTGTTCATATGCTCATTGAATATCCCACTAATAAAACCATTGAAAATACTAAAAAGCAGCATAGAGTGGGTTTTGATGAACCAACAAAACTCACCAAAGCTTCTCATATACCAATTATTGAAGATCTAGTCTCTCCTTCTCCATCCTCTCCTCCACCATCACCTACCAAATTGGAGGTATCTATACCTCCTAATTTTTTTTAATAAACACCTTCCTTTTGGGCCCTCTCACCTATCACCTAGGTAAATAAACAAGGTCCTTTCCTCTCATTCATCTTGAAATGATTGATGAACACTCTCCCACTATCAACACTGTCTAATGTCAAGATGATGATGCTATTCTCACATACATGGGTGTATATGATTCCTATATCCAATTATCACTCCCATCTGAAACATAAGTTATGTTAAATAACTCAACCATTGACATCAATATGCCCTCTCACGATAACCCCCATGTCCTTAAGATTGGCCAATCTTTGGATTCCTCTGAGCAAGAAAATTATGTTGCATTTCTTAATGACCATAGCAAAGCCTTCACTTGATCTTATAATGACATGCTTGGTATTGACCCCTCTATCATCATCCATAGCATTATCACCAACTGAGATGTTAAACCTATTAATTAGAAGCTTTGAAAAATACATCCTCATATTGCTCTCCTTGTCAAAGAAGAGCTCCAATGCCTTCTTTATATTATATTTATTCAACCCATTGACTATATGCAATGGGTTTATAATATTATTCCTATCACAAAAGTGACAAGGGGAATCCACATCTACACTAACTACTATAACTTAAATCTTGCTTGTCTAAATGATGGCTTCCCTTTGCCAAGTATCAACCAACTTGTTGATCTAACAGCCAGCAATGGGATGCTATTACTTATGGATGGGTTCTCAAGTTATAATCAAATCCTGGTTGTTCTTGAGAACCAACACAACACAACTTTACTACCCCATGGGGGACTTTTTGTTATAGGGTCATGCCCTTCGGTCTGAAAAATGTTGGTGCCACCTACCAACGTGCCATGACTTACATCTTCCATGATCTCCTACACAAAAGAATGGAAGACTATGTGGATGACTTACTTGAAAAGTTTAAACTTTGCCAAGATCACTTAATAATTTTCAAAATCATATTCACTCATATCCTCCAATATAAAGTTCAACTAAACCCAAAGAAATGCATCTTTGGTGTCCTTTTCAATAAGCTCTTAGGCTTTATCATTTATATATGTGATATTGAATTCAACCCTGCTAAAGTTTGAGCAATACTAGACATGCCTCCACCTACTAATATCAAACAACTCCATAGCCTACAAGGTAAGCTTCAGTTAATCTATTGCTTCATCTCCCTGTTATCAAATCATTACCAACCCTTTCACCATCTCCTCAAAAAATATGTCTCCTTTCATTGGAATATAGATTGCTAGGAAGGCTTTGATGCACTCAAATGATATCTCCTTTCCCCACTAGTTCTTATTCCACCTAAGGAAAACTAGCCTTTCTACCTTTACATCTCTATAATAGACCATTATCTGGGTGTTATGATTACACATCAAGATGATCACCATCGAGAACAAGTGGTTTAATACATAATCCATACACTTATTGATTATAAAAATTGATATACCCATACCAAAAATCTTTGTCTTGCATTGGTCTTTATAGCTTCCAAAATCCATCATTACCTCTTAAATCACAAAACCTACATCATAACCCATAGTGACCCCCTTAAATACATGCATTACAAGCCATATCACAACCAATGTGTAGCTTGGTGGCTCATGCTCTTTTATGAATTTGACTTGGAATTTATCCAATAAAATTCTATCAAGGGGTAAACAATCATTGACTAGTTAGCTACCACCCCTTTACCTAACAACCAACCTTCAAACCTCAAATTCCCTGTTGAATCTATCACAACTCTCTCCATCAATGACATCTCCTATCAAATGATGATGTTCTTTGATGGGTCTAAATGTCAACATGGTGGGGGTGTGGGGGTCATCCTCATCCCTCTTGATGGTGAGCCTATGCATTTGTCATTTAAACTAGATTTTGCATGTACTAACAATATGGCTAAATATGAAGCTTTGATCTTAGAGATTCAAATGGATATTTTCTTGGGTGTCAAATCAATAACCATTTTTGATGACTCCTAGCTAGTGGTTAATCAAGTTAATGGTTACTACCTTAAAAAAACAAAATTTTACAGTGATATAAACATCATGTAGATACGCTATTACAATCATTTGAATCCTACCTCTTATAAACTATTCCTCGATCTACAAACAAGTTTGTTGACATAATGGCTTCTCTTGCTTCACACATACCCTCTTCATCCTCTTCCTCAAAAATCTATGTCACTATACATCACTTAACATTTCCCTCTTATGTATCAACTAACATCCTTTTGATAGGCAATGTAACACACAACCCACATGACTTATGGTATAAGCAACTCATAAATTACCTCTCCTTTTTTATTACCCCTTATGACTTCTCCAATAATAAGATATGTGCCTTCATGAAATGTGTTGCTCATTGCACTATGCTAGGGGGGTTTCTTTACAAGTGAGGTTTTGATGGTCTCCTCCTTATATGCCTCACTAGTACTAAGATCCCCTTCACCATTAAGGAATTCCATGATGGGATTTGTGGTGGACATTTCAATGGTAATGTAGTTACCAAATGTATCCTTTGACTTGATTAATATTGGCCAACACTCCATCAAGACTGTAGTGATTATGTTCATTATTGCATCAAATATAAACAACATGATGACCTATTTCGCATTCTAAGCCATGCCTTACAAGTCACCAAAGACTTATGGCCCTTCTCCCAATGGAGTTTAGATCTAGTCAATGAGATTAACCCTCATTCATCTCTCTGTCACCATTCCATCATTACTACTATTGAATACTTCATCAAGTGGGTCAAGGCCATTCCTCTCATCTCCACTAAGGCTGAAAAAATTATTTACTTTATCAACTATCACATCATCTGTCATTTTGGTGTCCCCCATAAAATTATAATAGACAACATTAAATCTTTAAAAAATAAGACTATCCAAAAGCTTTGTGACACTTTTAGAATTAAATTAAGCTTATCATCACCCTAATATCCACAAGCAAATGGACAGGTAGAAGCTTCTAACAAATATTTAATGAAAAACCTCATGAAGGTAGTTAATGATAATGGCAAGGATTGACACATGCACATTCCCTTTACTTATGGGTTTATTGACTAGCATTCAAACCCCTATAGGTGTTATGCCTTTTTCCTTGGTCTATGGGACTGAAGCTATTTTATCTCTTGAGGTCCATATTCCTTCTCTTCACATCTCTCTACAAGACATACTTAATAACAATGACTTTTGCCAAGAATTTTTGGCTCAACTTGAGTTGCTTGATGAACATCATCTCATAGCCCTCAACCACCTCCAAATATATCAAGAGTGTATCAAACGTGCTTACAACAAAAATCTCAAGGTATGAGATTTTAATATCGGATATCTCATCTTAAAGGAAAATCAACATGCGATGAACATGGATAAAATCAAATGAGGTAAGTTTTTTCCTAATTGGCTTGGACCCTACATCATAACTCATAAATATGGCTCAATAACTTATCACTTGTCTTACCTCGAAAGAAGGCCATAACCCAAGCCTTTAAATTATTTGCACCTATGACCATTATTTTGTTAATCAAGTGAGGCTTCACCTCATGTTTAACTTGAGCTCATCCCTTGAGCAACCCTATTACATTCATCCCCTTCCTCTTAACCCTTATTACTACACACTTAGTTATCCTATGAAGTGCTATGGTTTTGCCCTCAAAGTGGAAAACGTCTATGCCTCTATAGTCATGTCTATGACTAAAGTTAAAAATAAAAATAAAAAAGGAAACAAATGGGATACATAGACAAGTTATAATCTCTCAGATCATGATTCTCAACATAGACTACTCCCTTGAAGGACAGCTACATAACTTCTCCTTCATACTATAAATAGACTGCTCCCTTGAAGGATAGCTATTAAAAATCAAAAACAAAATCTTAGACCACTCCCTTGAAGGATGGCTAAGCTAAACTTTGTTATCAAGGGAAATAATGACTGAGAAGCTTCTCATATTGATCAGCTTCATATGACCCCAAAACAAATAAAATCCCATTGTAGGCTTCCTACATTGATCAACTTACACACAAAAAAAAACTTTAAGTCATGGACTTGCCCATAATAGCTCTCATGTCACCCAAAGAAGGGGCATACCATCCCCATTAAGAAGGTTACAGTACCCAAACACTCTCATTCCTTTTACCTTTTTCCCATCAAACTCTTTCAAGGGACTTTAAACTCACTTGGCACAAGGTGAGTACGATGCTTCTCTAACAAACAAATGGTCAATTGATGCAAAGAATGAAAGAGGCTCATACTCTTGAGCCTATTTACATTATGATTATGGTATTTACCAATATGCGAAACTCATTCTTATTTCTTTCCCATCCCAATAACATGTCAATTTCTCTTTTGAGATCGCATCTCACAACAAGATTCAATCACCTTCTCACCTTTCTGCCAATTTTTATTGATTCTTAGAGTTATGTGTTTAATAAATATTATCACTCACATATACATCTCAAGTAAAGATAATCAAATAACTACTCAAAATCATATTAAAACTAACAAACCATTGCCCACTAATCTATTTCATATATTCCCATGTGAAATACACCAAACATGCAACCATAGTTTCTCTAAACAATAATAAATAGTAAAACTATCAAGCCTACGCCATTTATTTTAAGCATACACCATCACAAATATGGAAAAATGCTAAGATGAATCTAACCAATCAACTATGCTTATATCATCACACATATGGGAAATTCTAGTCTAACTCAACTAACATGCTCAACATTAACATAACATGAACATCCATATCATTATAATAACTTCAACATCATCACTATCAAATAAACACATCTCAAAATAACAAACTATCATATATATATATATATATATATATATATATATATATGTTGAATATGAATATACGTCCATGAATCATATCAGTATCATCTCTCTCTCAAAAGGAACATCTCTCATCTTCAGCTCATAGGCCAGTGTGTATACAACATATATCACAACATAAAAAATATCATTTGGCCCTCAAAATACTCAAAGCTATAGTCATGGTCATGAAGAATTAGTATCATCACCACTCTCTACCTATCTACATCTGCATGAGCTAGAAATCATGGCACATGTCACTGATCTCTCCTACTCTCTAAACTCAAAATACATCTGAATCTATGGGAACTCCTTGATGGCTTTCTCATAGTATGCAATCTCATCTAAAGTAGTGTTGTACCTCACTAGAGACACAATCTGTGATGGACCCATCAAAGCTACTATAGCACCTTGTATTGGTCCTTGTGGTGGAGGAGGAGTAGCCTATCCTATTTCTCTCAAACTATCTCTCTCTATTGTCAATGCAATAACCTAGCCTTTTAATGCCTCTACCTATCCCTACAATGTTGTAACCTACCCCCCTATAAGACCAAAACCTATGCCTATGATGCATCTTGAGCACATACCACTGCATCCCAGTTCTATATGGTTGCATCTCTCTCTCTCTCTCTCTCTCTCTCTCTCTCTCTCTCTCTCTCTCTCTCTCTCTCTCTCTCTCTCTCTCTCTCTCTCTCTCTCTCTCTCTCTCTCTCTCTCTCTCTCTCTCTCTCTCTCTCTCTCATCACTCCTTATAAATATAGTGGTGGCCTCCTAACCTAAACTATAGGATGCAAACCTGTCTACCACACAAGATAAGCCACTATGCATCCAGGATCTACCACATTTGGGCCTATTGGTAACTCCTCAAAATATGGCCCATCTGTCTCTTGGGACAAAGGTAAGGGTGCCTCTATATCATCCCTCTTGTGTAGAGGAAAGGTAGGAGGCACATCCTATAACAAGACAAACTATATTTTGACCCATGCCATAGGTATCATCTCTAACTCTCCATCTCATATATCTCTGACCCATAACATGCTTTGTAAACCAACAAGCTACTCTACCTATCCTCTGAATGTAGGGTATGTCAAGTAGGGTCTCCAAACAATATCTACAAAAATCAATCCATCTATCATATGCCTATAATAATTAATGTCCCACACTATGCCATCTACTCATGTCTATGCCATAGCCTCTCTCCACCATCTGAACCTGACCCTAAAACTAGCTATAATTGTGGTGGGTAGCCCCAATGGTTGTGTCACCATGATGTGCTCATATGCCCAATAATGGAGTAAATTTTTTACACACAAACTGTACCATCATCATAGCCTTAAACCCCACAACTCTTTGTATAATTGTGCCAAAAAATTTGGTCCCCATGCATATACTATCCACTACTCAGCCATCTATGCCAACACACCTATCAATGTAATAGAAAATATCCTTCCATCTATGTTTGGTAGTACATATATTGTAATCCCTATCATCATCATAATACTCAACCAATGCTCCTCCTCATTGGTAGTGTACAATAGCTCATATGCAAAGCTCACTGAATGATAGGTCACCTCACTGACATGCTCTTCAAATAATATCACCATATGAATATCATGCTCCTCTCTCAAACAAGTGAAGAGCTCCTCACCTTGGAGTGGAAACTATAAAATCCTATAAACATCCTCCTACATCATAGTCAACTCCCTAGTAGGCAAATGGAAAGTGTTGGTGGTGTGATCCCACCTCTCTATCAAAGCTATCATCAAGATAACATCATGTGTAACTCGACAATATCATTACGCTCTTCTTAATCTTATGGATGCCATATACTCCCACTCATCCATGGTGGCTTCCCTCCCCATCCTCATCAGTATCATAGGTAGTTGATCTCATAATGTCAACTCTTACCTAGCCTACATCCACACACACAAACTTCAAGTCACATACTTTCCAATATAAACCTCCACCCTTTCTTCCCTTCTCTATGGGAGAACTACATAAGCCTAAGGCCCTCATCCAGGCTATGTAGGTAGCACTCAATCAGCATCAAGTCTTCTGAGGTTAACTCGATTGTATACCCACCTAACTATCTAACCTATTAACCCACCTACACCCAATGCCAAATTACTTATCTCTAAACCCTAAGCCCAACTACCTATCTCTAAACCCTAGGCCTAACTACCTATCTCTCAACCCTAGGCCTAAGTACCTATATCTTTAACTCCAGACCCCATAGCCTATATCTCTCACCCTTGACCCCATGAACTATCTTTTAAGCCTTAGGTCCCATGACCTATTTCAACCTACCTTTTCCTAACCACTTCCCTTAAAAATTTTTTAACCATACCTCATCTTTTTTCCCTATGTACTAAGAGAACTACATTGGCTTGAGGCCCTCACTCGGGCTATGTAAGCATCACTCAATCGACACAGGGTCTTTTGAGGTTAGCTCAGCCATTAGGCTCATTGACTAACTCAATTATGGATCCAAAATGAGCCTTTTATTCCTATTTAGGGTTTTTTCCTATGAATGACATCGATCTTATATGTCGATATCAGTGCTTAGTGTCAGTCAACATAAGTACCTTATCGGTCGATGTTGGTGAGCCCCACTGATATCAATGACTGGTTTAGCTATAAGGCTAAACAACCTACCCAAAATTTATGTTTTTCCCTAAAACCTACCCCCAACCCCTCCCAAATTCACCTAAACCTACCCTCACCCAATTTACTACCCCTATAATTTCCCTCTCTCCCCCCAAACATAACAAATTATCCCAAATAACAAATTAACTACATTAAATTAAAAATCAGCTTAAAGGGAATATTACCTCATCTCTTTATCTCCTTTGATTTGGAATGGTTGGCACTTATGGTCATGTGCCTCTAGCTGGGTCCCCTCCTACCTCTACCATCTCTACCCACACCAACACTTTCTTGATCACATCATGGCCCACCAAGTGCTCAATCACACCCTCACTCTCACACACTCTTCTTAACTACTTATCTCTCACTACCTCACCACACACAAGCAAGTTAGAGCTATCCTATACCCCACAACACTCAAATCCTTTTTTCTCCAATTAACTATTGCAAATGATTTTTGGTGGGCCACCAAACCACTTTTTGTGAAATTTGGTCATCAACCAACATTGGCAGTCTTGACCTAAGACACTAATGTCAGCAATACTTATTACTGACATCAGTGACATAACTGATGTTGACAGCCTTATAATTAGAGTTTTCAACCCTAACCACCACCCTTTGGACTACACCCTAAGTCCAAGGCAATTTGGATATCACGTATATCTCCCTAACCATGACAATAAACCTTGGAGATCACATATATCTCCCTAACCATGACAACCAACCTTGGAGATCACTTAAATCTCCACCCACAACAACTCTAATCAGAGATCATGAATATCTCCTCGACCATTGACCCTTTTGAACCACCCTTGCATTGTTTATCTTGACTACTTATGCTACCTTGATATAGTTGGATATTGTACACACATATGTATATTAGGTGTTTTATATCATGACCAATCCAATCCTATCACTTGTAACCTTTTGTGTTTACCAAGAGCATTTCCTACCTTGGATACCTAGAACACATGGACCATTAGAGATACAACTTTGATCATTTTAACCTTATCAGCTATCATTTACAAACTATGATTTGGTTATTTCTATTATAATTCTCCTTGTGTTTACTTATTATTTATTATGTCGACTATAACTCATAGTAATATATGTACAAGAAATGATGTTACCATGCTCTCACTCATCATCCACTCCCCCAATTAACTCCTTATCAAACTAGTACATGATTCCATAGTCTCCTCCATTGGTTCTCATTTTGAGGGGAGATACCTCATCCCATACTTGGAGCATCCAACTCCTATTTTTGTCTTGTAACTTATTAGTAAAAATTATAAGACAAAAATGGGCAAATATAGACATCAAAATTACATCACACACGTGTGTAACTCCTTGTGTTGAAACCTTCCTCAATCCCATTTTAAAAATTAGCCTTCCTAACCCATGTTTTCACCCCTCACACATTTAATTAATTTAAAAATATTTAATTAAGTTAATTAGAAACTAATTATGCCACCTTAACTAGTCACCTCATCCTAAGACTAATTCTTACCCTCTGAGTCATCTCAAGATTTAGTCTCCTAATCCTAACTACCCATGACCTGTTCTCACCCCTAACATAAATTCCTAACGAACTAAATTCTTCTTAACCTCATATTTCTATTATTTTCTAATAGATACCACACTTGGCAAAAGAAGGAATAAAAATAATCTAAAAATATCCCTTTTATCTATTCTCATGCTACTGATGTTAGTCAACCCTTGATTGATGTCAGTGGGATTACCAACATTGGTTACTTAAGCTAAATTCTAAGATAATATTCAGGTCAGTAAAAATCAAAAAAATCAATCATTCATGCATAGGGTTTAGCATTTGACTTTCAAAATCCAAGCTTACCATTACTCTACACAAATTAGTCCAGATTAAGAATTGATATACTACACAGAGCTTAGATTCTTCTGAACTAGTAGCACATGCTTGTCTTTCCTGTTCACCTATTGTTTCGACATGCCTCATCGGATCCATCTATCTAGCACTCATAGTTCATCCATTTCACCAACTAAGTATATCTCTATGTTTTATAATTCCTTTAAATAGTCATTTTATAATTACTTTACGTTATATTATTTATCATTTTTTGAATTTCTTGACTCTCCCTGTGAAGGAGTTATAAAACTCCTTGAACTATTTCTCTCTACTTCAAACATACCAACCCTCTATCTAGACCCCCCTGAGTCTTACCCACTCCCTTACGACTCTTCCCAACCTCACAAACTTCACCAACATCTACTTATTAGCTCAGAAAAGGCTCATGTAATCTCTTGAGAACCTACTACCCTTACTCACATTGGTCACATAACCGACATCGATCATATCTCCTCACTAACATTGGTAGCCTAACTAATGTCAATAACTATGTATTTACACCAACTTCTCTAAGCCTACCTAAACAACCTCCAAAAACACAAATAACTCACATTACCTACACTGTGTCACTCTCTATTGCACTCATACTAAAATAATGGTATGAATATCTCTCTCTTACTCTCTCTTTCATTTTGTTATTCATTACCATTTTGTTTCAAAAAGTGGACTATAATCCCTAAGGAAGTTTGACTCTTCCAAGAACAAGCGCGTAGCTTGGCAGCCCACTCATATATCTACTAACAAATATTTTTGGTGATAATGCTTTCTTATTCATAGGTAGTCTTTCCTAGCTAAAGAGGGGTGTTTAACATCATCTGGATATGGTGCACAACTAATCTAGGTTCTCTCTAATATCTAATCCCTACCTTTCACTCTGTTTCTCCTTAAACATCAAATAGATTAAAAATTTAGTGAAACACACATATTTATAGCTTTCTCAAAGGGTTCGATCCAAGGAATTCCAAAAGTCACTTGGATGTGTGTCATTTCGAATCTAAAATAGTTACAATGCACTCTGCAAGACATTTTCTTTTTAGTTATGCCAACAAGATCAAGATTTTCTAAACTACATTTTTTCATCAAAGGTTCATCGGTTAGAGATTTGTTTGAAATTCTAGTTGTTCTTTATTGGCTTGTTGAACTGTGAAATAGTGCAATGATTCATCACGTTGACCTGTTTATCTTCATTCACTTGAACCTATCCAGGATCTCACCATTTTTTGCTTTCTCTTTCACCTTCTAGTTCCAATTGAGATTTCTTTTAAACCTTAATGGTTATTCCCTGTAGCCAAAATTTGACATCTTATAGAATGTCACTTATTGGCATTTCCTTGGGATTATTTTCTTTCAGGCTCTTTTTTCTTCGATATTTTATTTTGGTCTTTTTATTTTGTCAGATAATTTTTTCAAGGGAATTGTCTCAGGCTTTATTTCTTCCTCATTTCCTTTAAATAAAAAGTTTGAAGGAATTATTTTGGGCTTTGTTATTTCTCTCAGGATTTTCTTTTACTCATTTCTTTCAAGAAAATTTTCCCAAAAGAAATCATTTTGTTTTTGCCTTTGTTTTCTTCAATGGAATTCTCTCGAACAATTTATCTAAAAGATTTTTGTCTTTTGTTTGTGGGGAAATTGTCTCGAAAAATTTTCCCACAAAAAATCCTTTCTTTTCTTACTTGATCCCTTTAAAAGTGACCCTTTGGTAATCTTAAACATACCCTTCAAGCCTTTTGAAAAGGTCCTTCAGGGATCTTGAAATGGTCCACCCTTTGAAAAAAACACTTTGAGGAGACCAAAAATGACTATCTTGAAGGGAAAGTGCCCTTAGGGTTTTCTATTCTAGACTCTCTCGAAGGGAGAGTGACCCTTCAAAAAATTTGAAGTGTCCCTCTGAATTGATTCATTTCCTTTGGAAAAAAAGTTTGAAGCATTTATTCCTTCTAAAAAATTATTTTCCCAAAGGGAAATTCTCCTTCAAAAATTTGAAAAGCACCCTTCAAAAAGAGGGAACACACCTTTAGAAAAGTTTCAAGGGTACACCTACCCTTTAGAAGAATGAAAAATATCCCTTCAGAATAATTAGAAACACCTTTCAGAAAGATCACAAGGGTGAACTTACCTTTCATAAAAAATGAAATCATCCCTTTGGATTTTTGAAAAGGCAAATGTCCTTTGAAAGAATTGGAAAGGTCCACTTGTCCTTCAAAAATTTGCTAGTTACCCTTCGAAAAGATAAAATGATCCCTTTGAGAGGCAAGTGTCCTTTGGGTTCTTCAATAGAAAATACTTCAAAATTTTCAGAGTGATAGACTTCAACTTTTTTGAGTGAAAGACTTCAAGTTTTGAAAGGAAGCAACTAAATGGAAAAAACATGAAGTAGAAGGTCACAAACCTAAACGAGTGGTGAGGTAGGAGAAACCCAAAAAGGTCTTGGTGGTGTTCTTCAAGATTTCAAGGGGCAAAGACTTCAGGTTTTTAAAAAGAAGCAACTAGATGTCAAAAACCTAAAGTAAGCAATCAGGTGATGAAAACCTAAATTGGTCTAAATTCATGAGTAAGTCGGGTTCAGAAACCCAACTTGCTTTTGCTTATGAAACTTTATAATTCAAGTAGTTTGAGAAACCTGATTTGCATTGAAAAGAGTAAATTAGGTTTTTGAGCTTGACTTACTTCCGCTGGCAATATTTTATAAGTCAAGTGACTGAAAATCCCAGTTAACACTAAGAAGAGTAAGTTGGCAACCTGACTTAATTCTACTTATGAAATTTTCATGAGTTAAGCAACTCCCAAAACTTTACTAACACTGAGACAAGTAAAGACACTTGAAGAACCCGATTAACAATGAGAATGGATAAACACTTAGTTTTTATTGCCTTGCAATTCTAGATTCTTGGAAATGAATTCACAAGACCAGTAGTTTTACTTGACCAATTTTTTATGTATGGGTGCCCAAATTTGGCCTAGAGGGTCAAATTTTGTCAATAGTAACTATTTAATAATTTAGTGTAGTCAACCCTATGTCAAATCACAGTTAACATTGGAGCCTACCTTGGAGAAATTGGTTAGTTTGGGGCATATAAAATTTGATTCAAGACACAAAGTTTGGTTATAATATTATAAATGACCTAAAAATAATATCATTCCATACTTAAGGTCCTAGAAAGAGTGTAAGTTTCCATTGTTTTGACACAGTCCTCTTGCAGTCAAGAAGGCAACCATTAGAGATTTCTGGAAGTTTTGTCCGTTTTGGATGCCAATAAGTAGTTTAGTCATTGGATAGGTATAAATACCATATAATATGATGTTTTAAACCTATATTTTTATATATAAGTGATAAAATTTAGAGGTTTCATGAAAATTTTTGAAGAAAGACAAGTTTTGGCTGAAGAAAGCATGCACGTAGCTCAAGGTAAATTGTGATAAAAAGGGTCTACAGGACAAAGTACATATCTAAATGACTTAAAACTCTGTAAAATTGGTATTCATGGCATAATTTACTAGTAAATAATATTTTTAAGGTCATATTACAAGTTTAAGTTCTCTCTATTTTTCCACAGTCCCCTCCATGTCTCATAATGGTCAATATTCATGCAGGCATACTTTTTGGAGTTTTAAGGTGTGTTTGAGTGTTCCAAGATTATAAAATTATTTGAAAAGTATTTTAATATGTTTTAAAACCTATTTAATACCTTTAAATGGTTTTCACACTCCAAACTTCATGCAATCCCCACAAGGAGGCTCAAATCCCCACAAGCAGTCTCAAAGGCATAAAGGCAAAGTTGGTTTTTTTAATCATTAAAAAGGTGTTATGATATGTTTTATATGTAATTATGATGTTTTAAATAAAATAATATTGGTTCTAATGTCATATTTGTCCTTTGGAGAGTATGTATAGGGCATGAGAAACCCTAGATTAGGGTTTGGGCATTTTTGAGAGATTTAACCATGGGAATTTAATAAAACTTTGTAATATTGATCTTGTATACATGTACAAGGTGAATAAAAAGGTTTTATCCTGATATTTTATGGATGTGTATGGATTATAGGACTAAGGGTTTGGAATAGGGATAATTAGGCCTAAATGAGGGTAGGCTAATGAAGGAAGTGATAGTTAGAGGCGGAGTTGGGATATGAAATTTGACATATACATGGAAAATGATAGAGTGTACATATAAATGTCCTTATAATCTCTTTAGAAATAATAAATTTTTGGTTTAAGGAAAAATATAGTAAAAAGTCTATAAGCTTTGAGAGAGTATTGTGTCCATAAGGTGTGGAATGAGAGTCTAAGATTGTTTGAGTACTTGAAGGGGGTTATACCAAGTATGTTATGATCATCTAAGACCATATGTGATAATAGGTTGAGATATTGAAACATATACCAATATTTGGTCCTTGAGACCCAAAGAAGGTGCCTAGCAAGAAACTATAAAGAGATTGAGAGGAAGTTTATGAATGAGATGAGTGGAATGAGGTAAAGGATATGTTGTGAATGTATGGACAGAGGTCAATGACATCAAGGAGGTGCTATAAAGTGTACAAGACATAAGTACTAGGTGTAAGAAGCTAAACTAATCCCAAAGAGTCAAAAGAGTAGCTAGCTTATGAATTAAAATTCAAATCAAACCATAACAAGTTAATGTGATCAGTTAGGTTTAGAACTAGCTAATGATGTTTTTATAGACTTCTCCTCCATACATTTGC
The DNA here is from genome assembly GCA_037957365.1 of Torreya grandis. NCBI lineage: Eukaryota > Viridiplantae > Streptophyta > Pinopsida > Cupressales > Taxaceae > Torreya > Torreya grandis. The sequence continues at coordinate 1,703,199 of JARHVA010003887.1, forward strand.
ATCAACATACAAACATAATTCAAATGTAATCACTAATATTATTTATTTATTATATGGGTCTAATTTTCAACATTATCCTAACAAGTTATTCTCAATCTCATAACATTTGTAATCCTCAAGAATACTTCAAAACTAATAATCCATAGTAATCTAAACATGAGTGATTCAAATAAGATTTACTTCATTAGTTTTCTTAAAATTTTCAAGTACAAAATAAGAATGTCATGTACGAATGCCATATATAGGCATATAATGTTAATAATACATGTATTTCCATATAGGCATATAAAAAATTACATCGTGTATAACAACATAGTATCTAATGTCGGGTGAAAACATCATATATGCATGTAAAATGCTAAAAATGCATACATTTCCATATAGGCATACAAAAAATTACATCATCTACAACATCCTAATAATCAAATAGTTTCCCTCTCTTTACCTTCTTTGAAGAAGACTCTCCTTGGGATGCCCTGCTTGTCTATGGAGATACCCTGAATGCCTTGGATTGTTCCAAGGTTAGACTACAGTTACTACGCTCATAGCTCACTTGAAATCAAACCTATTTAAATAAAAAATAATTATAAAATTAAAAATTATACATGAAACCCAATTAAAAAACTCATGTTTTAAACTATAATAAAAAATCATTTAAACATGCATTACCGCAATTTCATGGTCCTTCTCAATTTGCCATTGACACTCGACTAGGTCGATGCTAAGATCAATTGCATGAACAGGCATGTCAAATGATGAAGAAACATGAGGAGTTGTCATAGTCATCATCTGAGTTGGACTATTACATGTCATATGATAGCCTTGCATACATAATACATTTGTGAATATAAGTTATATTTGCCAAAGTATATAGTAAAATTATTTTTAAAAAGTACTAAATTACAATTAAAAATTACAAGTGAATATACATACCTCGATGAGTGCCTATGTAGATGACATTTCAATAGTAATGACTAATTATGTCTCGACTCGTAATGATGGAAGAGTGTCTACCCTAGTCATCAATTGAACAAATAACTTAATAATTAATAACTTGGGAAATTCATTAATTAAATAAGTTGCTAACAAACTTATTCTTGCATAAGATATGAAAAAAATATAATGAGGCCATGGGAAGCATGAATGTGGCAAGTGGATATGTGCAACATGTGACTTGTAACACCACACTGAAGGTAAGAAATTTCAGTTTCATGAGGGAGAATGACAAGATAACGAGGGAGGATTTTTAAGTGAATTTTGTGAAATTGAGTCATTGAATGCAAGTTAGGTGTTGAAACATCCTTGATAAACCTATATACATTGGTTTGGATTCCTATATAGATTTTTTGAGTTGTATTTCATATTTAACCCTGATTACTTGGTCATTAGGCCTAATTGTCTTAAGGCAGTGACTTGGTATAGTTGAGGACAATCTTATGAGCTATGGTGTCTAAATTGATTTGTTTTGAAATTTTGATCATGTTAACATATTGAATAATTTTATTATAGACATTCATTACTTTTTATTCTGACTGAGTATTGGTGTGATAAAAAAAACCCTTAGAAATAGTCATTATGATAAGACAAGTAACCTATATAGGTGTTTGTTGAGAAGTTTGTAAACTAAATTTTAATCAGGTTAAGACACCTAGAGTGATAGGTTTCTTTTATGGGGGAAATATATACTTTATCCTTTTAAGAGTATCTAGAACCTTATAAAATAGGTCTTGTCAAAATCTAAAGAAACATATAGAAAATAGAACTAAATATTGTAGAGATAAGAGTGAGTGGATAGTCTTATTTAAAAGTGCATGGTTTTGGTTTCCCTATAGGTGATATTGGGTCGACTATCTATCCTTAGATTTCCCTAAATTTTTTTAAGGGAAGGTCTATATGTATACAATGCAAGTAAGTTGAGGTCAATAAAGGGTGTTATAATTCATCAACATTGAATATTCATTTTAGGGGGACTTTCATCATGAAAGGTGTTATAATATTATAGAGTCAACATGTCACTCTAGTGATGAAAGTGCATGGATATAGATAGGCCCTCTCCCTGAACTAGATATAGTAGGTCTTTAGGCCCCCTAAGTAGGTGGTGGTAACAAACTACTCAACCCTATACATCTGTATGGGGTTGAGGTCCCCTATTTGCATATGTTTCAAGGCATATGCCATATACATATAGGCTATAGTTTATAGTTGACGCTCTCCCAACAAACCAATGGGATCTAATGGCCTACTCTATATAGCTTTAATAATAGAGTCTAGTTAAAAATTAGAATTGACTAGGTACAATGGGATCAAGAGGTTATGCAATATAAATTTATATCTCCATATATAGAGATGAAATTATTATGCTTGATTGAAATTGATGAGAATTAAATTTCTATTTATGATCATTTTGGATATAGATCATAGATATTGAACTGCTATATGTGATTGGAATAACAAGGAATCAAGTGGTTGGATATGAGGCCAGTATTTAAAAGAAATGAGTGGTGTGCATATTGATGAATACATGCTATGTATATATATATATATATATATATATATATATATATATATATATATATATATATATATATATATATATATATATATATCTGTGTGTGTGTGTGTGTGTGTGTGATATGTATATATATATATATATATATATATATATATATATATATATATATATATATATATATATATATATATATCTGTGTGTGTGTGTGTGTGTGTGTGATATGTATATATATATATATATATATATATATATATATATATATATATATATATATATATATATATATATATATATATATATATATATATATATATATATATATATATATATATATATATATATATATATATATATATATATATATATATATATATATACATATATACATATATGTATATATGTATATATATATATATATATATATATATATATATATATATATATATATCCAATCCTACTGATTATGATTGACCCACTATGGGAACTACACATAATGGGATATCAAGCAAATTTTCAACTTACTATTTTGGTTATTGAAAACATAGTTTGAAAGTCAAAATAAAATAAAATAAAGTTGAGATGGAGGATGAGTTTCTAACACTATGCCAATCCATGTTAATACATCAAAAAATAAAAATTCCAATAAAATTATATTAGATATTTTATATTTTCTTAAACAAAATCTACCAATGATGCAACTAAGGTGTATGAATGTACATCTAGAGTATATAATATTCACTTGAAATTTTACCTCTGTAAATGTATATGGTGTCGTACTGAGATGGATAGATGTAGTAGGGGTTGTCCCACTACCTAGTTATGATGTCAAAGATAATGTCTCCTCCTGGAACACTATATATATATATATATATATATATATATATATATATATATATAATTTAGTTTAAACATGTAAATTAATGTTTACCTTTTTAATTTAAAAATTTAACTTAAAAATTTAACATGAAATTTATATAAAAGATACATGCATGTGTGTAGACACTCCCAACATATCCAAACCAAATGTGTGTGCTAACAACTTATCATTCAACCATATCCTTCAATCTCCCTGAAACACCACTATCATCATTTGAAGGTCTAGTGGATATAACACCACAACATCTAAATGGGTGGGGTTAGGTAGAACAACTAGGTGGAGTATCTCGAGCATCTATCTCTAAAAGTATACTCATATGATGAATGAGCATATAAATAAGTGTACTAAGTGCATGCAAAGTGTCTATTTACACAACCTCTTTCATCACATAGAGAATCTCCAGATGAAGTGGCTTTTGGGTAAGGATACTTGTAGGCTAATTAGGTGCATGACATGTACCTAGTTGATCTTGTGCAGAGCCTTTCCCTCAGTTGTAAAACTCACCATAATCAAAGTAGTTTGGAATTTCATTGAGGACAAACTCACAATAGAGTTTCCTCAAAAATTACAAAGAGGATTTATGGTTATTACAAGGTGGATAGTCAAACACCATCCACCATCACTCCCAAAAATTGGCTTTAATCAAATTGTGTTAGCATCGATAGACTGGGAAATGTTTGGTCATTAAAAAAAATGGGAAATTGGTGGTTGGGTCAATAAATAAGGCACAAATTTCATATTTTATTGTTTCTTTCTTCTTCACCTCATATGTTGATAATTTGTCAGCATAGTAAGCCCTACAGCTATCCCTATATGACCTTCATCTGTCAATTTGACTAGTTATCGAGTCAACTTGACCTAATACTAACTCTAGGTTATGGTCAAATAGGTATGGTGGGTGTTCATGGAAGTGGGCTCCCTCATTCTCTTAATTATTGGTTCAATTTAAATTTTGTTCTCCATTATGTGAACAGATATATCCTCCTGACTACTTGAGGGATCTAATAGAACTATAAGAGGGTTAGGAGGTTTAGGCGGAGGGTTAGGAGGGTTGGGTAGAGGGTTAGGTAGAAGATTAGGTGGAGGGTTAGGCAAATCCTACCGACCTATTGGAGAAAAAATACAAATCAAACTATGCAAAAAATTCATTAAAAAATCAAAAAAATGATTTAATGTACAAAACTTACCTATTCTTCATGGTGGCCTCATTGATCGCATGAATGCAAGAGAAAAAAACAATTATTTCCACATGAGCTAGAGGGGAAAATACAAAATGGAGGGCAAAAGGAAGAGCTAGAGGGAAAAATGTGAATGCCTAGTAGCAAAACATGAACACCAAGTAAAGATTAGAAATGATAATTTGGGGGTATTTTTTTATTTTATAGTTTACTTAACATGTATGCATTACCTTTATTTATATGAATACGTATGTGTTCCTATAACACTTACACATTCCTATAAATAAAGGTAATGCATACACATTATTATTATAATGCATATGCATTATGGCTCGAGTATTCCAAGTTATAATGTGTATGGATAATTGGGTATGTCCATGGAATTATCCCTGAACTCCATGCACATACCCATACACAAGTGCATCCAGATAAGGTGGCTCTAGAGGTTTCCCATATTTAGAACCTTTTAATAATTAGGGAAATGCAACATGTAAAATTTGTTTTGTTTTACCCACTTTGCTTTCCAAGGAGGCTACTTCAATGGAAGAACTACCATAGTCATTCCCATCATTATTCTCATAGTTGACTTGGGTGGTCTAAATTACAATATTACTCTGCTTTGATTTCTCAATGAGGTGGTTAGGGTTATCTTCCACCTAATCGATATGTGAATTAGAGTGCATCACTAATAAAATCTTAGGATGGATGGACTTCACCAACTCATGTAGACAAGTTCCCTCATTTGGCCATGGGCCATTTCACCTACTCTGTAGAGCCAAACATTATGGAAGAAGAAGAAATGTTAAATAATTCCAATGATGGTTGGGACTCTATTTCTATGGGGGAATACCTCCTTAGTGTTGGTTGAGGTAATCCCAAAGATTAGGACCACATTACCTTTGGCCTTCTACTAAGGTTTCTTAACTTATTGATGTAACTTTATTTTTATTTTTGAACACATATTTCACTTATTTTGTTCCTAAGTATTTCCAGTGCTCAGTGTGTCTCTAACATGGCATACTCTCATAATACCTTTTTTTTAATAATAGTATGTACTATTTATTTTTCAATTATATATATATATATATATATATATATATATATATGTATATATATATATATATACATATACATATATATATATATGTATATGTATATGTATATGTATACATATATATATATATATATATATATATATATATATATATATATATATATATGTATGTATATGTATGTATATATATATATGTATATATATATGTATGTATATATATGTATGTATATATATATATGTATGTATATATATATGTATGTATATATATATATGTATATATATATGTATGTATATATATATATATATGTATATATATATATATACATATATATATATATATATACATATATGTATATGTATATGTATATATACATATATATATATATGTATATATACATATATATATACATATATATATACATATGTATATATATATATATATACATATGTATATATATATATATACATATGTATATATATATATATATATATATATATATATATATATGTATGTATGTATTTCATGAAAAATTAAACAATGTATAATTTTTAATATTAAAACAAAATTTTAACCTTTCACTATGAAATCTTCTCAAAGCTAAAATTATATGCACTCCTCTAAATTGAGAGAGGCTACAATAAATTGAAATTAACTCCTCACCAAACACTTGGAGTTAGATTTTTTTTATAGATTTATACTTACAAGTAAACTGATCCTTGTCATTGAGATTCACAACTTGAACAACTATTAAAAAGTTTCCTAAAAAATTATAAATATTATAAAGTAAGATAAAAATAATCAAGTTTTCAATAAGAAAAAAATAATAATGGAGGAATGCAATATAATGCATAACATGGAGTGTAATTTAACAAAATAGGTTTATGTAACTAATATTCATAATGACTTTTAAGACAACAACTAGTCTATATTATTTGACAAACTTATTTGATGAAAATAAATGTATTAACTAACATACTTGTTTCCTCATTACTAGTGCATTTTATGACCCAAGCATCATCAGATGGAAAACATGGCCTTCACCTTCAATCTCAATAAATTACATGTCCTTTCCTACCTTCTTCAATTCTTCATAATAACATATTCTTTTATCTTTCATAAAATCCATCTCTACAACAAACACAACAATCATTGAATACACAAGACTGGAGAGGCTTGGAGAATCCAAAGTAAAAGGGTTGGAAAAGGTGTGATATTTATTGGCCCCCTCTAGTACGGACAACTTCAAAATACCATCACACCACTTAACATATACCTCCTTTTTAGATCTCCCTTTAGACCGTATATAATAGAATCTTCTAGTCCAAATAAAGGGAGAACTATTAATATTCTATCATTTATTGAGAATCTCTTAGGGAGGGATATTTGGGGAGAGCCACTAATAACCAAGCCATGGTTGGTACCATATAATAGAAGTGGAGGTATGCCAATATAACTCTTTCCACCATTGAGGAGATCCTATAACACCAATTTTGTGCAAATCATAATTAGGCACAACCATATGAATCTCAAAGATTGATTCATAATCTTGAGTATTGATCCCAAATTCAAACTTTAGGCTATCCCATATGATCCAAATATATAGTGTGCTTATCAAAGATATTCCTCAACACTTTAGTGCCTTGATGAAAGAGTTTCAACAATTTAATCCTAATAGCTTAAGCCAAAGGTTTCTCCTTGATAGAGATAATAAGAGAATACCATATAGAATGAGAGAACCTAATATATAGACAAGCCCTGAAGCTATCCCCTTTCCAAATCATTCATGGTTTGATATTTTTCCATACTTTCCAAATACTTTTGATAATAAATGTACCAATAATTTTAAAATTAACTAGGATGAAGTTCCTCTAAGCCTTTCTATCATAAACACCTTGAAGAGATGTAATTCCTAAGAATAATTTTCCATGCCTCCTTCCCTTTAATTCCCCTAATGATCCATTTTTCACATAGGTCTTGTTTTATACAAATTTTAATCATCCCAAGGCCTCCTACTTCTTTGGGATAACAACAAATATCCAAGGAAACTCTATGAAAGATTGTGTTGCCTTTAGAGTTGACACATATATTACCCCTAAGTAATTTTTCAAGCTTATTCTAGACTACATTTGAGAAGGCCCAACAAGAAGAGTATTGCACATGAGTGGCATAGAGGACTTTGGAATAGATTTGAAATTTTCCATCTAGACAGATAGGTTTAGTGATCTAATAGGATAACTTTTCATAACTTTGAGGAAGACATAGTTCCATATGTTCATTAGAGAAGATTGGAAATCAAAGGGGATGACTAATAATTTTAACATTTCTCCATAATAAATCCACTTCCATTAGTTATCTCCAAGCCAATTGGGTAGAGGACCATAGTGTTGTCTAAAAAATTGAATCTAGGGCCACTTGCTACTATAACTAGATTCTAAGAAAAAGGTTTGAAGGCATTCCATGGAATTTTATACAAATTTTTCACTCTCTTGAAGTTTAATAAATGAATCATTAACAAAATTCCCATTTACAAGATGGTTATGAGGAGTAGTGGAAATGAATCATTAACAAAATGCCCATTAATAAGATGGTTCTGAGGAGTAGTGGGGAGACTTATACCTTTGATAATCCCTATAGAAGTGAAGTATCTAAGAAAATATCCAAATCCCTTGGAAAAAGAACATAAAGAGATGGAGTAAGAGGGAATCTATGTCTGATAGAGCAAAATAACCCAAAGTTTTGAAATTGATGGCCATTGATAGTAAGGCAAACAAAGTAATCTTGGAAGAGTGGTTGAATAGAGAGAATGAACTTGAGACCAAACCCTAAATATTAAATCATGGATAAGATGAAGGGATATTTAATCCTATCATAATCCTTTTCAAAATAAATTTTTATAAATAAATCCTTCCACTTGGAGAAGCAATCTGTTTCTATCTAATTTTTGCTTTTTCCTAAGTATGAAAAGTAGAAACTAGTTATGAAGGGTGTGGAAGAATACATGTTAAAGTGTGCACATTAGATCCAAGTGATTTTCAAGAGCTCATATTTGCCTTGGGAGGATGACCTAAAAATAATAAAACACTAAAATAAATTTGTTTATTAGACAAGTAGATGGGTGGATTGCCTAGCGTGAGCTAGATCCTAGAAGTGAAAGCTTTCTTGGAGGCTATCAGTCCACCTATTATAAACATTTAGGTTTGATATATAAAAATGAATAAAAAATGTATTTAAAATATAAAACTGAAATTAAATACAACAAATAACCTAAATTTAATTAATTAAAAATAAATTCTTTGCTAAGATGATTAAACTAAAGCAAATAGTCTGAATAATTAAAATTGCTGAAAATTTACTTAAAATCAAAGTTTTGGTTTTTGGTTTGGTGAAATGTCAAGGGTCAAGAGAGTGATGTGGTTGAGGATGGAAAAAAATTTATATGGCAAAGGTTTAAGGTTTAAAGGTTTAAAATTATAAGGCAACAAATGATTAAGCTAGCAAAAGGGTAAGGGGATAAAGAGAGTGAAGATGATAAAGAGGGAAATGGGAGGAAAGGTAAATGGACAAGAGGGTAGGGAGTTAAAGGGGATTAAAAGAGGAGAGGAAAATGGGATAAAGTTGTGAGGTCAAAGAAATAATAAGGCCAATAAATGAAAGAAATGGAATACAATAAAGTAAATAAATGTTACCTTAATGCTTGATGAAGATTGGCTTGTTGATAGTTGATGAAGACTTGAAGCAATTTTGGTAGAGTTTTGTTGCTTGAGATACTTCTCTTCAATATTATTACCTCCTTTATTATACCTCAAAAACTAAAACATAAGTGTTAGTAACAAAATACTAACTTCCAACTTAACATTGGGTAAAGGAGAGGGGGTATTTATAGCATTTTAAGTTGGGAAACATGCCAAAAGAGTGGAATAATGAAGAAATTAAAATTTATCCAAGTGGGATCATGATTTAGTCAAGGTGAGGTGGGTGAGGATTCCCATGTGGGTTGGTGAGTCTCCTACTTTGCACATGAATCCAAGTTTAAATGGAAATCATGCACACGGGTTTGAATGAGGCTTAAAGACTTCTCCCCATCCTTTCTTGATTTCACACAAGCACTTAAAGGAATACCACACCAAATTTGGTGACATTTTACATGTGGGAGATGAAAAGTCTAAGGTGAAGTTGTGGAAGATTCCCATTTGGGTTGAGAAGTCTCCCATTTCATCTGAGAAGTCAAAAATGGGTGCCCTTTGTCTTTCCCAAAGTCTTAAAGGGGTAGGTATCTCTTTTAAAGTCTAATTTCATGTGGAAAGACAAAATATATGGTTAATGATGACCCCTTAAGGGGAAATTCACCACATTTCAAGGGGGGAACTTTGTGATGCTTAAATGAGATCATTAAACACTTTGAGAAAGGGTCCCAAGTGGGGTATGGTGTCCCACATCAAGCAACATCACTCATGAGCCATGCCACTTGCCATATCACCTTACATGTCACTTTCCATGTCACTTTCCGTGTCACTTACCATGTCACATGCCATGTCATTATGAATAGTGATAGTGGGTCCCATAGTGAATAGTGATGGTGAATAGTACTTTCAAATAGTGATTTTCAATGATATTATGTGACTAGGAGAATAATGATTTGGCTGGGTTAAGGGAGTCTTGGGAAGTTTTAAGAAGTTTTAGGGGGTCTTGAGGCATTTAGTCATCAAAAACTGTAAATGTGCAATTTTTTGGTGTCTACATTTTGCCCCTTTTTATTATTAGCTTTGAATTAGCAAGCTACAAAACAAAAATAAATCACTTGGTTGAAGGTTAAGGTGCCTTGATTATGGGAGGAGGTGTTCCCCCTCATACTTAGAGTTGATGAGGAAATGCTAAATTAGGTATAGGTTTGATGAGTAGTTGATGGGGAGGCACTAGGTGGTGCCACAAGGTAACTGGGTATGTGAAATACCAATGGGTTCAAAAAATATGACTAAGTTCAATAGCCAAGATTACATAGAGACTAAATTTGCTAATTTTGATAACAAAAAGGTTAGGTTCTAAGATAAATGATAAGGTAATCAGTCCCCAATGTTGGTCATAGCTGATCAGGTTAGTCTTATTAAAGCTCCTAGATAAGGTCAGTGTTGACTCAAGTATTTAGGTTAGGAAGTGATCTCGAGAAAACACAAATGGTCTAGTTTTTCATGAGGTGGTGAAAATGTTTAAAAGTTCAACATGACAAGGTTGGTCATTGTGATCAAAAGTTATTGAAAAACACACCAATGTTCTAAGTCAGAAGTAACCAATGTCAAGGTAGACATGGTGAAAGTGCAGGTAGATTGGGTATGGGTTGGAAAGGGATGGCTAAGATGACTCTAGATACATGCAAAAAGTGGGTATTTCCTATATATTTCCATGGATAGGAATCCAAAAATAATGTCAGGCCATATGTAGTTCTTTTGAGGTGAAGGGTGTTGGTTAACTTGGTTACCCCATCTTGATATATCATGTAGTTAGGTTTGGTTGAAGGACATTGGAGAAAGTAAAGTGACAAAGGGTGGAAACGAGGGTTATCAAATAGGTTTTTGATTGGTTTGGTAGAAATGGTATATGATATCTCTTAGGTTGCAAGTAGATGATTGGTTCAACCATGTAAAAAGGATCTATAGCCATGAATAAGCAGGTTGAAACATGAAATTTTTGCCACCTATTTAAAGAAAAGAAAAGGGAGAAATATGTTTTACCAAGCTTTAGAAATATGGAACTACTCGAATTTCCATGATGATCTGACATGTTCTTTCATCACCATCTAAGTAAGTTGACATTGTGCACATACCATAACAATATCATTAATAGGATATGAAATATTAGTATGAAACGATTCAGGGAAACAAAGTAGAAGAGTTGGTAAATGAGAAGTGGCAAAAATTTAAACCCCTATCCCTTGAGCCAATGGGGTCCTAAAATAAGTAGGCATTGAGTTTTGAGAGAAAGAAATTGAGGGGCATTGGAAGATGGAGTGACGTGAATAAAAAAATATTAATTAAATGAGGGAGTAGGTTGAAGGAGGAATGTGATTAAAGATCAACTGATTTTAAGGTGTAATAAGATGTAGCTCAGGAAGGGAGAAGCAAGGGAAATTATTGGTTGGAATGTAGGGTGCATGAGAGGGTGTAAATAGTATCCCCATGTGGGTATCCCAAAGCTTCCATTTGAAGGTGGTGTTATTTTTGTTTCTAAAATCTTTGAAGGTCAGAGTAAAAGGGGTTTTAAAATAGGCAAGACTAGAGGGGGTGGGGAATTGATTTTCATCCTGATGGCTTAACATTACTCAAGCCTGTTAGTTGGTCGCATGAGCCCATGGTCCTCTCTAATTATGTTATAGAGCCATAGGATTGGTATATATCTCATAGTAAACCAAAATCTATAGGAATACCTTTGAGGTTGTAACATGTTTAAAATGGGTAGAGGGTTTAAAATGGAAAAAGGTGATAGGTAGGGTGAAAGGAGTAGCTGGAGAGGGACAAAAAAGAGGGTTAAATATCAACATGCAAAGGCAATGCCTTGGAGGACATGAGGAGGCAAAAAAGGAGATGTACATAGAAGTGATACAATTGGTAACCACACTCTAAAGAGGTGGAGGGTGAATTGGAGAAAATAAGGGATATCCAATAAGGGATGAGGTAAAGGTGGACCTAGAGATGGAAGAAGAGAAAATAATAAGGTCATAGATAAATACAAAGGTGGAGAAGGATGGAAGGATCTAGGCATGGTCATATAAGAGAAAAAATAAGGTTGGGAAGAATAAGGGATGAAATCAATGGTGTTAGGTTTTGGACCTAAAAGCTTCACTGATGCAGACATGGAAGACATTGCTGAGGTTGCAGAGGATTGCTTAGTTGTAGAATGAGTTGCAGGGAAATCGATGTCAGTCTGATCAACTGACGTCGGTCTGATCAACCGACGTCGATCATATAATAGTGTAAAAGCAACTGACGTTGGTTATATTTGGTTGACATCGGTTAGGAAGGAGCTGACGTCGACAACCTGTGTGTGCATGCAATTTGCATGCGGGTTTTGAACAGGTCTATTTTTGGACTGTCAGTTTGCATGTTAAAGGCTAATTATAGTCTTGGAGTTGTGTGTCTAATTATTGTAATTAAGAAAGTCTAATTATTGTATGCATGAGATCTATATAATTGACTCATGGGCTATATTGTAAAAGTGTGCTAGAGAGTAAGAGAGCAAAATAAGCTCCTTTAGAGAGAAGAGAGCATGGTGTGTTCCTCCTAGTTCCAAAGGGGTGCTGAGTGTGTATGATCTTGGAGAGTTTCAAGTGTGCAAGTTTTGGTAGAAGATCCACCGAGGTACTGGTTAAAGAATCATAAGGACTTGGTGAGGCAAGGACAAGGGTTCTTCAGGGTGTAGAGACATCTACATGGTGAGTAAGGTCTGGTGATTTGTAGGTGGCAGCAAAGAGCAGAGAGATCTACTTGGTGTACTGGCAGCGTGTTACTGACTGGTGGAGGTGAACAACAACTCTATGTTTGAGTTGATTGTTGGGACCGTGATTGAGAGAGGAAAGTGTTGGAGGAGAGTTACTGGTGAACCCTAGAAGTGTGGGAGCTCTAGAGGTGTGAGAAGAAGTGTGGTGACTTCTTTATTGTATTTCCTTTTGTATGAGTATTAATACAAGATTGTGTATTGTCTCTCATATCCTGTGTTGTTTCATATTTCTAGTTACTTATCATTCTGGTTAAATTCCATGTTTAGTTGCTTATACAAGAGGTAATCACATATACTCTTATTGTGGAGAGTAGGATCCTGACAGTTGGTATTAGAGCTTTTGGTTGGGTTGACTAATAGGTGGTTCAGATCTGATTAGTGTTTTTTGATTACAAGTTACTCACAAGGGTTTTTGATTGAGTGGGAGTATAGCAATGGCAGAAGAAAGTAAGCTATGAATGGAGAAATTGAATAGCATGAATGGTCTGTTTGATGGAAAGAAAGAGCAGGTAAAAGAAGATTGTTGGTCGATAGAAGATCAGCATGTAGAAGCAAATGTTGTAGGTGATGTAGCACAAGATGCTCTGGATAAAGTAGAATCTTGGTTTACAGATTCTTTTGCCTCTTTCCATGCAACCCGAAATAGAGCATCTTTTCAAGAGTATGTCCAGGGAGACTTTGGAGAGATTTATTTAGGGGTTGGTGAGCCTTGTCAAATGGTTGGCAAAGGGGAAGTGAAGATAAAATTATAGATAGATAACACACAGGTGTTGAATGAGGTCATGCAGGGACCAGTCTTGGAGATGAGTCTAATTTCTTTAAGAAACTTGGGTGATGAGAGATGCACAGTAACTCTCACAATGGATGCACTTAAATTAGATGGTGGTAAGAAAGTAGGTATCTTTTATCTATCTACTTATATTACTGATTCACCTTCTATTGTAGAGATGTGGCTTTGTAGGCTTGGTTACATATGTAAGAAGGGAATGCATGTTCTTAAGCGAAAGACAGATGTTTTTGACAAACTTAAGAACTGGAAAGCCTTGGTGTTCATGGAGGAGATGATGGATAGAGATCAGCTAAGGGGACTGAATTATTCTAAGCAGGGCTATGTTAATTTGAACAAGGTTTTGATCCAAAAGGAGCTCATGGGTAAAAATTCATCACTCACAGGCAAACACAGGTACTGGCGTCAGTCAGAAGGAACTGACATTGAACAGACAGTCATCGACGTTGATCATGCATAGATCAATAGAGTCAGTGGTGTCGGGTAGTAGGAATAGACGTTGGTAGAAGGACACCAGCGTCGGCCAGGGAAATGATGTCGGTAGTTAGGGTCAGTGCAAGGAACCGACATTGGTCGAGTGCAGACTGGGAGATGGCCGAGATCGGTCACTGAAACAGATTTTGGGTGGATATCTAGCTATCAAGGAGTCTCAAATGCCCATATGGAGGTTAGAAAGGGTAAGTGAACCTCATATTCATTTTTCACCTTCTTTATTTGTTGCTTACTGATGGTCAAGAACCAGGAAGATGTGAAGAGGCAATGCAGGTAGAATCCAAAAATAGTGGGAGCTTGGCATGGATGAGGAATGTGATTCCTTGGAGAAGAACCAAATAGGGGTTTGTTGGTGGAATTGTCAGCTAGAAGAAAGCACTGAGAGAGGAATGGATTCCCAGGTTAAAGAAGAGAGTGGATGGACACGTGAGATGGAAAGCCAGGGTATATGGTCTTGAGGAAGCTGCAGGACAGTGGTACAGGTTTTGACAGGTGGATGACAAAGTAGGGCTTCAGTCAATGTCAGTGTAACCATTATGTTTGACTTACTAGGTGGATGATGGTCATAACATTATCTTGTTATTGTATGTGGGTGATATGCTAGCAGGTTCATACATATAGGATTTTGCTGAGCTAAAGGTAAGGTTAGTTCAGTGGCATGTCATGAGGAATTTGGAGTAGCAAAATTCTTTGGCATAAGAGACATGGAAGATCACAGGTTGATCTCTAGTGGGATCTAATGTGAAGAAGGTGTTGGTGAGGTTCAAGATGCAAGATGCAAAATTGGTAAGCACACCAAGGGTTGGATAGTTCAAGCTGAACTTAGAACAGTGTTCAGAATCACATGAGGTCGAGTGTAGACCTGAGTTTTCCCAAGTAGTGGGAGTTGTCAGAGAGTTTAGAGCCAATTCGAGGAAGTTAGATTCTTAGGTATATGAGAGGGATCAACAGTAAGGATTCATGCTATGCAGGGTCAAGGTCTTCACTACATGGAGTTGTAGGTTCAGATGTGGCAGGTTACTTGGATGACAAGTGTAGCATCACAAGATGTGTGGTGGTTGGTCTTCAGGATGGAGCTTGAAGAGGGATACAAGCCAGGAAACAAATTAGATGGTGTATAGGTATAGGTACAGTGAAAATTTTTATCTCCAAGTGGGAGATTGTTAGGTTGTGGAGCTAAAAGCTTCACTAATGCAGACATAGAGGAGGTTGTTGAGGTTGCAGAGGATTGCTGAGTTGCAGGGAAACCGACGTCAGTCTGATCAACCGATGTTGATCACATAATAGTGCAAAAGCAACTAACGTCGGTTATAGTCAGCTGACATCGTTCAGGAAGGATCCGACGTCGGCAACCTATGTGTGCATGTAGTTTGCATGTGGGTTTCGAATAGGTCTATTTTTGGACTATCAGTTTGCATGTTAAAGGCTAATTATAGTCTTGGAGTTGTGTGTCTAATTATTGTAATTAAGAAAGTCTAATTATTGTATGCATGAGATCTATATAATAGACTCATGGGTTGTATTGTAAAATTGTGCTAGAGAGTAAGAGAGCAATATAAGCTCCTTTAGAGAGAAGAGAGCATGGTGTGTTCCTCCTAGTTCCAAAGGGGTGCTAAGTGTGTATGATCTTGGAGAGTTGTAAGTGTGCAAGTTCTGGTAGAAGATCCACCGGGGTACTAGTTGAAGAATCATAAGGACTTGGTGAGGCAAGGACAAGGGTTCTTTGGGGTGTAGAGACATCTACATGGTGAGTAAGGTCTGGTGATTTGTAGGTGGTAGCAAAGAGCAGGGAGATCTACTTGGTGTACTAGCAGCGTGTTACTGACTGGTGGAGGTGAACAACAACTCTATGTTTGAGTTGATTGTTGGGACCGTGATTGAGAGAGGAAAGTGTTGGAGGAGAATTACTGTTGAACCCTAGAAGTGTGGGAGCTCTAGAGGTGTGAGAAGAAGTGTGGCGACTTTTTTATTGTATTTCCTTCTGTATGAGTATTAATACAAGATTGTGTATTGTCTCACATATCCTATGTTGTTTCATATTTCTAGTTACTTATCATTCTAGTTAAATTCCATGTTTAGTTGCTTATACAAGAGGTAATCACATATACTCTTATTGTGGAGAATAGGATCCTAACAAATGGAGATGAAAAAAATGAAATAAAACAAAGAAAAGAGAAGAAAAATAAAAGGTGGAAGATGGGGGGTGAGAGATGCACTAAAGAATGATAGATTGGAGAATTGAAAAGGATGGGGAGATAAGTGTAACAATCATGAAGGGTAAGGGGAGGATGAGAAATATCAGAGGCCATGAAAGGTTTGAAAACAAGTCTAAACAAAAAGACTAAGGAGAAAATAGTTTGGTGATGAAAATGAAAAATAAGGAAATAAATGTAAGAAAGGAAATAAGAGAGAAAAAAGAAGTAAAATGAGGTCAAGAAAAGGATGGTAAGAGAGTGAAGAATCAGGTGGTATGTTGACCAAGGAAGTATGGATGATGATAGGTAAGAAGAGGAACAATGAAACAAAATTAGATGGTGGTTTTGGAGATGAGAATGGGATGGAAAATAAGAAAGGGGTTAAAAAATGATGGGAAGTAAAACGATGGGTAGATAAGAAGCTAAAGAGATAAGATATGTGTCAATCAGCTTGTTAAGAAGAGATTGACAAGCTGAATGGGTGATGAGGTGGTGAATAAATAGGGGAACACAATGAAAGGGAGTGAGATGAAACTAAGGGATGAAGATTAGGGATTATAAGGATAAAAGGGAAGAATTGAAGTAGGGATACAAAGCAAGGATGCTCACACAGATACAAAATACAAGTGAGTACTGAGATGGAAAAAAGAAAAGGGGAATGAAAAGGGCAAGAGGCAAGAACTGATAATAAAAAAGGTAAATTATAGAAGTATTCTCAAAGGATAAATGCCCAAGGATAAACTAGTTGTGGAAGAAAAAAAGAATACAAAAAGAATGGGAAAAAAAAAGAAAACAAGAAGAATGGAAAATGGGTATGGTAGGAAGAGTGGACAAATGGTAGAGAGTGGTGGTATACGTAAATAAAAAGGGAATCAATAAAAGAAACAAAAAACTTTTAAGATACATAGTATGATGTGGAATTGGTGAGGAAAAAAGAGTGATAAAGAGGGTACAACAAATAATCAAATGCGAGAGGAGGTGATGAGGATGGAGAAAGAATTTGAATGGGATAAAGGGAAAGGTTGTTAATAAGGTGAAAGAGAGGTAGAAAATGCAAAATGTGGGTGGGGAAGAAAGCTTCAAAGTATGCAAAAGGAAATGTGATGGTGAGGCTAATGAATTAGAGTAGGTGGAGGCATTATGGGAAATAATGGGGGTCAATGAGGAAGGTTTTCAAACCTTGTGTTAAAAGAGATTGACAAGCTGGAAAAGCGGTTAAAAGAGATTGACAAGCTGAAGGGAGGGGGGTGGTGAGGATATAGGTAGAGAAATGGAAGAAGAGATTTTAGGTGAGAAGGTAAAATAAGGTAAAGGATGTGTCCGAGTTGACCTTAGTAGCTGAGCACTACCTACATAGCCCAAAAATACCTCAGGCCAATTTAGTTCTCTCAATAATGGGGGAAAAACCTTAAAATGAAGTATTAGATGGTGTTAAAACATAAGGATGCTTAAGAAATATTCCTTGATGCAGGGTGACCTATGTAAGAGGGTGTTGTTAGTGGTGGAAATGAATGAGAATAAAAAAAAGGAGATGGTAATTAGTTTTTAGTGGCCGAGCTACCCATAGAAATGAAGCAGTGCCTACATAGTCCATGGACATAAGGCCAATGTAGTTCAACTAGGTTTGGGTGAGTGGTGTTCAAATTAGTTTCCCTAGTTTGATGGACCACATGGGTTGGTTGGGTTTGAGGGAGAAGGTTTTGTAAAATAATAGTTCTAGGTGTTGGTGAAGGTGTTAGTGAAAGTGAATGGTGTAGATTTGTAAATAGTTACCATAATGATCCCACATTTAGTAGGATGAGAGTTATGGAGGGGCAAGGTAAGATTAATTATAATGGAACACAATGTTAAGTACCACAAATGATCTTTAATGGATCTAATCCAAAGAAGAGGTGACTTTTTTAGGAGGTTACACCTTCTAAAATTGTGTGACAATAGGAGTTTGGAGATAGTGTCTACCACTACGAGCTAAGTTTTAGGAGGTGGAGGTCTATCCAGATCTACAGAGTTACTTTGGACAAGGTTCATCACCACTATGAGTCGAGTTTTAAGGGCAGTAGAGAAGTGATGACCTAAAAAGAATTTATTTGATGGTTAGGTAGATTCTATGAGGAATAAAGTTGGCAGCATGGTGAGCGACAGAGGATGGACTTTGCCTGACCTAAGAGTTGCATGGGTAGACTAGACAAATGGTGGCTATGTCTATATCCTACACCCTAGTTTCTTGGAATCATGGACATGGGGTATTTTAGGTTAGGTCTAACCAACAAGAAAATGTGTGGCCCAAGATCTTGGCTATAGGGCTAGAGAAGGTGGTCATTTCCCTAGTATGGATGAACTTTTAGCTGGCACAAAAGAAAAGATTGCCATGTTCAAGCAGACACTACCAATGGTTGGGGTATAACATTTAAATCTTGTGGTAATGGGATAATAGGAATAAGAGGGTAAAAGGGGAAAGAAGGTGAATGTATTATTATGAATTCATGGTACCCTACCTCTAATGGAAGAGTCTCTACAACGATAAGGATTTGGGAGTTACCACCACCAACAATAGTGGTAGTTTCAAAGGCATGATTGTTATAGTGGCCCATGGTTGGAACATAATTTATGCTAACTAAGGTGATGGTGATAATAATGATAATGACCCACAAGGATCACAAGATGACAAAACAAGAAAATACATCAGACATAGATCAGATGATAAGGTCAACAAAAAGATATCATGATGGTGCATACTGAATTTATCGAGGTGACCAATTAGATTGATGGTGGCATGTCCATATGAAAAGGTAAGTATACATGACCATTTCAAGTGGGAGAACTATTTATATGAATCAATGAGTATGACCTTCCCCATCGGTGGAATGGCAAATCATGTTGGTGAGGAAGAATGGTTAGGTATTCTAATTAAAGAATTATGATAAAGATGAATGTTTATCATTGAGTTATTTGGTTTTATATTTCATAGAGAGTGTAGAGATATACACAAGTTTGAAGATGGATAAAAATGGGAATAATGGTATAGATAACTATAGATACCTAAAATTGGCCATCGATAACCTCCAATCAGGCTTTTGGCTAATTTCCACCCAAAACACACAATTTGGCTTAAAACTACTCAAACATGCTAAAAGATGTGAAACTGACATATTCAAGTGTCAATTTTGGCTAGGGTATCCCTAAATGGGGTAATACAATTAATGGGCTAGTTAACTTTGACCAGATCATTCTTAGTCAAAATGCCAATTTTATACCCACATGCTCTGGATTGCTCTTTCCTATCAAATCTTCTACACAAGATATGTGCCTTATTTGTTTGTTTTTGGTAACATCCTAAATGGTAATATGGTTCCAATGCATCTGAAAATGCCTTCCAATTCCAATCTAGTCAAATTTTATACCAATAACAAGGCATTTTGATCAAATTGAGTAATTTGTGCACAAAGTACTTAATCATGCTTAAGAGATAATTAACCCAAATCAAGGCCTAATCAAAAATTTCATGGAAACTTGTTGAATACTTATTTTTGAAATTAATATTTAATATCTATAGCATCAGGTGACCTCATTTCTTGGGAAGACATCCCTAGGCCATAAATGCCATAAATATCAAGATTCATGCCATTCATGCCTCATCAATGCCTTCCATGATGACCTCCATGCCTCTTAATTGCCACTTATTATAATGTCATGATGAGGATAATTATAGACTTAATTCTAAAAATTGAATTAATCCTCAACCACACATCTCAATCTCAGGATGGACAGTTTCGGTTGATTCTAGACATTTGTAAAAATCTATAAATAGGAGGCCTTACCACATCATTTCTAGGTCTTGATTATGCAAATTTATAATGCAAAAATGGTTCCAAAAGCTTCAATCAACTAGTTTTACCATGCTAAATGATTTCAAGCCTATCCACAAGCCATAGGTGTCAAGGAAAGATGGAGGTAGCCAAGCTTCCATTGCGAAGGACTTCGTGAGCACAAGCCAAGCAAGCCACGACTACAAAGGCATTTGGAGCATCCAAGGAAGGTGAAGGAATTATTGTGTTTTCATTCCTTGCTTTTTGTTCATGTTTATCATTTTATTTTGTTAACTAAGCTCTCCCTAGTGTCTAGGCTTATAGATATTATGTTATTAGTGTGTTTATATCATTTTTTTTTCATTTTGGAACTAACACTATACTAACCATCCTCTCTTGAGTCAAATTCTTAGATCACATTATGGTATGCCTGATAGGACTAGATGCATCTCACACCTAAATAAGATCATTTTACAACCCTAAAATATCTATTTGGACCTTTAAAACTATTTCAAATTGATTTTCTAACTTTATTTTTTCATTTTTGTTTGTCATGATTTTACACAGTAATCGACGTTGACAAGTAATACCGACATCGATTACATAGCTTAACTGACACCGGTTAGAAAAAATAACCATCATCGATTGTAATAACTGACATCGGTCACTGTGTTTTTCCAAAAACAAAGACCTAAGAGCCATTTTTCTAAAGTTAATTATTTCAAACTAAAAAAATCTTCAAAGCTAAAGGACGTGCTAACATTTTTGATGCCAGACCAAGATTGATATTTATTCAAGACATGTTTAAATCACCTTTGCATGCTTAAAATCAATTAGGAACCTTGTTTTGGTGTTTAACAAAGAATTTAGATGTTTTGGTGAATGTTTTCAAAGTTTACAACTAAGACCAAGGGTCAAATGAACACCACCAAATCTTTCATTTTGGGCTTAAAATTGAACACACTTGTCAATTCTTGTTTGCGATAGTTGTTTAATCAATTTTTTGTTTGGAAAATAGAGGATTGTTGCATGTATGCTCTTCCATTTGTCCCCTATAGGGAACCCTTAGAATCAAAAGTGCCATTCCTATTGAAAATAGCCTACTCCAAGGCTTAAAAAGAAAGTCATTTAAAGCAATCCCCAAAAACTCATCAAAGTTTGGGTGACCTTGAAAATGACCCTAAAGTATTTCTATTTCATGATATCTTTATTTTTATGCAAACTTGGCTTGCGAAGGGGACTTCATCACCTCTCACAAGTTATTTAGGGAAGATTTTACTTGAGGTTTCATCTCCTATAATTGACTTCATTTGGATCCTTTGGAGTTGCACACAGTACATAGTGGTACTTTGGACATCACACTACACTGAGCGAATAGCAAGATGTAGTGGTTACAAAAAGTACTATACCTTTTTACAACAAGCCAAGTGATACATACTCAAAATTAATGCTTTTATTTTGCATTGTTTGGCATGAAAGTCATTGTGTAATTGATTCCCCTAGATCATTTGGAAACTTATTAGATCTTAGATAAATCCCCACTTGCCATGGAAGTATTATTGGTACAAGGTGTGCCTCAAGGTCTATGTTGCAGTACTATCATTTGAGAGAAGGGGGGTGTAAAAAACCTACTATATAATGTGTATTTATTTCTGGATGAACACTTAAAATCCTTTCAAATGATGTATATTGATGGATTACAACAATACCAAGCAACCTTGTCAGTTTAGGATCTAAGAATGATTAATTATTTAGTCTTGTCCTAGTTTAAAGTCTTGTTTGGAGTCAAAACTTGGTGTAAACAAACAATCCAAACCAAACACATAGTCCAAATTTTCCTTTGAACAAAGAGGCGTTATGTTGTCCATGTGAGATCATCAATTTACCTTGTTTTACCTTGTTTAAAATTTCATCAAAATTTTGAGAGTCATATCATCCACTTTGGTGTAGTTATGCTAATCAATTGAGTCTAGACCTTTACCAAAGTTGTTTAAGTCCTTCACTTATAATCTACATTTGAAATTACACCTTTACAATTTCATAGGGTTGATGTGTTAAGTGGGTTCACCATTTACACTAAACTTGAGGGAACTTAGGTTTAATTTCCAATTTAAATTGAAGGCCATTTAAAGACTCATAATCATTATCATCACTTGATATACTTAATCCATTTTATGATAAACACTTGCACTTTGATTCTATGCACCACAACATTTTTGAGTTAAGAAAAGTAGTGTTATGCTATCAAAATTATAGGAAAACATCTTTGCCTTAGAGAGTTTTTGAAACAAACTTTTTTTGTCATACATTTTGGATAGTATAGCATCGTTACGCTACCCAAAACAATTTGAACATTGTTTCATAGACCTTCTTGCATAGAGTTCTAAATTTTTTCCTATATTTTTAAACCAATCTGAGTGTACTTTTATGATCTTTTATCTAAAATGGTTAAACTGTTCACTTTTGTCTATCTTGTTTGTCAAAAGAACCTAGTTTTATACCATATTTTATGAGAAAATAAACTATTGCTAAAGTGCCTTTTATTTCATACCTTATACCTAGTTGATCAAGTTCATGTCCAAGAATCAAATGCCTAATGTTTTTTGTTTCAAATCTGTTAGATTAAAACTTTCATCTATTTTCAAAGTCTAGCTTCTAACATCGTTTGGCCAAGAGTCCTAGAATATGCCTTATTTGAGCCTAGATTTTGACGTCACATTTGGCCAAAAGGCCTAGCAAATTCTAAATTCCTAGATTAGACTAATTTGAAACACTTCAACCTTAGAGTTTAGCATTTTGATTTTCAATCCATTTACTTGCTTATCTTTGTATGAATAGTGAAATGTTAGATACTTCATGTTAGCTTGCTTCCTCACAAATATTTGCATAAACCTTTTGATCCTTTTGACAAATCTAGAAAAAGTTGAGGCATCATTTATCTTATATTTTGTCATTTTTTGATTTTATATAACTCTTTAACCTTTTATTACAAAAGCATTGACTATGGATCCCAACATGTATTCCTACACTTGTAGTGGACTCATATGCAATCCAAGGATTAGTAATGTAGTTGTATAGGAATAAATGATGCAAGACCCCTATGTGAATAATATTTCTTATGAGATGGATTCTTATCCCTCTTATAATACTCAATTAGGGGCCCAAATCCAAGATCCATTGGCTAACTATCTGGTTAACACACCACCTTATTTAAAATAAGACCAAGAGCAAACTGCTTAATACCTAGCTATAATACATGTAGTGGACGAGCTTGTACTTCAACAGTCATATTCTACTAATACAGCTTCTATGTATGATCTATTTTTATTTGAGAAACTTTTGTTAGAGAAAAAAAATGAGATTTTGGTTAAATCCATAGAGGTAGGGGACTTCCCCCATGAAAATTTACCGAGTCTAGTAAGAGTGCCCCATAATATCATTTATGATCAACAGGCTTCTTCTAGCAATCCTACGGCTCTAGTCTAAACAACATACCAAGATCCTAATATATCTGATTGAGGCAAAAATATCATGGAAGAGAACTTTAACCAAATGCAAATAGCATATCAAACATATCTAAATCTATCACGTCATTTCAATCAGATGAACATGGTAAATAAGCCTCTCATTGACCTAGTTCCTTCAACAAGAGTGTTGATAGAGCTAACTGAATAAGAGAATATAAATTTTGACCCATTTGTATAAATTATTTCAATAGATAATCAGATGCATATTCCCATTATTGAAGAAATTTATTTGGCCTCTACACTGAATAGTGAGCCAAACATAGTAGATAATGTGAAAACAACATCCAGTCTCGATCAAAGTGGTATTAATATGTAAAAAACTAGCCAACAACATATGCTTGTAGTTAATCTTATGAATAGGTCATCATATTAGGGAGTGGGAGTTTCTACACCCCAACTTCAACTGACTACTTCCTCAAGTGCATAACCTACGGGATTAGGTAATCAAACAACAACCAATGTCATGCCTCAATGATAGAATGTGGTAAATCTTACTCCTCAACAAGTAATGAGTATTATTTCACAACAACATGCATAATATAGTGTATCAATGCAATAGAGGACAAATACATTACCACCTCAATTAGGGGAAACTAATGTTCCACCTCACTAGGTAATGATGAATGTACCTCTTCAATCACAGACTAATATACCAATAGATGCAAATGTGGGTCAATAATAGATGCCAAATTTGTAACCTGATTTCACTTCCTCATAGGGATTCATTTAATAAGGAGGTCCCCATGTTTCTCAAGTACCTACTAGACAACCATTGGTTCAAAATGTGCAACAAATCTAGAGACAGGGTCTTGGTCCATAAGTTCCCACTTAACAATAAGGTTCGATTAGTCGGTAGCATATCCCTTTTCAACTGCAGTAGGCATAGTATAGTTATATCCCTCCATCCCACCCATAAAATCCTCTAAATAAAACCTTTATCACCAACCCAAATCAGAATATCGTACAACCAAATGTGTAATTTCAAATACATCCAAATCCATGTATGTGTATTCCTGGTCCATTCCCCAACCAAACCAATATACCTCAATAGGTATCTCCATCCTTCCCTAGTCAAATTGTCCCACTTGTGACCTCCCAACCATCTACCCAAATTGTAATGTCCCTTACTTAGGGCCTCTTTTTCTTTCTACAAAAGCTCTGAACAACTGTAATATCCCCTTCAAACAGGGAATATATAAACTCATAAAGCTCTGATCACAGATACAAACTGCAGAATAGATTCAAGTATGCATAAATAAATCACAGATCTTATCATTCATTCAAATGATTACAAAAGATGTCCTTTTAAACTATTACAATTACAATCCTCTCTTATGCATATAAAATATGAAATACAGTATTGAAAACCCTGGCTTTGCAAATCTGGGAGTGAAATCTAAATTTGGAAGGGTCTTGGCCTTTCTGTGTCGACACACAGATGCCGTCATCAGTCAATATCTCGCCGACGTCGGTCTCTGTCAATCGGCTTTCTACCGACGTCGGTCTTCAGTCGATCGATGTCGGTCACTGGAAGCCCTCTGTCTGCCGAGGTCAGTGCCTGAGCTGATCTGAATGGACCTGTACGGATTTAGTACGGCCACCAACCTGTCTGTTCTTAACCCCTGATTGCTGAACACCCTGATCTAAAGATATACTATTCTAATACAGAATATTTCTATCTGTATAATTTATTGGATCAAAACTAAATAAAGATAAATACCTGAAATATCTGTAATAACTTCTGTGTGAAGTTATCTCTCAACCCTGAAATTTTGTGATAACTTCTGGATGAAGCTATCTCTCAAATACTTGTAATACTATGATAGCTTCTGGGTGAAGCTATCTCTCAATTTGGCAATAAATCAGCTGATATCTCACAGCCTCTAAATCACACACAATGAAGAGGGAACGTTCTCCACTGCAATGGAATCCTGGAACCCTTGGCTCAGTCTTCACAGAAGAATTTCTTTAATTTTCAATAATCAATAATAAATGGCTAATTCAATAATGGCCTCCATGAGAAACCCTTATACCCTCAAAAAGATATGCTTGCCCTAATTAGGGTTTTCTTAAATTAGAATTAGGGTTTCTAATTAAAAATAGGCTAATTAATTAATATTTGATTAAATCAATCAAATATTAATATCTCCCTCAATACATGTCGGATCCTCGAACCGATCGAAGCTAGTGAATCAGGGAGTGATTCCACACATGACCATATCAAAATAGAGGCGCTCCTCTGCATATCAAATATCCCTAAAAAGTAGGAACTCAGGCCAAATGTGTCTGAAAGAGCCCGAATGAAAACCAAATGTAGAAATCATGTGAATCAAAGTCAAACCAAGCTCCATTATGACCCTCTATCCCTCCTATTAGCCTATGAAGGTCATATAATAGGCTAATCATCAAGACTGTCAATGTCCATGAAAAAGGGGACATGACAATCTGCCCCTCTGAAAATTGCTTGTCCCCAAGCAATCTCAGAACAATGAACTACTCGATCCACCTGGATCCCAAGGAAAAAGTTGTGTAACATCCATCATGTCACCAATCAACCCATGTGAATAAATCATCAGCATCAACAGTATCAAAATTAGCAACTGAAAAACTGCACTCGACACCTAAACAACTATCTGAAGATCCACTGTAGGTGCCGGTAGAAGAAACCACTCTGAGGGACTCAAGCCAACTAAAATATCAACCCTGTCAAAATTGAAGTCCCTATCTAACTGATACTCACACCCAACTGGACCGTGTATATGACAATCATTGGTCCTTGAGTCACTGACACCAAAACTAATCTCTAAATGCAAAGAAAAATAAGGAGCATACCTCACCATATGATGCTGGTAAGAACCCCCAAACTCTGCTACTGGCTCACTATTGCCAAATTGGGACTCAATGGATGGCTCCAATCTCGGCTCAACAAACATCACCTCAACATCCCTGTAAGGTAACATAGTAGAAAGGGTTCGTAAAATCTCCTCACCCAATCTGCTAATAGCACTAGAACCTCGGACAAGAACACCTTCTATCATCTTATGTGAGTCCAAACGAACACCTACACTATCCAGCAAATACTCCATGAATGGTTCAGTGCAGTAAAAATTATATGTGGAAGCATCAACATACTCCCCCACACACCCCAACTGATCTCTCTGTAAAGGCGGTACAACTAACTATACCACACTGTCATCCGTGTGAGAATAATCAATCTGGAGACTCGACTCCACTGGTATCTCAAACTCATCTGAATCAGGTACTCCCAAATCCTGAACATGTGTATCAGCATCAAAAACATGCTCCTCAGCAACAACTACAGGAATGTACTCATCACCAACCACCTCAATATATAAATGATTATCCATACTCTGTAAATCAACTCCAAAGCTCATATCAGCAGACGGAGTATCAACAACTATAGCATCACTGTCTAACTCTTCCATACAAAAAGAAACAACCAGTGAAACTAAGTCCTCAAAACTATCCACTGCATTCTCCTGAGTATCATTTGCAATAATCGGATCCTGGGACTCTTCTACAATCTCTGCCATAGCTGAGAGATCATCAACCCTCAGTGCACTAACATCTGAGCACACCTGTACACTCTGAGTGCAAGCATCAAACTCATCCTCATCTTCACTATCTCCTATCTCATAATAATCATAATAATCATAGGACATGTTGCTCTCTCGTCGAAGTGATCTGTAGTGCTCTCTCCTATGCTGAACAAAGCGATCAAAAGGCAACAACTTCTAAATTTGAGGTGGTACTAACTCCCACTCCTCATTCGCTGTCATATACCGTGCGGGTTTGTTTTTGGATGTAGGATATGAAAGAATTTCTTTCATCCTCCTCTGGGTTTCATCCAACTACTTCAAACTGTGTTCCAGCTTCTTCATATCATTGTCCCACTGTCTCTGAGTATATGAAGGCATCATGATACTTTGCTGATTCAATCTACCCAAACTACCCAACAGGATGGCAAGACATAAGCTCTGATACCACTGTAATGTCCCTTACTTAGGGCCTCTTTTTCTTTCTACAAAAGCTCTGAACAACTGTAATATCCCCTTCAAACAGGGAATATATAAACTCATAAAGCTCTGATCACAGATACAAACTGCAGAATAGATTCAAGTATGCATAAACAAATCACAGATCTTATCATTCATTCAGATGATTACAAAAGATGTCCTTTTAAACTATTACAATTACAATCCTCTCTTATGCATATAAAATATGAAATACAGTATTGAAAACCCTGGCTTTGCAAATCTGGGAGTGAAATCTAAATCTGGAAGGGTCTCGGCCTTTCTGTGTCGACACACAGATGCCATCATCGGTTGATATCTCGCCGACGTCGGTCTCTGTCAATCAGCTTTCTGCCGACGTCGGTCTTCAGTCGACCAATGTCGGTCACTGGAAGCCCTCTGTCTGCCGAGGTCGGTGCCTGAGCTGATCTGAACGGACCTGTACGGATTTAGTACGGTCGCCAACCTATCTATTCTTAACCCCTGATTGTTGAACACCCTGATCTAAAGATATACTATTCTAATACAAAATATTTCTATCTGTATAATTTATTGGATCAAAACTAAATAAAGATAAATACCTAAAATATCTGTAATAACTTCTGTGTGAAGTTATCTCTCAACCCTGAAATTCTGTGATAACTTCTGGATGAAGCTATCTCTCAAATACTTGTAATACTATGATAGCTTCTGGGTGAAGCTATCTCTCAATTTGGCAATAAATTAGCTGATATCTCACAGCCTCTAAATCACACACAATGAAGAGGGAACGTTCTCCACTACAATGGAATCCTGGAACCCTTGGCTCAGTCTTCACAGAAGAATTTCTTCAATTTTCAATAATCAATAATAAATGGCTAATTCAATAATGGCGTCCATGAGAAACCCTTATACCTTCAAAAAGATATGCTTGCCCTAATTAGTATTTTCTAAAATTAGAATTAGGGTTTCTAATTAAAAATAGGCTAATTAATTAATATTTGATTAAATCAATCAAATATTAATATCTCCCTCAATACATGTCAAATCCTCGAACCGATCGAAGCTAGTGAATCAGGGAGTGATTCCGCACATGACCATATCAAAATAGAGGCGCTCCTCTGCATATTAAATATCCCTAAAAAGTAGGAGCTCAGGCCAAATGTGTTTGAAAGAGCCCAAATGAAAACCAAATGTAGAAATCCTGTGAATCAAAGTCAAACCAAGCTCCATTATGACCCTCTATCCCTCCTATTAGCCTACGAAGGTCATATAATAGGCTAATCATCAAGACTGTCAATGTCCATGAAAAAGGGGACATGACACAAATCCTCCCTCAAACCAATATTCCTTCTAGTTTCCTATCCCAAGAATTGCAATAGATGAAGGATGCAATTGCTACCATTCAAGATGGTAAACAAACTAAAAAGTTTAAATTCGATGACATGTGTTCCTATCCATTCAACATGGAGTATTTACATATACCATTTCCTCCAAGATACAAACCACTAAATTTTGATAAATATAAAGGGAAAGGTGACCCTAAGGCTTATTTGACCAAATTCCTTGTCACATGTCAACTAGTGGCATATAGCGACATATACCTCTTGCTGTTGTTTCCAAGGAGCTTGGTTGGACAAACATTGGAGTGGTTTTTGAAGTTGCCCAAAAATTTTGTAACAAATTTTGATGATCTTTTTGATAATTTTATGTAGCACTTTTCCTATAATCTCGAGCATTAAATTTCATTAGTCGACTTAGTACAAGCAAAGTAAAAAGCTAGTGAGAGTTTTGTAAGTTATTTATAGTAATGGAGAGCCCTTACAAGCTATTTTACCCATCGTTTACTAGATAAACAATTAGATGTTGTGTTTACCAAAAAATTTCATAGTGAGATAACTTACCATCTGGAACTACAATGTGCACATACTTTCAAGGAGATCATTGACAAAGGCTTGTTGATCAAGAGGGTGCTTATTAATAAAGGAGTCATCAAGCTTAATTTAACTAATCAAAATCAAGGTATCAATCAATAAAATGACCAACATCCCATCCAAGCACTAGTATCACAATTGGCCTAGGCCAATAATAATGAAAGATTAAAGCAATTCAACCATAATAAGAATGTAGTGGGAAATGGAGTAACTGAATGCCATCATGTGAAAATGGTGCAAACATCATCTACACCACCTTTTCAGCTTACTCCTACCTAGAAACCTCTCCAACCAATACCACTAGTGCAACAACCAAGCCTTGCACAACAAATATAGTAGCCTTTACCATTGTAAACCCCTCCTCCTAGAAGAACCATGCCTACACATCATGTCTTTAGTGACTTAGGAGAACCTATTGAGTCTATATTTTTCAAGCATGCTACTGCTAATATAATTATTTGGCATATACCAAATCATTATCCACAAATCATTCCTTATCTTGATTGGTACTGTGAAAATGAATTTGGTGACTATCATCAGGTCAACAAGCATAATCTACGAAGATGTGTCCAAATCAAGCATTTAATTGAGAATATGTTGGAGAATGGGAAGATAAAATTTGATAATGGTGCTTCCACTTTCAATCAAACTCTTAGGATCTATCAAAACACCTTTCCCCAACATAACAATCAATAGTATCAGAACAATCAACAACAACAATAATAGCCAGTGCAGTAGCAAAATTAAAATCAAAGGTCAAACCAACAGAATCAACAAAATCAATAGTAAAACCCACAATGACAAAACAATGGAAAAAACCAAGGTCAAAATGGTAAAAACCAATCAACCTACCATGCAATTACACATGACTATAATAGGGTTGTAGGTCATATTACAGGGGGTAGCATTAATACCATCTCCATTAATCCTAGACCAAGCACTAATCAACCTAGACCATTGCTAAACAACCCTATTTAGCCAAATTATATGGATAATCCTTCTTTGACTTGGGAATGCATACAAACAAACCAACAAACTATGACTTCCCCTTTTGGACCTTATATCGACAACTTGTTCTTGCCACATGACCACATGCAAGTGCACCAGCAATTGAGACTTGTCTTATCTAGCCCCACACTATTCCCAACATTTGTTAGCAATAATGGTTTAGTATTTAATATTGATTGTACAATCAAAAATTAGAGGTCAAAGATTACTCTCCTAGGCCCACAACCATCCACCTCTTTGCATATCATTCAACCAACCATTCAACCTCAAAATAAACCATTCACTACTGACCAAGATAAGAAATCTGATATTGTGGAACAATTGCAAGAGACACCAGCACAAATTTCTATTTTAGATTTGTTGTGAAAATCAATAATCCATAAAAACATCTTGAATGAGTTTTTAACCTAATCCACTATTGCTAGTGATATATCCCCTGATAAATTTCAAGCTTTGGTTGGACACCTAGCTCTAGCCCAACAAGTCATGTTCAACCAAAGCAATATGTCTTTCGTTAGCCCGCTCCATAATAATCCATTATACATAGAATTTTATTTAAAATGGCATAAAGTGAAATGTGTCTTTATTTACAATGGATCTGGGCTCAACATAGTGTCTCTAAAGCTCATCAAGCTTCTTGGGTACATAATAGCAGATCTCCAACTAGAAACAATAACTGTCAAAGCCTATGATAATCAGGAAAGAGAATCACAAGGCACCATTAGTTTTCTAGTTATCATTGGGCCTTTGACCCATGATATACTTTATCATGTTCTTGATCTTGAATTATCATACAATATGTTTCTAGGCAGTCCTTGTTTACATGAGATTCATATAGTCCCATCAATGTTGCACCAATGTATCAAGTTTTTCCACTCAGGGATGGAAGTGAATATTCTAGGAGATTTACACCCATATAAGCACTACAAGCATCTTGAGGCTGAATTTCAAATCTATAATTATCAGTATAGCATGAATCCAAGTTCCAATTAGGATAAAGGAAAAGCTATAGTTATTGATCCTTCACTAGATAATTGCATAGATCCTAATACCTTGGATTCCCTTTCCCACATGCCACCTCCTAAAGCTTATAATTATTTTACCATTTCATATAATGGATTGAGAGAGTATGTGACCCATGATACATTTCATATTACCAATCTTCCTCAGAATCCAAAAACCTTTGGGTGACCTAAAGTCACCCCACATATGCATTGACAATAAAAGAACAAAGATAAGGGACCTATCACATTTGTACCAGCATCTAGCCTAGAACCTAACCCTCTTGAAGGGGATGAATCATGGTTATACAATAACAAGCAAGTTGATTGTTTTAAAAATGCCAAGTATCCTATTCCTAATAGGATCATAGAGCATCACAATTATGAAGGAAGAGGCCTTGGACCGAATCAATAAGGAACCATCAAGCCAATTTTCATGACTAAGTATGAAAGACCTTATAGACTTGGATTTAAACCACCTGGGAGTGACCCCACATATCTTATTCAATCTCCCTCGCCAACAAATAGTGATGATGATGTCGATAGTGAAATAGAGTTTGATCACAATCTCACCTTTGATGACCTAGCTGAAACCAACCTATTGGATAACAATGCCATTTGTACCCTTACCTTGGCCATTCATCATAACCATTTGCCATTATATTATCCCCAACTGATAGATTGGGACCAACAAGAATCCAATCTACTGATTGATGAGTTATAGAATGATGAGGCATTTTATGACTTTTTAGGCCTTAGAGACAATGTTCTATTGGGAAATCAAAAATCAAGATTCTCAATCATATTGGATCCTAAAACTTATTTTGGAGAGCGAGTGAACACCCTTAGCTAAAAACAAATAAGTAAAACATTGAGGTCCTAAAGTGAAAATGTCTTTGAGGCACTTTTTAACCAAGGAAAAAATAAAGATAAAGGCTAGTCTAGTGGTGAAAACCTATTTCAAGCACCATTAGATAGGGGTGTTCATTATTCTTTGAATTTAGACTAGGAGACCACCAATGATGAACTTGTCTATGGATCTAAGTTTAGCTTTGAGAGGCAACAAGTATTTGATCAAATTATTCAATAATTTTTTACTATTTTTGTCACATGGCCAGATCTCATATTAGGGGACTTAGATTCATCATGCCTAGGAGAAGTTGAAGAGTAATTCCTAATGGAAGATGCTGACATAATCTAACAGTTCAATCTATTGCCTACTATCCTAGAAGATGGTTTGACCCCTCTAGTCGAATATATAATAGAGGTAAATATTAGGACTCCATTAGACCTAAAATGGATAAAATTAGGTGCATCCCTCATTGAGGATTAATGTGACATCTTTACAACTCTATTGAGAGAATTTGTAGATATCTTTACATGGGTCGATTTTGACATGCCAGATTTGGACCCCACCTTGGTTCTGTACCACCTTGTGGTTAATCTTGATGCCAAAATTGTAAAATAAAAGCTATATAAGATGCATCTTCACATTGCTATATTTGTAAAGAAAGAGTTGGAAAACTCTTATAAGTAGGATTTATCTGATCAATTGACTACTCAAAATGGATCTCTAATGTGGTACCTATTATTATGAAGCTGAAAGGGATCAAAATCTATACTAATTTTTGAGACATCAACAAAGCTTGTCCAAAGATGATTTTCTCTTACTGAATATTGACATGATCATTGACTCCACAACCAATTATGAAATTCTTTCACTCATGGATGGCTTTTCAAGATATAACCAAATTAGAATAGCACTAGAAGGCCAACATAAAACAATGTTCACCACTCTATGGGGAACATTTTGTTATCAAGTAATGCTATTTAGAATTAATAATGTTGGAGCTACATATCAAAGGGACATGACTGTCATATTCCATGATATGATACATTATATTGTTGAAGACTATGTTGATGACATATTAGGAATATCCAAAACCAGATCTGACAATCTAATAGTGCTACATCAGATATTTAAAAGATTATTGGAGTACAAAGTCAGACTCAATCCAAAGAAATGTGTTTTTTGTGTAACTTTAGGCAAACTACTTGGCTTCATCCTATCTCATAGAGGTATTGAAGTCAATCTGGCTAAAGTCCATGCTATAACTGAGATGCCACCACCAACTAATATAAAGCAACTCCATAGTTTACAGGGTAAGATCCAGTCCATTTGATGCTTCATCTCTTAATTAGCATAAAAGTACCATCCATTCACACACCATTTGAGGAAGGGAGTTCCATTTCAATGGGATGATCAATGTCAAATATCTTTTCAAAAACTCAAAGATTATCTTATTAATCCACCTATTCTATTACCTCCTATGCTAGGAAAGCCATTCTTGTTATACCTATCAGCTATCAACCATGCTTTGGAGGTACTCTTGGCTCAACATGATGACAATGAAAAGGAGCATGCCATATAATACATAATCCATACCTTGGTTACATATGAACATAATTATGCACCTATTAAAAAAGCTTATCTGGCCATGGTCTTCATAGCTCACAAATTATGCCATTACATGTTGAATAATAAGATCATGGTTATTTCAAAAGTAGATCCACTCAAGTATCTACTATCTAAAATAGCTTTGAAAGGTAGAATGGCTAAATGGATCATACTTCTTAGTGAGTTTGACATAAATTATGTCAATTAGAATGCAATTAAGAGATAAGTTCTTATACATCAACTTGTTGAAGCACCTCTCACAGACACACAACCACTCACATTTCAATTTCTTGATGAATCCATAATGACCATAATTGACACACCCCTTGAGGAGTATCCTTGGAATCTATATTTTGATGGCTTATTTACTACACATGGATTGGGGGTAGGACTATTTTTTATTACACCATAGGGGGATCTAATCCCTAAATCATTTAGAATCAGCTTTCCTTGTACAAACAACATGGTTGAATATGAAGCACTTGTTACAAGAATTTGACAAGAATTACATTGGAATATATCTTATCTCCAAGTTTATGGTGATTCTCAGTTAATCATCAATCAGGTCATAGATCATTTTCAGACCAATGATGACAAGCTGGTTCTATATAAATCCATGGTCGATAGTCTTAAACAACAAATTGTCAATACTTAGTTTGAGCACATACTAAGGGCTAGTAATAAAACTATAGATGTCATGGATACTATTAGCTCTCTGATTTGACAAATTGATAAAGCTAGAGAGTATCGGTTTCTCATCAAAAATTTGTTAGCACTAGCTCATGAACCTTCAACCATTGCCATGATTTGTGATATTTTTGGTCCTAATTCTATCTAGTACTCAGACCTTTATAACTACCTTCATGACCAAGTTCTGTCACCTAACCTATCTCAAAAACAAACCAAATCCTTCATTCATCATTCCACTCATTATAATCTACTTGGATATACCCTTTACCATCATAGTTTTGATGGAACTTTGTTTTATTTTTTAACTTCAACAGAGTCTGCACTAGCATTAAGAAAAGTTCACGAAAGAGTGTGTGGAGCTCATTCTAACAGGGCAGTCCTATCCAAAAATATTTTGTGTACTAGTTATTATTGGCCCATAATGGATGTAGATGCCACTGCCTATGGAAAAAAGTGTGACAAATGTCAATGGCATGTTAATCCAATTCATGCCCCCACAAAAACTCTAAAACTGATGTTGACACCATGGCCATTTTTTACATGGGGACTTGACCTTATTGGAAAGATTAACCCCACTTCATTTGATAGCCATAAACATATTTTTACTGCCACTGAGTATTTCACTAAGTGGGTTGAAGCTATACCCCTCACTTACGTGAATGGAAAGCAAATTTCTAAATTCATTTTCAGCCATCTCATTTATTGCTACAATATCCCCTCTAACATTATATCTGATAATAGAGGATCATTCAAGAATAAGGATGTAGACTAGTTATATACTAAATACAACATCACCTAACATTTTTATATAATATATTACCCTCAAAGTAATGGCCAAGCTGAGACATCCAATAAAACCATTATCAATATTCTCAAAAAAATTATCAATAATGTCGGTCATAATTGGCACCTCCAAATATTCCTTGCCCTTTGGGCATACCATACCAATCATCATACCCCATAAGAGCCACTATATACTCACTTGTTTATGGTAGTGAAGTCATCCTTTCCATTGAGGATTGCCTTCACTACGCATCTTTTTCAAGCATGTCCTGGATGATCATGACTATCGAGTAGTTCGTCTGCAAGAGCTAGACCTACTTGATGAGAAACACACGACTGCACTCAATAATCTTCAAGCATATCAAAATTGACTCAAAATCCACTATAAGTAGTATGTTAAGTATAAAACATTTGAACTTGGTGATCTTGTTCTTAAATGAAACTAAAAGAATACTATGACTAAGAAGAAGCATAAAGGTAAATTTAAACCAAACTGGATAGGGTCTTTCATCATCACTATAAATTATGGATCAGGAGCATATATGCTTTCCACACTAGATGATGATGAACTTTTGGAGCTGATGAATATTATTCATCTCAAGCAGTACTATGCTTGAGTGCTAAGGTGTATTGTCTATAAGGAGCATTTCAATTATGCCATTTTGTCACTATTCTTATTTTTATAAATACCATCCTTATTTGTCCTCTTTTTTATATCCACTTTGTGATTCCATTTTATGAACCCAGTGTACTCTAAATCCTAGCTCATTTGACCTTGGTTTTTGGCCATTCACATTTTTATCATCAAGGTATTTGATCAATTTCATCAGTTATTTCAAGTACTTTAGACAAAGATCATATTTTGGGATAGTGTGACAGAAGTTTTGATAGTTGTATACTTCAATTTTTATTCCTTTCTTACCACCAATCTTGATATTAATTATAATCACTTTTGGGAAAATTAGTACCATTGATCTATGTTGTTGTGTCCTGATTATAACCACCTATGGGCAAACTAGGGGCAACATTAAGCCTTAACATACCAACTTTCCATTTCCTATGCCATATTGTGCCTTTTTACCAACTGTGTATGTTTTGTTTGAAATAACTACTACACTAATCAAGTTCCTCTACTATAAATGCATAACTACAGTGACTTGAGGTCATACTCTAAGACTATGTAGGTAGCACTCGATACTTGTTGAGGTTAACTTAGTCACCCTTTCCATGCTCTCACCATTTTTTGAGCAACCTAAGCCACATTCTCATTATTTTATGAGTAGCCTAAGCCACACTCTCATTGTTTTGAGAGAAAACTAAGCTTAAACACTCTCACCATTTTGTGAGCTTGAACCATTTAGTGTCTCATCATTCTTGATTGAGTTGAGACACTCCAAAACAATTCCAAAAACATTTGTAAAATTATTAGAAAATAACAAAAAATATTGACCACTTCTTTGCCTTAAGGATTCTGAGAACCCTCACTAAGTTACAAGTAAATCACTTGTCATTTAGTTTCCCCATCCTTTTTAGCCCTTTTCTCTCATGCACTTGCCATTTTTCAAGACCATTCCTATTCTTATATCACATCCATTCTATTTGTTTTCCTTAGTTATCAAATTATTTCCATTCCCTAGGAGAACTATATTTAGCCTAAAGTTTTGTATTGAATATTACATTCATGGAACTATGTAGGTAGTGTCTACTTGCCTAGTTCATATGGAGACAGCTTAGCCACCCCCTTCCTTTTCCCCATTTTGTTCATTTGTTAAGTTGTCACCTTTTTTTTAGGGATAATGTTTGTATTGTTTCTATTACATTATTTGTTTGTTTGTTTGTTTGTTTGTTTCTACTTATTTTATTTGTTTTTCTACTTGTTTGTTAGCTTTCAGCACTGTTGACTTGATTCAATTTATGTGTGTTCATTGGGTGATTCCTTTCCCACACTTACACTTGAATCCATCCATATTCATATGTTTACATTATCATCATGGTTTCTATCATTGGTGCATTATTTTCTATTAAGTATTGGATTATAGGAGTCAGTCCTCATGCATATTTTATCCAAGTCCTCATGATGTTATATCATAATGCCTATCAACACGTGATATAATAAACCTCAGCTTCAAGAAGTCTATTCAACAATGGCAGCATCTCTTTGGTATTGACATCCCAATTTAATCTTAATCATATCTCAAATAGAGTAATTAACCATGAAAGAATTTCAACCTTTATTAGTTCGGATGAACATCTCCCTACTAGTAGGCTTTTCTAATTCATCATTACCCTTTGTGTTAAGTTATCATCATCCTCAACCAAGTTTATCATTTTTTTCCATAATCAAGTTTCAATGATTATAACCACCTATGGGCAAATCATTGCACACCATCCCACCTGCATTTTGTTGTTCCCAAAGTCTGTCACTCATTTTTGGGACAACACATGAACTATTTTTGATCTTACAAGCCAAAAATTCTCTCTTCTCTTCTCAAAAAATTGTTATGAGCCTTCAAATTCCTCATTTTCCAAAACTTTCCCAGTTCTATGGACTCTGCAGGAAGAAATCTACGAACTTAGTTTCTACGGACTCTGTAGGACTGGATTCTACGGACTCTACAGGACTAGATTCTACGGACTCTACAGGAAGGAAACTATGAACTCTATAGATAGGTTTCTATAGACTCTGTAAGCTAAATTTCTATGGACTCTTTCAAGGTTAGAGAAAACTTAGAGAAAACTATGGACTCAATTCTACAGACTCTGTAGGTTTATTTCTATGGACTCAGTTCTACGGACTCTATAGGAAGAAATCTACGGACTCAGTTTCTACGGACTTCAAGGCTTGAAAACTATGGACTCTGTAGACTTAGTTTTTACAGACTCTGCCAGTTCTATGGACCTAAAACTATTGACTCTGCAGGTTGGTTTATTATTTCTATGAACTCCCCCAGTTCTATGAAATCATTTCTACAAACTCTGCAGGTTGGTTTCTATAAACTCTACATGAAAGAAACAAGCTCTTAACACTTAGCCATTTTTCAATTGCTCAATTCAATCCCAAAGCTGGAAGGCTAAGTACCCTTGCGGAGGCCACATGGAACAAAAGAGATACCTTTCAGAGGGATTTTCCATGAAGTAATTCCTTTAGACATTTTGTCTGAAGGAATAATTGAAGGCCCGCCAGAAGAGCCCAAAAGACAAGTGACCTTGCAGAGGGCACTTAGAAGCCAAAATGGACTGTTGTAAAAATATGAATGGTAGTTTTGGGCTTGAAATGCCCTTTCAGAGGGAAAGAGAAGAGCAGATGGATTTTTTCAAAGGCCGAACAAACAAAGGGATTCCTTTGGAAAATATTTTTCATGGCTAAGTTGTTAAGGACCATTTCTTTCAGATAAAAAGTCTGAAGGCATTCCTTCAGACTTTTGTCTGAAGGAATAAGCCTGACCAAAGAAAAAACCTAACCAAACACGGCCAAAGCAAGCGGGAAAGACACGAAGAAACATTTCCTTTAGACAAAATGTCTAAAGGAATTTCTTCAGATATTTTATTTGAAGGAATTAGGAGCCTGAAGAAGCCTGAAGGCCATCCAAAGGACCCTGAAGGGAAAGTACCCTTGCCGGGAGCTCTCGCTGAAGAAAATGAATCATTTCTCAAGACCTTGAAAGGTAGGTCCCCATCAGGAAGGATCAAATGACAAAGCCGAAGGAATTTCCAAGGAGGATGATGGGCCTACAGATGTCAAAGTTGAATATCACAAACTAGCCATTAGCTTTCAAATGATGATGGGCCTAAAGACGTCAAATTTGTGGCAATAAAATAGATGTTAATCTTTGAAGGCTTAAGTGTGGCCCTGAATACATTCAAAGGCCTGAAGGCTAGAAGGAAATAAATGCTGATGAAAGAGCTTAAAGAGCCAACAAAGCCAAGAATATAGCCCCAAGAGCTCAAATTCCAAGAAAAGATAAAACTAGAAAAAGGAAAAGATAGCCTAAGGGCTCAAAATGTAGCAGAAAGAGGAAAAGGCCAAAATATCTACACAGTAGTTATTCCAGTAGGTAAAATAGTCTGCAAAGTAGATTTTTAAGCCCTTAAACATTGAAGACATGACCTATTTTTCTCCCTTGGAGTAAAGGCAAAGTGAACAGCTACACAGACAGTAGGAAATAGATCAGATGACCTAGACTGAAGAAGAGATATGTGAAATGAAGTGACACGCCATAGTTAAGGTAGCCACCCTATTTTTAGCATGGTCCTTTGACAAAACTGAGGACACATTCAAAGCATTGAATGCAATAGGGGTCGCTCAAAGGAAAAAGTGCCAGTCTTTTTTGGGCTGCTATATA
The DNA here is from genome assembly GCA_037957365.1 of Torreya grandis. Lineage (NCBI taxonomy): Eukaryota > Viridiplantae > Streptophyta > Pinopsida > Cupressales > Taxaceae > Torreya > Torreya grandis. The sequence continues at coordinate 1,743,346 of JARHVA010003887.1, forward strand.
TTGTAAAATCTTATTTTTTGCAAGGGAGACTTTTCATTTTACAGAAGCGAAGCTCTACCCAAATTGAAAGGTGAATACTGAGACTTTGAGCTTAGATTGTTCATATTATTTTATATGAATGAGAAAGCAAGTTATCTACAAACTTTGTGTTGTTATAGCTTGTGTCATTTTAGGAGATTGTTCTTATGTCTATCTTCTGAATGTGTTCTTATTTATTTAATCTAATAAGTAGAACTTGTGGAAGTAATAAGGAAGGTGTCTTAAAGCTAGTTGTGGAAGGACTTTGTGCTGACTGCAATTTCCTTTAGTCTATTTGTCTATTTTCTTTTATGTGTGAAGGATCTTGGGATGACTTTGTGCCCCCATTATCCTTTGTTTTTTTCACTATTTGTGTAGCTGAGGTAAAGACTTTGTGCTACACCTCATTCTGCTAGCTACTACACCATGTTACCAATCACTTGTTACTGCCTAAAATAACTCATGTTGCTTCCTGTACGATCACTTCTAAAAGAAGAGAGGTGCCTTCAATGTTTTCACCAGGATTTTATCTTTTGTTTGTGAACATCTCTGAAAAAAGAGAGATGGATGGTATAATCATACCTTTGAGTGTTATTTTTTGCTTATGCTTATAGTATATAACTCTTCATACATAATAGGGAACCTCCCCTTAATGAGAGGAGAGATTTTTCCCCTTTGGATGTGGTAAAACTGCAACTTTGGCTGACCAATCTCCCTTGCTATGGATGATAAGACCTATTTTGCTCATTAGTTAGCTGACTAACAAAATATTCACCCAACAATTTTTTGGCGACTCTGCTAGGGATTCAAACAACCAGTTCCTATCCTTATCCATTATATACTCTGGTTACTCTCATCTGGGTCTTACCCATTATCATTATATCATTATCCATTTATTCCACTGTGAAACAATGAGCTACTCCATTGCTTTACCATTGTTATTTTTTCTTGCCAGCTCCACGCCAACAATTTTTTGGTGACTCTGTTGGGGAAGAACGAGTAGTTTGAAGCCTCAAGCTTCAAGCTAAAGTACGACCAGTTCTTTTCCATTTTTATCCTACAATCTAGCAACTCCACACTATACCAGAAGCCAGAGAACCCAAGGTGTTATTGACCTACTCTTTGAGTTGGTGCAGCAAGGAAATTTTGATTTATTTCCTCCACAACCTCAAGTTCAACAATCCAAGAGTGTTCCTCCCATCTATACCAGGTCACCAATACAAGGTAGAGCTCCTTTTTATAATGTTACCATATCTTTACTTATACATACTCCACCCATATTTTTTATTCCTACTTTCCATAATCCAATCATGGTGATTCAAGGCCCCTGGGATAACTCTTTTGGCCCACTTAATTTAACTCCACCCCTACATGAGCTTCCACATAGTTCAAAGAAGAATTTCCCCAAATTCTTTGGTGATGGGAGGGTTCACCCTGATGAACACATTACAGCCTTTAGCATAGCCTGTGGTGTGATAGGCATGGAATTTGAAGATGTGGCAGTCAGGCTATTTGTGGAAACATTGCAAGGTACTGCTGTAGACTAGTTTTACCACCTATAGGCTTGGTCAATAACTGATTGGAACACTCTTAAAGCCAATTTTGAAGCAAGGTTCAAGCCTATAGAAGATGTACATGCCCTGCTAGCCCAAATCACATAGATGAAGAAAGAACCTCATGAACCTATGAGGGATTTCATTGCCAAGTTTGATGAGCTGAGGAATCAGATTCCTATAATTGCTCAGCCTACACCTGAAAACTTTAAATGTTTCTTCATCAACTCACAGCTGCTTGAAGTGAGCTTCTTGTTGAGACATGCTGGTCACATAGACCTTGCTGCTACTCAGGACTTGGATATCGAGGTGGAAGATGACCTTATCTTGGTAGAAAATATGAGGAGAGATCTAAACAGAGATAAATCTTCTTCTCCCTTTGAATATCTACTTATAACCACCACTGATACACTGGTGCAGAAGCTAGCAAATGAGTTGCTAGCTCTCAAAAAACAAATGGCTCAAGGTATGTCTACTCCTCCTTATCGAGATATGCCAAGGATAACTTTTCAGAATTAGTCACACCAAGGCAATGCTACCAAAAATCAAGGGCAAACAAATCATCTTCCTCCTCCACAGAGTAACCTTGCCCTTGAAGTGCCTCTAACTAACTCAGTAGTTGGATATCTAGAAACAGAACATGATTCCTCTTTCCATCCTGATTTTGATCAAGAAAATGATGTTGATCTCTTTATGAAGGACTAAGAAGAATTAGTTGGCTACTCCAACATTGGTTTCTTGAATTACTAGGATGAACCCAAAAGTGAAGGTGAAGTAGCTAAGGGATCATATGTTGTGTTCACCTGGTCAAAAAATCAGTCAGCCCAGCAAGCTAATAAATAGAAGACAGAGGAGCGACCTCAACCAACAATCTCAATTGCTAAGCATGGAACCACTCTGCCCTTCCAGCCAAAGGATCTAGTGATTGCTAAAAAGGTGAGTACCTCAATTGTGCCTTCACCTCCAATTTCAAATTCACAAACTAGTCCTCTCCCTCTCAAAAATCAAAAGGATGAACTCCCATCCTCTATTACCAGTTCATTTCAAACATTTGATATAATTGACCATATAAATAAAACTAAAATTCAAATGTCTAAATTTGAATTCTTGCAGTCCAACCTTGATCAGTTAGATAAATTGGTTCAATGTGTAAAGAACCAAACCATCCCAGCAAGATAGGAAGCTAAAAAAGTAAATCATGATCCCCCAAGGAACATGTCTATTCCAAACAACTTTGTCATTACTCCTCCTACTACCCCTAAGAAAATAGAGCCTTTCTATGTTTCTCTATTAATAAATGGTCACAAGCTAAGAAATTGCATCATTGATTTTGGAGCTTCAGACAATGTCATGCCTGCCAAAGTGGTAGAATATCTTGGTCTCACATTGACCAAGACATTTGGGAGATGTTTCTTCATGGAGAAAAAACAAGTCCCACTACTGGGATAGATCAAGGACACTCAATTTACATTTGCAGCATTCCCTGACAAAAGAATCAAGATGACTGTCCTGGTGGCCGATGTCCCAGCATCATACAGCATCCTTCTTGGCTAAAATTTTTGCAAGGATGTTGGGGGTGAGTTGAGCATGGACTTGTCTAAGGCTAAAATCCCTGTCAAAGGTGTCATGAAGAGGTTGCTTCCTGAGAAGGAAGTGAAATACGTGGTTACTCAGACATCAGCACCTGAAGCTCAAATCTTATTTGAGTCTTTAGGCATGGGTAATTCTTTCTTAACCACAGAGGAAGTCCATGAAGCACCTATTGAAACTCTTGAATGTGATAGCCTAAAAATACCTTCAGTTGGAACAACAAAAAGGATGGTAGAATGTAATACAAGTGTTGAGGAATCTCCCCCTCCAAATGAAGAAGAATCCAAGGAAAAATTAGTGTCTAAAGAGGTATGGATTCTGGAATTTGATGGAAACTACTCCTCTACCAGTTCAAGAGCTAGGATTGTGTTGATATCTCCCCAAGGAGATATTTTTCCTTCATCATACAAGTTGCAGTTTAGTAATACTAAAAATATGCTGAATACAAATTTCTTTTGCTTAGATTAAGGGTCACTAAAGACAAAGGTGTCAAACCCCTTCATGCTAAAGGAGATGCTAAACTAGTGGTTTGTCAGGTGATGATCTTGTATCAAACCAAGAATGAAAGATTACACCATTACCGCAATATAGTTTGGGATCAACTTGAATACTTTGATGCTTTCAACATCTCTGCCATACCCAAGGAGTTCAGTGACAAAGCTGATGCATTTTTCATTTCAGTAACTCTTTTGGTTCCTCACCTTGATTTTAAGGGAGACAAGTACACTATAAAACTGGTCTTTTGACCAAGTGTACCTAATAATGTCTGTCATTGGAAAGTGTTTAATAATGACAATCAAATCATTGCCTTCCTATAACAAAAAGGCAGCTTCGAATAGCTCCACTTTGAAGGTAGTGAACCAACCTATGAATCAAATTCAAACACAGGTGAAGAATTCCTACAACTAAAAGGGAATAAAATTCCCAAAGGATTGGTTTCTCTTGAGAAGTTGTTTGACAAGCATGACAGGTTCATCAAACAACAACAAATGGATTCAAGCTCTTCTCAGGAGTTTGATCAAATAAATCTGGGTACCAAGGAAAATCCCAAGATGGTGAACATTGGGAAGTGCTGCACTCAGGAAAAAAACTTTGAGTTCACTTCTCTGCTCAGCCAATACATGGATTTTCTAGCATACTCATATGATGATCTGAAGTCACTTGGACTTGAAGAAATTCACCATGACATTCCTCTCAAAAGTGATTCAGTGCCTTACAAGCAAAAATCTAGACATTACAATCTAAAGATAGTAGGTACTATTCTATCTGAAATACAAAAAATGTTAAATACCAAGATAATCTTCCCAATCCATCATTCCACATGGATTTCCAACATAGTACCTGTGAGGAAGAAGAATGGCAAAATTTGCCTTTATGTGGATTTCAGGAACTTGAATCAGTCATCCTTGAAGGATAACTATCCTTTGCCCATCATGGATCAAGTCCTTCAAATAGTGACTAGTTTGAAAATGTTATCAATGCTAGATGGCTTCTCAGGGTACAATCAAGTTGAAGTTGGTGAAGTAGACCAGCAAAAGACTACATTCACCACACCTTGGGGCCCCTTCGCGTACCAGAGAATGCCATTTGGTCTGATAAATGTTGGTGCCACTTTTCAGAGAGCAATGGACTTTGATTTTAAGGATGAAATGGGTAAGTTCATTGTAGTATACCTGGATGATCTAACAGTATTTTCCAAGCATCACCCAGATCATGTTCACCATTTTCAACAAGTGTTGGAATGCTGCTGCTAGAATGTCATTTCTTTAAATCCCAAAAATTCTATTTTTAGGGTAACAGAAGGGAAACTTCTCAAACACATTGTGTCTCGAGAAGGCATAAAGATTGACTCAAACAGAGTCAAGTCTATTCAAGAGCTTACTTTGCCTATGAGTAAGACTGTAGTTCACTCTTTCTTTGGAAAAGTGAACTTTTTACGAAGGTTCATCCCTGAGTTCACTGAGAAGACTCGCCACATTGTGAACATGATGAAGGTAAAGGCCACTTTCAACTGGACTGAAAAAGGCAAATTAGCATTCTGGGACATCAAGATAGCCATTGCCCATGCCCCAATTCTAGTTTGTCTAGATTATACCAAGTATTTTATCATGTATAGTTATGCTTCTAAACACACTCTTTCAACCATTCTAGTTCAGCAGAATGAAAAAGGTGTGGAATATCCTATATCTTTCATGAGCTACCCTCTCAAAACTCATGAGCTGAAGTATTCAAACATATAGAAGCATGCTTATGTAGTGGTCAAGGCAGTGAAGCATTTTTACTTTTACATCTTGAATTCTCATGTTACTGCCTTGGTTCCTGATACCACAGTCAAATCCATATTAACTTAGCAAGAGTTTGGAACCAAAAGGGGGAATTGGATTACTAAAATGCAAGACTTTGATCTAGTTATCAAACTAATGAAGCTGGTGTGGGGGAAGGGCCTTTGTCAATTGATTTCTAACAATAGACTTGAAGAAGCAGGGCATGAAGTAAAGGAAGTAGAAGACATGCCAACAATCCTCTTTGTCTCTACCACAAATGAGTGGTTTTCAAATATTGCTCATTTTTTTACTTATGGTGAGTGTCCTACCCACCTATCTCGTAAAGAAAGGAGGACTGTCAAATTGAAAACTGCCAATTTTGTCTTATGGGACAATAGCCTGTACAAGAGGAGCCTTGATGGAGTGTTCCTTCACTGCGTGGATAAAGAGCAGCAAAACCAACTTTTGAGGTCCTTCCACAATCTGGCTTATGGAGGACTTTTTTTTACTCCTGTAACTTCCCACAAGATTCTTAGAGCCAGGTATTACTGGCCTATTTTATTTTAGGATGCATACAAATGGGTATGAATGTGTGAACTGTGCCAACAGTTCATTGGAAGACCCAAGTTAGTTGCCTTGCCTCTCAAGCCAGTGGTGATAGAAGAGCCATTTCAGCAATGGGGAATCGATTGCTTTGGCACTGTAAATCCATCTTCAAGTGCTAGACATGATTATGTCCTCATAGCCATAGACTACTTCACCAAATGGGTGGAAGCAATTCCAAACAAGCATGCTACTTCAGAAGTTATATGCGATTTCCTCAAAGAGAATATCATTTCTAGGTTCAGGGTTCCAACCAAGATTATGACAGATAATGCTGCCTATTTCTCTTTTCATGAGATCACTCAATTTTGTTTTTACTATGGGATTACCCTCTCCCACTCCTCTGATTATTTCCCACAATGGAATGGCCAAGCTGAATCAAGCAACAAGAACCTGGTGACCATCATCAGGAAGTTGGTGGATGATAACCAACTGACATGGCATAAAGCATTGATAGATGCTTTATGGGTAGATAGAATTACACCTAAGAGGGTGATAGGTATGTCACCTTTCCAACTTTTGTATAGTCTCAATGCAGAGATACCGATCACCCTAGAATTGCCAACACTCAAATTGGCAAAGGCAGTTGAAGATCAGACATATGAAAGCTCCATTGACAAAAGGATCATATGCTTGACTAAACTGGATGAGCAATGAACTATGGTGGTGGACCGAATTATTGTGCATCAAAGTCTGATGAAGAAGCTCTTTGAATAGAAAGCAAAAACTTGGGATTTCCAGATTGGAGATCAAGTCCTTTTATGGGACAAAAGAAGAGAACCAAAGGGAATTCATGGAAGTTTAATTCCCTATGGAGAGGCCCATTCACTATCCATGAGTTCAATGGTGAAAATAGTTTCCTATTGAAGTATCAAGATGGCACGCTCTTTTCTCTACCTCATAATGGTCAGCATCTGAAGCACTTTAACTCTTGAAGTATCAGATAAGATCATCTGTACATATATATATATATATATATATATATATATATATATATATATATATATATATATATATATATATTTGTATAGTCTTTAATTCTTTTTTGTGCTTTTCATTTTCATTTTTATTTTTTGCACCTTTCTTTTTGGTTGGTTAGCATGACTCCGTAGCCCAACATCACACTTCAAGGCACTAGAGATTCTGATCTCTACTCCCCTCAGTTGTTCCAAAATTTCAACTAAAAGAAGTTCCCCAACTGGAGCCAATTGTTGTTCCCAAATTCTATCACTCATTTTTGGGACAACACATGAACTATTTTTGGTCTTACAAGCCAAAAATTATCTCTTCTCTTCTCAAAAAATTGTTATGAGCCTTCAAGTTATTCATTTTCCAAAACATTCTCAGTTCTATAGACTCTGAAGGAAGACATCTACAAACTTAGTTTCTATGGACTCTATAAGACTGGATTTTACAAATTCTACAGGACTGGATTCTACAGACTCTGTAGGAAGGAAACTATAGACTCTATAGATAGGTTTCTACAGACTCTGCAAACTAAATTTATATGGACTCTTTCAAGGTTAGAGAAAACTTAGAAAAAACTATGAACTCAATTTTACGAACTCTACAGGTTTATTTCTACAGACTCAGTTCTATAGACTTTGCAAGAAAAAATCTATAGACTCAGTTTCTATGGACTTCAAGGCTTGAAAACTATAAACTCTACAGACTTAGTTTCTACAGACTCTGCCAGTTTTATGGACCTAAAACTATAGACTCTATAGGTTGGTTTCTTATTTCTATGGACTCCCTCAGTTCTTTGAACTCATTTCTACATACTTTTCAAGTTGGTTTCTACAGACTCTACAGGAAAGAAACAAGCTCTTAACACTTAGCCATTTTTGAATTGGTCAGTTCAATCCCAAAGCTGGAAGGCCAGGTACCCTTGTAAAGGCCACATGAAACAAAAGAGATACCTTTCAGAGGGATTTTCCATGAAGTAATTCCTTTGGACGTTTTGTCTGAAGGAATGATCGAAGGCCTGCCAGAAGAGCCCAAAGGATAAGTGACATTGCGGAGGGCACTTAGAAGCCAAAATGGACTGTTGTAAAAATCCAAAGGGTAGTTTTGGGCTTGAACAGCCCTTTTAGAGGGAAAGTGAAGAGCAGATGGACTATTTTAAAGGCCAAATGAATAAATGGATTCCTTTAGAAAATATTTTCTGCGGTAAAGTTGTTAAGGACCAAAGGAATTCCTTCAGACTTTTGTCTAAAGGAATAAGCCTGACCAAAGAAAAAACCCAACCGAACGCAGCCAAAGAAAGTGGTAAAGACACAAAGGAACATTTCCTTCAGACATTTTGTTCAAAGGAATTAGGAAATCAAAGAAGCCTAAAGACCACTTAAAGGCCATCCAAAGGACCCTGAAGGGCAAGTACCCTTGTAGGGAGCTCTCACCAAAGAAAATGAATTGTTTCTAAAGACCCCAAAAGTCAGGTCCCCATCGGGAAGGATCAAATGACAAAGCTGAAGGAATTGCCAAGGAGGATGATGGGCCCGCAGATGTCAAAGTCAAACATCGTGAACTATTCGTTAGCTTTCAAATGATGATGGGCCTAAAGATGTCAAATTTGTAGCAATATAATAGCCATTGATCTTTAAAGGCTTAAGCGTGGACCCGAATACATTCAAAGCCCTGAAGGCTAGAAGGAAAGAACCATTGATGGAAGAGCATAAAGAGCCAACAAAGCTAAGGATATAGCCTTGAGAGCTCAAATGTTAGGAAAAGACAAAACCAAAAAAGGAAAAAGATAGCCTGAGGGCTCAAAATGCAGTAAAAAGAGGGAAAGGCCAAAATATCTATGCAATAGTTATTCCAGTAGGTGGAACAGTCTGTAAAGTAGATTTTTGAGCCCTTAAACATTGAAGACACACCCTGTTTGTCTCCCTTAGAGTAAAGGCCAAGTGGACAGCTGCACAGACAATAGGAAATAGATTAGATGACCTAGACCCAAGAAGAGACATGTGAAATGAAGTGACATGCCATAGTTAAGGCAGCCACCCTATTTTTAGCATGGTCCTTTGACAAAACTAAGGATGCATTCAAAGCATTGAATGCAATAGGGGTCGCTCAAAGGAAAAAGTGCCAGTCTTTTTTGGGCTACTATATATTGTAAAATCTTATTTTTTTTCAAGGGAGACTTTTCATTTTATAGAAGCAAAGCTTTACCCATATTGAAAGGTGAATACTAAGACTTTGAGCTCAGATTGTTGTTCATATTATTTTAGTTGAATGAGAAAGCAAGTTATTTGCAGACTTTGTGATGTTATATCTTGTGTCATTTTAGGAGATTGTTATTATGTCTATCTTCTGAATGTGTTCTTGTTTATTTAATCTAACAAGCAGAACTTGTGGAAGTAATCAGGAAGGTGTCTTGAAGCCAATTGTGGAAGGACTTTGTGCTGACTGCAATTGCCTTTAGTCTATTTGTCTATTTTATTTTCTGTGTGAAAGATCTTGGGATGACTTTGTGCCCCCATTATCCTTTGTTTTTTGTCACTCTTTGGGCAACTGAGGTGAAGACTTTGTGCTACACCTCATTCTGCTGGTTAGTATGCCCTGTTACTAGTCACTTGTTACTACCTGAAAGAACTCCTGCTACTTCTTGTAAGATCACTTTTGAAAGAAGAGAGGTGCCTTCAGTATTTTCACCAGGATTTTCTCATTTGTTTGTGAACATCATCTCTGAAAAAAAAGAGATGGATGGTATAATCATACCCCTGAGTGTTATTTTCGACTTATGCTTATAGTATATAACTCTTCATATATAATAGGGAACCTCCCCTTGATGAGAGGAGAGATTTGTCCCCTTTGGATGTGGTAAACCTGAAACTTTAGCCAACCAATCATTATTACTATGGATGATAAGACCTATTTTTCTCATCAGTTAGCTGACTGACAAAATATTCACCCAACACATTTCTCAATGATTATAACCACTTTTGGGCAAATCATTATGTTGTCACCACTTTAATTTTTCTATCTACACATAGGTATGTTATCTTATTTGTCCATCCTAACTAGGGCAGCTCTATCTTCTCAATGATTATAACCACCTTTGGGCAAATCATTGTGTTATCATACCACATTGCCACTATTAGGGTACACTGCTTATAACTTCCTTTGGGCAAACCATTATACACCATCCCACTTTCATTCTCAATAATTTTGAATACTTTTTTAGTATCATTGTGTTTTCACCCCATCATCTTTCCTTTCTTTGATCCCCTCATTTCACTTCTTTCTTTTCAAGGGACCATTTGCCGACATACTTGTGCCAACTATTCCCTCGAGGGGGCATCATATAGTTAGTTTATCATCATTACAGTTGTAGGCATATAAGACCTTTTCATTCTTTGAGAATATGTTACTATGATTATAGCTTATATTGACTTCCCAAATAGGGGTAAACTATAGACACCTAAAACTGGCCATCGATAACCTCTAATCAAGCTTTTGGCTAATTTCTACCCAAAATGCATAATTTATCTTAAAAACACTAAAACATGCTAAAATATGTGAAATTGAAATATTCAAGTACCTAATTTGGCCAAGGTATTCCTAAATGGGGTAATGTAATTGATGGGCTAGCTAACTTTGATTAAATCATTTCGAGTCAAAATACCAATTTTACACCTATGTGCTCTAGATTGCTCTTTCATATCAAATCTTCTACAAAAGATGTGTACCTTCATTATTTTTTGTTGGTAACATCCTAAATAGGAATATGGTTCCAATGCATTTAACATTGTCTTCCAATTCTAATCTAGCCAAATTTTGAACCAATAACAAGGCATTCTGATCAAATTGAGTAATTTGTGCACAAAGTGCTTAATCATGCTTAAGAGCTAATTAACCCAAATGAAGGCCTAATCAAAAATTCCATGGAAACTTGTTGAATACTTATTTTTGGAAATGAATATTGAATAGCTACATCATTAGGTGACCTCCTTTTTTGAAAAGACATCTCTAGGCCATAAATGCCACAAATATTAGGATTCATGCCCTCCACGCCTCATCAATGCCCTCCATGATGCCCTCCATGCCTCTTAATTTCCCTTTCTTCCAATTTCATGATGAAGATAATTATAAACTTAATTCAAAAAATTAAATTAATCCTCAACCACACCTCTCAATCTCAAGATGGATGATTCAGGTTGATTCTAAATATTTAAAAAAATCTATAAATAGAAGGCCTTACCACATCATTTCTAAGTCTTGATTATGCAAAGTTATAATGTACAAATGGTTCCAAAAGATTCAAGCAACTAGTGTTACCATGACAAATTGATTTCAAGTCAAGCCAAGCCAAAATCCAAATGTGCCAAGGAAAGATGGAGGTAGCCAAGCTTCCATTGCCAAAGACTTCATGAGCACAAGTCGAGCAAGCCACCACTACAAAGGCATTTGGAGCATCCAAGGAAGTTGAAGGAATTATTGTGTTTTCATTCCTTGATTTTTAGTTGTGTTTGTCATTTTATTTTGTTAACTAATCTCTCCCTAGTGCCTAGGCCTAGAGATGTTATGCTATTAGTGTGTTTATTTCATTTGTGTTCATTTTAAAACTACCACCATACTAACCATCCTCTCTTAAGTCAAATTCCTAAATCACAATAACCAGCAACCTCTATGACTTGAAATAATTAATATGGTGAATGTGTAGATCTACCAGATATTGTAATATGTAATGATGATAATGGAAGTACTGTTAGATCAACAACAAGAGGAAAGGCACCCATGACATGAGCTTGAGTCTGAACTCTTACCTCCTCAGCAGTGAAGAAGGTGAGACTTTCATTGCATGAGGCTTAAGACTAGAGAACATGACATTTGACCTACCTATGGAGGGAACCCTTTCTATCCAAGGGGATGCATACTGAAGTAGCAATAATCAATACTTATGTGAGTAAAATAACTATAGTGAGGTGATGTAATGGACACAATGATCGATCAGGGTGAAAGACCTAGAGCAGAGTATGATTCTCACCCTGTGGGGATGAATGTGGGAGAGGAGAATAAAGTACACCCTTTAATGGTAACTGAGATAGGGGATGGTACAGATGTTAGTTCAAGGAGTAATCAAGTAGAAGGATGGCTGAACACAAATCCAGAGTCACCAGATAATCGATCTAATTCTTAGGTAGGAAAATAATGTATGCATGTGCTTTACGTCATGTGTAATATGATGAATATGTATATGTCATGTAATTCCTCTCATCCTAAATAAATTATTGCACAATTGGATATAAACATGTATAAAATGTGTTAGATGTTTTTGGTTGAATGTTATGGTTATGGTTATGATTGGTATGGTTATGGTTGTTGTAATCTCGCTTAATGTAAAAGGAATGACTATTATTGTTGTAATGTTGGATGGTACAAGTCATGGTGAAAACATCAACCAGGAATATTAAGATAAGAATAGGGCCTGATGCTTTGTTTTTGAAAAGGACTAAAAAAATAAACCTAAAGTAAGATCAGATTAATGAATATAAGCCCTTCAAAAATTGTGCATGAGTGGTCGTTAGTTGATAAAGTTTTTTTTATCACAGGGTGTCAAGTAAGCTCTAAATCCATTGATTTATATATAGTCTAAAGGGAAGATGGGTGATAGGTGGTGTGAAGGGTAATGTGTGATATGTATGATAACCTCATGTGAATTAGTTTTCCCTTTCTATAAGTGACCTAAGAAAAGTAATAGACAAGTCCATGTCGTATGCTATATGTAGACTAATCAATGTAGGAAGTCTACATGTGAAATTCAATTACGGTTTTTAACTTATTATGCTTTTTGAGAGCCAATTGTGGCTTTAGAATTTATTACGATATTAGGGATTTTTATTTATTGTTGTATATGGGAAGCTGATCGATGTAGGAAGATTTCAAGAAATTACTCTGCTTTTGACAAAGTTAACTTAGCCATCCTTCAAGGGAGTGGTCTAACCTTATTATCTTTGTTTAAAGTTATTAATATTTGTCTTTCAAGGGATCAGTCGACCTTACATTTGATAAATTTTATTTTGCTTTTGGGAAGTTGTCCTTCAAGGGAGCAGTCTGTAATGCTTAAGATATTGGCCCAAATAATTATTGCAAGATGAGATGTGTTTCAACATGGACCAATCTAATTAGGTTCAGAGGTTTACCTATATGGGGGAAAAAATTTAACATAGAAATATCAATTATAGGTGAAAGGGTGTGGTTTTGAGATACAATGAGCATGGGATTCCATCTTATTGTTCCCAAAATCTGTCACTCATTTTTGGGGACAACATATCAACTATTTTGGTCCTCTAGGCCAAAATTCTCTCTTCCCTTCTCAAAAAATGTTTTGAGCACTCCAATTCTTTAATTATTCAAGCTTTTTCAGCTAAGAGACTCACAGATTCAACGGGTTCAATGACTTCAATAGGCGAGCTCTCACAAAGGAATAAGTTCCAAATACTTAGGCAATTTCAAGGTTGGTTCAATGTCGAGGTTCAACCAAAAGGTCCATTGGCAGGCTTCAAACAAAAGATTGAACCATTGAACCATTGAACCCCACCTTCGAAGGTTCAAAGATTCAACGGGTTCAAAGGTTCAATGACATTGGCAGACTTAAAGAGTTAAGCGCTTCAGCCAGTTCAAAGTTCAATCACTTCAAAAAGTTCAACGACTTCAAAAGACTTAAAGGAAAGGAGACTTCAAAGAAGAAAGATTGAACCATTGAACCGTTGAACCTTGAACCAAAATGGTTCAAAGGTTCAAGGTTCAATGAGTTCAATAAATTTTGAGAGACTTAGAAGAACAAAGGATTCGAAGAATAAAGAATGAACCATTGAACCATTGAACCATTGAACCTTGAACCAAAAGAGTTCAAAGTTCAAAGGTTCAATGAATTCAACAAAAAAGAAAAGGATCTAAAAATTTTGAAAGAACAAAGAATTATGAGAAAGAGAATGAACTGTTGAACTTTGAACCAAAATGGTCCAAAGTTCAAAGGTTCAAGGAATTTCAAAGTTTGAAAGGAAGCTTCAAAGGAAGGAAGCGAAAGATTCTAGAGATAAGTTTGAAGAGATGATTCAACCAAAGAGCAAAGAAGCGATTAAACTAAGGAGCTGATAGGACTACCTAAACCGTTGAACCATTAAACTAATGAACTCTAAAGGTTTAAAGGTTCAAGGTTCAATTTGGTTCAAGTGACCAGCAACCAGTGACGTCTCTGCAAATGTCAAATTCAAAGTAATGAAATATCCATTGATTTTCAAATATGGCACAGATGCTATGAACAAATTTAACGACCAGCCAAAGAAGAAGCCGAAAGAGCTAACAAAAAGGGAAGAGATAGCCTGAGAGCTCAGATCATGAGGAAGAGACAAAATACAACAAGGAAAGGGGGAACAATGCAGAAAGACCAAAAATATCTACGTAGGAGTTATTTCTAGTTGGTGAAACAGTCCACTAGGTGGACATTAGAGAGTGTGAGCACTCAAAGATACGGCCTAATTTTTCCATCGAGTAAAGGTAAAGTGGATAATTACACAAATATCAGGAAGATGACCAGGTGGCCTATACTTTGGAGGAGACATTTGAGATGAATTGACATGCCATAGTTAAGGCCGATGCCCTGTTCTAGCATGGCCCCTTGACAGAACTGAAAATGCATTCAAGGCATTGAATGCAGTATGGGCCATTTCATGAATCAAAGTTATCAAGTCTTTCTTAGAATGCTATATATCGTAATCTCTTATTTTATGCAAAGGAGATCTTTTTGTTATCAAAAGCAGAACTCTACCCAAATTGAAAGGCATTACTAAGACTTTAAGCTTAGATTTTTAATCATATTTCATTATTTGAATGATAAAAAAAATGACCTTTCAGACTTTGTGCTGGAATAGCTTGTGTTGTTGAGAAAATTTTTCTTATGTCTATTTCCTGAATGTGTTCTTGTCCATCTAATTAAATAAGCAAAACTAGTGGAAGTAATCAGGAAGGTGTCCAGAAGCCAACTGTGGAGAGACTTTGTGCTGCCACAATTGTCATTAGTGTGTTTGTTTTCTATTCTTGTTTAAAGGATCTTGGAATGACTTTGTGCCCCCATTATCCTTCGTATTTCACTCTTAATTAGTTGAGGTGGAGACTTTGTGCTACACCTCATTCTACTGGTTATTGTGCCCTATTACATTTACTTATCAGTTACCTACCAGAAAGAATTCATGTTGTTTTTTGCAGACCACTTCTGAAAGAAGAGAAGTGCCTTCAGTGTTTTCACTAGAATTATCCTATATTTGTGAACATCATCTCTAAAAAAAGAGAGATGGATGGTGTTATCCTACCCCTGAGTGTTATTTTTAGCTTTTATATATATATATATATATAGAGAGAGAGAGAGAGAGAGAGAGTATAGTACCTTATAGTTATAGGGAACCTCCCCTTGATGAGAGGAGAGATTTGTCCCCTTTTGATGTGGTAAACTTGCACATTTGGATGATAAATCTCCTTATGTTGTAGTTGAAACAACCTATTTTTCCCATCAATTAGTTGGTGAAAAAATATTTACCCAATAATTTTTGGTAACTCTGATGGGGAAGAATGCGCAGTTTGAAGCTTCACACTTCAAATTGAAGCTGGTCTTATCCTTATCCATTTCAATTTTACAATCTGGTAGATCTACGATATACAAGAAGCCAAAAATCTAAAGGTATTTTTGACCCTATATTCGAGTTGGTATAGTAAAGTGATTTTGACCTTTTTCCTTCTCCATCTCACCTTCAGTGAACCAGGAGTTTTCCTCCTACAAAATTTAGGTCTCCATTACTAGGCAAAGCATCTTTTTCTACTGTTAGTAGAGCTTTGTCAATACATACTCCTCAGACATTTGTTATCCCTCCCTTAAGTAGTTAAATCATGGCAATTCAAGGCCCTTGGGGTAACTCTTTTGGTCCACTTAATTTAACCCCACCTCTACATGAGCTACCACACAGTTCAAGGAAGAATTTCCCCAAATTCTTTGGTGATGGAAGAGTTCATCTTGATGAACATATTGCAGCCTTTAGCATAGCCTGTAGTGTGATAGGCGTGGAGTATGAGGACGTAATAGTCAGGTTGTTTATAGAGACATTACAAAGTGCTACTAAAAATTGGTTCTATCATCTATAGACTCGATCAGTGACTGATTGGAACACTATCAAAGCCAAATTTGAAGCTAGATTCAAGCCTGTAGAAGATGTGCATGCCCTACTAGCTCAACTCACATAAATGAAGGAGGCTCATGAACCTATGAGGGACTTCATAGCTAAGTTTGACAAGTTGAGGAACAAGATTCCTACAATTGCTCATCCAACAACTGAGAATCTCAAATGCTTCTTTATCAACTCTCAGCTACCTAAAGTGAGTTTTTTACTGAGACGTGCTGGCCACATAGACCTTGTTATAGTACAGGATTTGGCTACTGAGGTGGAATATGATCTCATCTTAGAGAGAAAGATAAAAAGAGATCCTAACAAAGGCAAATCTTCTTCATCTTTTGAATATTCATCTACAGGCACCACTGATCTAATGGTGTAAAAGTTGGCAAATGAGTTGCCAGCTCTCAAAAAGCAAATGGCACAAGGGATGTCTGCTCCTCCTTCATACCGAGATATACCAAGGAGGACATTCCCCAATCAGTCATATCAAGGCAATGCTACCAAAAATCAAGGGCAACCAAATTATCTTCTTCCCCTTGTTTCTATTCAAATTTTGCTTTCTATATTCCAAGGGAGAAATGAGAAACTAAGAGATATGGTCAAGGCTTGTGTACCTGGATGTAGTCTGCGCACCGTGATCCAGACATTGTGAGTACTCCTCTTTGGCTGTGGAGGAATGACACCTGCAAAGAAAAGAGACTTGGATAAAAGAAGGCGTTAGATGGATAGATGGTGGGTTGCCAAGAAAAAGCTTGTTCCCAGAAGTATGAAAACTTCCTTAAGGGAGGTCAACCCACTGTTTGATAAAAAGAAGTCTGATAAAAAGACAGAATGTAAAGTACTGATATGATAAAAAGAGTGAAAGAGAAAAGGAAGCAAAGGCTTACCTAAAAGAAGCTGTCGGACTGGTTACAGTCACCGGCATCAGTTGTCCTACCGGCGTCAGTTGATCAAGGGGCCGACGTCAGTTAATCTATCGATGTCGGTTGGTGTAGTCACCGGCATCGGTCGGGGCAGTAGGTTTGGACGTGGTCTGGTCGAGTCTGTAGAGAGGGTCTGGTCAGGTCTAGGTCTGTGGACAGGGTCTGGTTGTGTAGAGTGGTCTGTGGACGGGTCTGAGACAGAGTTTGGCCTTGGTTAAATGGTTTGGGGTCTGGGTCTGGTTGAATAGGCAGAGTAGATGCTCTAAATAGGGAGATGGGATTTAGGTCTGGTCTAGTCAGGTTAGCAGTCTGGTTTGGGAAATAGAAGTGTTGAATCTAGCTTAGAAGCAAATGACTATGAAGCAGAATGAAAACACAAATAGAGTACTTACCTGTGCCCTGTTGAAGAAGTGTTGCAGACTAGTTTGCCTGTCATTGGTGTTGCCGGATGTGAAGACCTGTTGCTGATGTAGAAGTCTGATGCAGAATACCTGTTGCTGCACCTGAGGGAGAGAGTAAGAAGCTTGGCTGAGAGATTGGTAGATTGACAGATGACTGAAGACTCCAGATTCCAGATTAGCTCCGTGATTTAGAGTTGTGATTAGAAGTCTGATTAGCCATGTGATTAGAGAGAAATTCTTATTTTTGTGATTTCGCTGATTCAGGCGTGATTAGGCGAGAAAGAGGTTAGACGTCAGTTTAAGTAAATCGACGTCGGCGATCCCGCCGGCGTCGACCGACAATTGATCGATGTCGACGGGTGCAGAACGCGTAAAAGGGCATCAAGCCCATTCTGCATCCGCCAAGTGCATAAACGGTTGGGGAATTGGTTGAACGTAAGGATAAAGACGCACGAGGGTTGGTTAGGCGGTTAGAGGGAAGGAAGAATAGGTCTTAGGTGAGTCATAGGTTGGGAAATGGTCCAAGGCGAGGTGTCCTAGGTGAGGTGTCAGGGGTGAGGTGTCAAAGGAGGGCGGTTTAATTCAAAATAAGTTAATTATTTTAAATTAGTTAATGTATAGGCTATAAAATGGACCAAGGGGGGAAAGAAGACTAAGGTTAGACACGATTTCGATGTCTACACCCCCATAGGGGAAACTCACCATTAAAGCACCTCCAGCCAACTCAACAGTTGGATATCTCAAAACTGAACCTAATTTCTCCTTCCAACCTGAGTTGAACCTAGAAGATGACGCTGATCTCTTCACAAAAAACCAAGAAGAATTAGCTGGTGACTCCAACATTAGTTTCTTGAATTACCAAGATGAACCTAGAAGTAAAGGTGAAGCATTTGATGGATCATACGCTGTATTCACCTAGTCCTAGAACTAATTAGCCCAACAAGTTGATAAAAAAATAGAGGAGTGAGCTCAACCAGCAATGTCAATTGCTAAGTAGGAAACCACTCTGCCTTTTTAATTAAAGGACCCGGTGATCTCTAAAAAAGTAAGTACCTCAAGTACACCTTCACCTTCAACTTTGATTTTGTAGATCAGTACCCCCCTCTAAAAAACTAAAAAGATGAAATGCCTTCCCCTGTTCCTAATTCATTTTAGACATTTGATATAATCAACCATGTCAAGAAAATCAAAATTCAAATGTCTAAATTTGAATTCCTGCAATCCAACCCTAAGCAGTTGGATAAGTTGGTTCAATGTGTGAAGAATCAAATCATCCCTATAGGACAAGATGTTAGAAAGGTAACTCATGATCCCCTAAGGAACATGTCCACCTCAAACAATCTTGTCATTACTCCTCCTGCTGCTCTCGAGAGGATGAAACTATTTTATGTCTCCCTACTGATAAATGGACACCAATTGAACAATTGCATCATAGATTCAGGTGCCTCTAAAAATGTCATGCCTATCAAAGTATTTGAATCCCTTGGTCTCACACTGACCAAGACATTTGGGAGGTGTTTCTCCATGGAGAACAAATAAGTGCCACTACTGGGACAAATCAAGGATGCCTAATTTGCATTTGTGGCATTCTTGGACAAGAGAATTAAGATGACAGTCCTGGTGGCTGACATCCTAGCCTCATATGGCATTCTTCTTGGGTGAAATTTCTACAAGGATGTTGGTGGTGAGTTGAGAATGGACCTGTCTAAAGTGAGGATCCTGGTCAAAGGTGTCATGCAAAGATTGCTCCCTGAGAAAGAAGCAAAATATGTTGTCACTCAAACATCAGCACCTGAAGCTCAAATTCTATTTAAGTCTTTAAGCATGGGTAATTACTTCCTAACTACAGAGGATGTTCCTATCTTAATTGATGAAACTTTTGAAGATGAAAATCTAAAAATTGGTTCAGACAGAACAATGAAAGACTTAATAGGATGCAGTACAAGCACAAAAAAATCCTCCCCTCCAATTATAAAGAAAATTTGAGGAAAGCACAATTCCTAATGACATATGGTTACTAGAATTTGATGGCAACTATTCTTCTACTAGTTCTAGAGTTAGGATTGTTTTAATATCCCCTCAAGGAGATATTTTTCTTTCTTCATACAAGTTACAGTTTAGTAATACCAACAATACTATTGAATATGAATCATTGCTGCTCAGATTAAAGGCCACTCAAGACAGGGGCATCAAACTCCTTCACACTAAAAAAGATGTTGAGCTGGTGGTTTGCCAAGTCAGGAACCTGTACCAAACCAAAAATGAGAGATTGCACCATTACCGCAATCTAATTTGGGATTAAATTGAAAGATTTGATGCTTTCAGTATCTCTGCAGTACTCAAGGAATTTAATGATCGAGCTGATGCATTAGCTATTTATGTGACTCTTTTAGTTCTTCACCTAGATTTTAAGGGAGACAGGTATACTATCGAATTGGTCTTTCAACCAATTTTTCCTGACAATGCCAATCATTAGCAAGTGTTCAATGGTGACAACCAAATCATCACCTTTTTGAACAAAAAGACAGCTTTGAATAACTTCACTTCGAAGGCAGTGAGCCTCAGAAACTTGAATCAGCCCCTAAAACAAGTTCAGGCGTAGGTGAAGAATTTATACAGCTAAATGGGAATAAAATTCTCAAAGGATTGGTTTCCCTTGAGAAGTTGTTTGACAAGCACGATAGGTTCATCAAACAGTAGCAAAAAGATCCAAGCTCCTCCCAAGAGTTTGATCAAATAAATTTGGGTACTAAGAAAAATCCCAAGATGGTGAACATTGGGAAGTGTTGCACTCCAAAAGAGAAGTTCAAGTTTACTGGTCTGCTCTACCAGTACATGGATGTTTTGGCATACTCCTATGATGATTTAAAGTCACTCAGGCTTGAAGAAATTTTCCATGAAATTACTCGAGTGATTCAGTGCCTTACAAGCAGAAATCCTGGTAGTATAATCTAAAGATATCAAGTACTATTCTATTTGAAATACAAAAAATACTGAATGCTAGAATAATTTTCCCAATCCATCATTCCACATAGATTGAAAACATAGTTTTTGTGAGAAAAAAAATGAAAAAATTTGCCTCTACATGGATTTTAGGAATTTGAATTAATCATCCCTAAAGGATAATTACCCTCTACCCATCATGGATCAAGTCCTTCAGACGGTGATTGGTTCAAAGATGTTATCAATGCTAGATGACTTCTCGAGATACAATCAAGTTGAAGTTGATGAAGCAGACCAGCATAAGACTGCCTTCGCCATGCCTTGGGGAACCTTTTCATATTGAAGAATGCCATTTGACCTGATAAATGTTGGTGCCACTTTTCAGAGAGCAATGGACCTTGCTTTCAAAGATGAAATGGGTAAGTTTATTATGGTGTACCTTGATGATTTAATAGTCTTTTTTAAGCATTGTCTTGATCATGTGCACCATTTGCAATAAGTGTTAGAACGATGTCACCAAAATGGTATTTCTCTAAATCCTAAGAACTCTATTTTTGGGGTAACAGGAGAGAAACTTCTCAGACACATTATATCCTGAGAAGGCATAAAGATTGACTCAGAAAGAGTCAAATCCATTTAAGAGCTTACTCTGCCCACAATTAAGACTGTAGTTCACTCTTTCTTCGAAAAGGTGAATTTTTTATGAAGGTTCATTCCTGAGTTCACCGAGAAGGCTCACCACATTATGGACATGATGAAGGGAAATGCCACTTTCAGCTAGACTAAAGAAAGAAAATTAGCATTTTGAGACATCAAGACAGCTATTAATCATGCCCTAATTCTGGTTTGTCTAGATTATACCAAAGATTTCACGATGTACAGTTATACTTTTAAGCACACACTTTCAATAATTTTGGTTCAATAAAACAAAGAAGGTATGGAATCTCCCATATCTTTCATGAGCTGTCCTCTCAAAGCTCATGAACTAAAATAATCAAATCTAGAGAAGCATGCTTATGCAGTGGTAAAGGTAGTAAAACACTTCCATTTTTACATCTTGAATTCACACATTATTGCCTTGGTTCCTGATACCACAGTGAAATCTATATTAACTCAACAAGAGTTTGGAACCAAAAGGGGTAATTGGGTTGCTAAAATCCAGGAGTTTGATCTTGTTATCAAACCAAAAAAGCTTGTATGAGGAAGGGGCCTCTACCAATTGATTGTTGATAAAATACCAGAAGAAATAGGGCATGAAGGAACATAGGTTGAAGACCCACCAACAGTCCTCTTTGTCACCACTATGAATGAGTGGTATTCGAATATTACTCATTTCCTTACCTATGGTGAGTGTTCTACTCACCTATCTCATAAAGAAAAGAGGATTGTTAAGTTAAAAGCTACTAATTTTGTCTTGTGGGACAATAGTCTGTATAAGAGGAACCTCGATGGAGTGTTCCTTCACTGTGTGAATAAAGAGCAGCAAAACTAACTTTTGGAGTCCTTCCATAATCTGCCCTGTGGAGGACATTTTTATGCACCTGTAACTACCCATAAAATTCCATGAGCTAGGTATTACTAGCCTACTCTATTTCAAAATGCATACAAATGGGTATGAAGATGTGAACTATGTCAATAATTCGTTGGAAGACCTAAGTTAGCTGCTTTACCTCTTAATCCAGTGGCAATAGAAGAGCCATTCCAGTAATGGGGAATTGATTTCATTGGTGCTATAAACCTATCTTCAAGCGCTGGACATGATTATGTCCTCAGCCATATATTACTTCACCAAATGGGTGGAAGCTATTCTAGCTAAAAATGTTTCTTCAAAAGTAGTATGAAATTTCCTCAAGAAAAACATCATTTCCAAGTTTGGGGTCCCAACCAAGATTTTGATAGACAATGCAGCCTATTTCTCTTCTCATGAGATTACTCAATTCTATTTTTATTATGGGATTACCCTCTCCCACTCTGATTATTTTCCACAAGGGAATGATCAAGCAGAATCGAGCAACAAGAACCTGGTGACCATGATCAGGGAGCTGGTGGATGACAACCAACGAACATGGCATAAAGTATTGGTTGATGCTTTATGGGCAGATAATATTACACCCAAGAGGGAGATAGGTATGTCACCATTCCAACTTTTATATGGTCTCAATGCAGAGATACCAATCACCTTGGAATTTTTAGCACTAAAAGTAGCAAAGGCGATCAAATATCAGACATATGAAAGCTCCATCGACAAAAGGATCATGTGCTTAATTGAATTGAATGAGCAGTGAACTATGGTGGTAGACCAAATCACTACACATCAAAGTCTGGTGAAGAAGCTCTTCGACCAAAAATCAAAAACCTATGATTTCCAAATTGGATATCAAGTTCTGTTATGGGACAAGAGAAGAGAACCAAAGGGAATGCATGGGAAATTTGATTCCCTATGGAGAGGCCCATTTTCTATTCATCAGCTAAATGGTGAAAATAGTTTCCTACTAAAGTATCAAAATGGCATGCCCTTTTCTCTACCTCACAATGGGCAGCATCTAAAGCACTTCAATTCTTGAAGTAGCAGATAAGTCTGGTTGTACATTTCTATAGTCTTTAGTTCTATTTTTGTGTTGTTCATTTTTTATTTCTTTTTAGTGCCTTTCTTTTTGGGTAGCATAACTCCATAGCCCAATGGCATACTTAAAGGTACTAAAGATTCTAGATTCTACTCCCTTTGATTATTTTTATAATCAATGGAATCTCCCCAACTGGAGCCAGTTGTTGTTTCCAAAATCTGTCACTCATTTTTGGGGACAACATATCAACTATTTTGGTCTTGTAGGCCAAAATTATCTCTTCCCTTCTCAAAAAATGTTCTGAGTGATCTAATTATTCAAGATTTTTGAGCTAAGGTACTCACAGGTTCAATGACTTCAATAGGCGAGCTCTCACAAAGGAACAAGTTCCAAACACTCAGGCAATTTCAAGGTTATTTCAACGTCGAGGTTCAACCAAAAGGTCCATCAGTAGGCTTCAAACAAAATATTGAACCATTGAACCATTGAACCCCACCTCTAAAGGTTCAAAGGTTCAATGGGTTCAAAGGTTCAATAACATCGGTAGAGTTAAAGAGTTAAGTGTTTTAGCCAGTTCAAAGTTCAACCGCTTCAGAAAGTTCAACAACTTCAAAAGACTTAAACGAAAGGAGACTTCAAAGAAGAAAGATTGAACTGTTGAACCTTGAACCAAAATGGTTCAAAGGTTTAAGGTTCAATGAGTTCAATAAAGTTTGAGAGACTTAGAAGAACAAAGGATTCAAAGAACAAAGAATGAACCATTGAACCGTTGAACCTTGAACCAAAAGAGTTCAAAGTTCAAAGGTTCAATGAATTCAACAGAAAAGAAAAGGATCTAGAAAGTTTGAAGGACCAAAGGATTTTGAGAAAGAGAATGAACCATTGAAATTTGAACCAAAATGGTTCAAAGTTTAAAGGTTCAAAGGTTTAAAGAATTTCAAAGTTTGAAGGAAAGCTTCGAAGGAAGGAAGTGGAAGATTCTAGAGACAAGTTCAAAGAGATAGTTCAACCAAAGAGCAAAGAAGCAATTGAATCAAGGAGCTGATAGGACCGCCTGAACTGTTAAACCATTGAACCAATGAACTCTAAAGGTTTAAAGGTTCAAGGTTTAATGTGGTTCAAGTGACCAGCAACCAGTGGTGTCCCCACGGACATCAAATTCAGGGTAATGAAATATCCATTGATTTTTAAATATGGTGCAAACCCTGTGAACAAATTTAGCGACCAGCCAAAGAAGATATAGAAAGAGCTAGAAGAAAGGGAAGAGATATCTCGAGAGCTGAGATCATGAGGAAGAGACAACAAGGAAAGGGGGCACGATGTAGAAAGACAAAAAATATCTATGTAGGAGTTATTTCTAGTTGGTGAAATAGTCCATTAGGTGGACATCAGAGAGTGCGAGTACTCAAGGACGCGGCTTATTTTTCTCCATCAAGTAAAGGTGAAGTGGACAGCTACACAAATATCAGGAAGAGGACCAGGTGGCCTATACTTTGGAGGACACATTTGAGATGAATTGACATGCCATAGTTAAGGCCGACACCCTATTCTAGCATGACCCCTTGACAAAACTAGAAATGCATTCAAGACATTGAATGCAGTATGGGCCATTCCATGAAACAAAGCACCCAAGTCTTTCTTAGAGTGTTATATATTATAATCTCTTATTTTATGCAAAGGAGATATTTTTGCTATCAGAAGCAAAACTCTACCCAAATTTAAAGGCATTACTGAGACTTTGAGCTCAGATTGTTAATCATATTTCGTTATTTGAATGAGAAAGCAAGTGACCTTTTATACTTTGTGATGTAATAGCTTGTGTTTTTGAGAAAATTATTCTTATGTCTGTTTTCTGAATGCATTCTTGTCCATCTAATTAAATAAGCAAAACTAGTGAAAGTAATCAGGAAGGTGTCTTGAAGCCAACTGTGGAGAGACTTTGTGCTGCCACAATTGTCTTTAGTGTGTTTGTTTTCTATTCCCATTTAAAGGATCTTGGGATGACTTTGTGCCCCCATTGTCCTTCGTATTTCACTCTTAGGCAATTGAGGTGGATACTTTGTGCTACACCTCATTCTGTTGGTTATTGCACCTTGTTACATTTACTTATCAATTACCTACCAGAAAGAATTCCTGTTGTTTGTTGTAGACCACTTCTGAAAGAAGAGAAGTGCCTTTAGTGTTTTCACCATAATTCTCCTATGTCTGTGAACATCATCTTTAAAAAAAGAGAGATGGATGGTGTTATCCTACCCTTGAATGTTATTTTTAGGTTATATATATATATATATATATATATATATATATATATATATATATATATATATATATATAACCTTATAGTTATAGGGGACCTCCCCTTGATGAGAGGAGAGATTTGTCCCCTATTGATGTGGTAAACCTACACATTTGTCCAATCAATCTCCTTATGTTGTGGTTGAAACAACCTATTTTTCCCATCAGTTAGCTAGTGACAAAATATTCACCCAACACATCTTGTTTAAGATGAAAAGTATCTATGAGAACCATGCTATGGGTAGAGATGTGGTACCCATATTTAGGATTAGGCTATGATTGTGATGGTTAATCACATGGTTCTATGTTGTAATCAATTGTCCTCAAAATGGGAGGAGGAAGGTGGGTGAAGGTTAAAATATCATAATCAAGGGATGAGCTTAAGTTAGACAAATATGTGAGCTTGATCCTTATTTAACAAAAAAAATAGATGCAGATGTGAAGTGTTGAGAGGTTCAAGTTTTATTTTTCCTTCGAGAGAGGATAAATGATAAGCTCCTGATCCATACTTATGGGTAATGATGTAGGGTACAATCCAATTGAAAGCAAACTTTCCTCATTTCATTAACTCCATGTTAGTCACACGTCAATTTTTTTTTTGGACGAGGTCTCTGAAGTCCTAAGGGTTGAGGTAAAGTTGGTTAGGTTTGATAGATATGGGTAATATCTAATGGTTTGATGGGAGAATTTTTATCTCAAATAGGTGAGGTGGTGACCAAATGGGTTTCCCTAATATGATATACCACTTGGTTCAAGTTGGGTTGATGGATAGGTTTGGTTGATAGGTTGAGGAAAACAATCCAAGGGTTAGTTTAGTTAATGGTTAAGGTATGTTTGAAGTTAATAAATGCTTAAATATTTATGAAAGGAAAATTCCCCCAATTTACTCTTTGCATGGGTGGGAAAAAGATCCCAAAGTGAAGGTGTTTATGGTTGGGTTCAGTTAGAATGTTGAGGGTTTGAAGGGTATGTCTGTGGAATGGACATTTTAGCCTTACCCTTATTCTTTTGTTGAACTTGAGAGTAGGTAACCCTATAGATGGTGTGGATAAAAGGAAGTGTTGGCTTAGCTTGTTGCTTTTGTTCCTCCTTACTCTTAGGTGAGAATGGGGGAGTAGGCAAGTTCTGGGTAGGTTTATTTGATGGTTGGGTTGGTAATGGGCTCAAAGGAGGTTCATTTGATAGCATATTATCCTTACCATAAAGCCAGTGGATAATGGTTTTAAGAGCCTTGTAGTGTTCTATATCATGGCCAAGTATCCTATGTTAAGAGCACACATGGTGGTCATTGTACCATGATGGTTTTGGGCGTGAAGGGTCAAAAGTTTTGATAGGGTCAAAAGGTTTGATAGGTGATAAGGTTAAGGAAGAGGTTTATAATAACCTTTGTAAAATGGTTGAATAGGATTCATGCAAATGTGTTGGAGGTGATAGGTTTTTTGTTTTGGAAGCCTTCCTAAAATTAGTTTTTACTATAGAAGTTATGGGTGGTGGGGTAGTTTTGGTTTGTCAATTAGGTTGGGTTGGCTTGGTTAAGGGAGGTTCATTTGATAATTATTATCCTCTTATAAGTTGTGGATGAGTGTTTTTAAAGATTTTTAATATTTTGTGTCATGTCCAGGTGTCCTATGATATGCACAGACTAAGTTGGCATTAAACCATTTTGGTTTAGGACGTGAAGGGTCAAAAAGTTTTGATAGGTTGGAAACATTTGAGAGGTGGTAAGGTTAAGGAGGAGGTTTTTAATATCCTTTTTAAAATTATTGAATAGGATTCAATTAAAGGCATTAGGGGTGATGGATTTTTGGGCTTTGGAGTGGGAGCCTTCTTAGGAGTACGCTTTACCCTAGAAGTTGTTATTTGTGGAATGGTTTTAGTAGATTAGTTAGGTTAGGGTTGCTTGGTTGGTTTAGAAGTAGAATATTTAAGAGAAGGGGGGGGACCATGGGTCTATTTTGAGATGGTTTGGTAGATTCCACCCTTTTAATAGGTTTAGTCAAAGTTTTATTTGATGGACTTGATGGATTTAGGCCAATTTCAAATATTGGTGAGCTATGATAGGAATAGGAAGTATTCCTAGATTCTTGATGGGTTTGGTCAAAGAGGTGTAAGGGTATTTAACAATTTTAGATGGAAGTGGGTTGGATGGTTCCCTTATGATTTTGGAGGATGGAGTATCTGAGGATGGGGTTGAGGTAGTAATAGGTTTGAGGGTGGATTCAAGTGAAGCTAAGGGTTCTTGTTTTTTTTTATGGGGGAGGCCAAGATGATGCCAAAAAGTGGCTCTATCAAGATTGGGTTGAGAAGTGAATTCTAGGCTTTGTACCAACCTAGAAAAGGGCTTGTAGATAGGTTTGGTTCCTTGATCATTTATTTCAAAATTTAAACCCTTGGGTGGAGAATAGGGAATGGTTTCCCCATTTATGTTTTTGGTGGAAGGTTCAAAATTTAGAGAAGATGTTTCTTCCATAGATGAAGTGGATAAGGTGACCTCTTCTCAAGGAATGATTTCCAAAGAAAGAGTAGGAGAGTTTGTGGTGGGGGAGGAAGGTGTAATGGTGTCAAGTGAAAGGAAGGAATTGGTTGCTTCCTTTGTTTGGTCATCCAAAGTAATGGGAAATGATTCCCCCACTTAAATGATTAGGGTGGAAGAAGTATTAGTAATAGGTTTATCAGTAACAACATTGATCATGTGCACCTCATAAGTGTCAGATGATTTTGGTTGGCTTTGATTCACTAAAAGGGGAAGTGAAAAAGATTGTTTGGTTTCCTTAATTGTGATTTTTAAGGAAATTTGTAAATGGTCTACTTGGTCAACAAGTGGATTGGTTAAGTTTGGTGTTATTATAGTTTCCTTAGTTGTAGGTTTACTAAGGGCTAGAAGAGGGTGTACCAATCTCTCAGTTATCACATTAGAGTGTGAAATTATTTGTAAGTTATATGGTTGGCTTGAAGAGGCTAGTTGGTTTGATAGGTTAACAAGTTGGTTGGGTTGATAGGTTGGTTGATCAGTTAAGGGTGATGAAATTGATTGGGTTAATAAGGTGGGTTGAGTTGATATGATGGTTGGGGGAAATGCCCTAAGCTTTGACAAGATTGGGGTGATTGAGATAATAAATGTTGATAGGTTATTGGTTGGGCATGATAATAATTAAATGGATGATGATAGGTCATTGGTTGGTTGTAAGTGAGGTTTTATTGTTCATGGATACCAAAAATAGATGGCCTAAGTTTTAACTCTAATCTAGCTATCTAGTATGTTATCACTGCAACAAACATAGGTGGTAGTTCGGGTGAAGGTTGATATTTTGTAGGTTGGTTGAAGTTGGATTTTGATGAGTTATAGGTAAGGTTAGCTTGATTTTAGATAAGGTTAGGTTGGTTAGAGACAAGGTTGGGTTAGTTTTAGACAGGATTGGGTTGGTTATAGACAAGGTTGGGTTAATTTTTGGTAAGGAAGGGAGTATAAGTGGCTTGTGATTCAAGGTACCACTTTAAGGAAAAAATATTGTTATCTAAGATACTAGAAAAGTTAGGATCTCTAGGAG
Organism: Torreya grandis; assembly: GCA_037957365.1. Lineage (NCBI taxonomy): Eukaryota > Viridiplantae > Streptophyta > Pinopsida > Cupressales > Taxaceae > Torreya > Torreya grandis. Next base: position 1,772,214 of record JARHVA010003887.1, read on the forward strand.
AGAAAATAGTAATGTGCTCCATTGAAAAAGATAGTGGAGATGAGGTATTTTAAAATAGGTTCTTGGTTGGTTTGATTCTTCAATTTGGAGTCTCGTAAAGACTATGTGAAGAATGGAGAGAAATGAAGCTCACACCTCAAACAAGAAGTAAGCAAAAGAAAAGATTCAAGGAAATAAAATCATACACTAAGATACATTAAATCCTATAGTTTTAATTATCTTTATTTTGGTTTATACCTTAGAAAGTGTGAAGAAAAAATCTGGTTTGTAGAACAGGGCCTAAACAAGGTAGTCTATGTTTGGTTTCGGGTTATGTTTAGGCACTCAAGAAAAAGTTTGTATTAGATTGATTACGTGGCTTGGTGCTTGGGGATTTATCCTCTCACTTCATGATCTCATAGTTAGTGCAGGTGCTTAGCCAATATATATTGATTACCAGAATTTATACTCAACCAGATAGCTGAGTTGGTTATCCCCTTGGTGATTAAATCTAAGTATGATAACTGGAAAAGGGTAAGGTGATTCATTAGGTGATGAAATCCTAGTCAAGCCTTGTATTAAATTATTTATATATTTCTTTTGAGTGGTTTGGTTGTGTAACATTTGTGCACTATGGTTAACTTGCTTTGCCTTTAATTAATCTAGGTGAACTAATCAAACAAGCAAGCAAACAATTTATGCAGTTAATTTTAACCCAAATGATTTATTTTTATGAAAATAAGAGAAAATAAAATTCACCTAGATGCAGCTTGAAAATGCAATCCTAATCCTAGGATGAATGTTCTTTTGATTTTTAGAAGTACAAGAAAAAAAAAAATCTACTTTTTTATTTTTTTCTGATTTTCTAAATAAAAGAAGCTAAAACTTACGTTTTGCAAGAGATGAATGATTAATTTTCAAAAATAAAATTACATATAAATTCCATTTTAATAATGCAACTAAATGTCCTAAAATAAATAATGAACTCAAGAAAACTCAAGGGTCCCACTAGGCATGCCAAAATGTTTCTATCTATTTTTTGCTTTTTCCTAAGTATGAAAAGTATAAACTAGTTATGAAGGGTGTGAAAGAATACATGTTTAAGTGCACATATTGGATCCAAGTGATTGTGGAGAGATCCTCTTTCGTTTGGGAGGATGAAATTCAAATAAGAAAACACTAAAATAAACTTGTTTGTTAGACAAATAGATGGGTGGATTGCCTATCATGAGCTAGATCCTAGAATTGAAAGCTTTCTATGAGGCTATCAATCCACCTATTTTAAACATTAAAGTTTGATAGATAAAAATGAATAAAACATGTATTTAAAATATAAAACTAAAATTAAATACAAAAAATAACATAAATTTAATTAATTAAAACTAAATGCTTTGCTAAGATGATTAAAATAAAGCAAATAGTCAGAGTAATTAAAATTGCTAAAAATTTAGTTAAAAGCAAGGTTTTGGTTTTTGGTTTGGTGAAATGTAAAGGGTAAAAAGAGTGATGTGGTTGAGGTTGGAAAATGGTTGATATGACAAAGGTTTAAGGGGTGAAGGTTGAAAAGGATAAGGCAGCAAATGATTAAGGTGGTAAAAGGGTAAGGGGATAAAGAGAGTGAAGATGATAAAGAGGGAAATGGGAGGAGAGGAAAATGAGATAAAAGTGTGAGGTTAAGGAAATAATAAGGCCGATAAATGAAAGAAATGGAATACAATAAAGCAAATAAATGTTACCTTGATGTTTGATGAAGATGGTTGATGAAGATTGGCTTGTTGATAATTGATGAAGACTTGAATCAATTTTAGAAGATTTTTGCTGCTTGAGCTCCTTCTCTTCAAGATGATGACCTCCTTGATGATACCTCCAAACCTAAAACAAAAGTGTTAATAATAAAATACTAACTTCCAACTTAACCTTAGGTGAAGGAGAGGGGGGTATTTATATCATTTGATGTTGATAAACATGCCAAAAGAGTGGAATAGTGAAGCAATTTAAATTTCTCCAAGTGGTATTATGATTTAGTCAGGTGAGGTGGGTGAGGATCCCTGTGTGGGTTGGTAAGTCTCCTAATTTTCACATGAATCCAAGTTTGAATAGAAATCATGCACATGGATTTGAATGAGGCTTAAAGACTTCTCTCCATCCTTTCTTGATTTCACACAAGCACTTAAAGGGGTGGCACACCAAATGTGGCACTATTTTCCATGTGGGGGATGAAAATTACAAGGTGAGGTTATGGAAGATTCCCATGTAGGTTGAGAAGTCTTCCATTTCGGGTGAAAAGTTAAAAATATGTGCCCTTTGTCTTTCCCAAAGTCTTAAAGAGGTAGGTATCTCTTTTAAAGTCTAATTTCATGTGGGAAGACAAAATATATGTTAAATTATGACCCCTTAAGCATAAATTCACCACATTTCAAAGGGGGAACTTTTTGATGCTTAAATGAGATCATTAAGCACTTTGAGAAATGGTCCCAAGTGGGGTATGGTGTCCCACATCAAGCCACATCACTCCTGAGCCATGTCACTTTCCATATCACCTTCCATGTCACTTGCCATGTCACAATCTATGTCACTTTCCATGTCATATGCCATGTCATCATGAATAGTGATAGTGGGTCCCACAGTGAATAATGATAGTGGATCCCATAGTGAATAGTGATGGTGAATAGTACTTTCAAATAGTTATTTTGAATGATATTATGTGACTAGGAGAATAATGATTTGGTTGGGTTAAGGAGGGTTTTGGTAATGTTTAAGAAGTTTTAGGGGGTCTCGAGGCATTTAGTCATTAAAAATTATAAATGTGTAGTTTTCTGGTTTCTACACAATCCTATTACATACCTTCCCAAAACACAAAGATGTTGTCCAAAATGTAGCGACCCTAAATGAACCTAATTTTTTCAAATTGGAAAATTAAGGGAAGTATATATCCAATTCTAAACATTAGAGCCTTATCTATAATCTTATAGGAGACATTCAAAAGAGTAATAGGCCTTTAGTTGGAGATGGTTTTAGGATCCCCAATATTGGGAATGAATCTAATATTCCCCTGTTGATTAGCATACCTAGAGAACCTTTGGAAAAATATTCTAAATTAGCTTTGTGCAAATTAGGTCCTACATTGTCCTAGAGAGACTAGCGAAATTCACAAGGAAAACCATTAATGCTTAGATATTTGTCTTGATCCATACCCATCATAATTTGATGAATATCACATATGGATAAGGGTTTCTCATGAACCACCCTTTGACTTGGGGAGAGATTGTAAGGAATAACATTAAGTCATTTTTGTAAACTCGCTCTTAGAGCCTCTGAGGAAAACTAATCTTGAAAAAATTGTTTATAATTCTTCACAAAATTTTGACGGATCTCTCAAAGACTAGTTAAATGCTCCCCAACATCCTTAATAGATTTTGTTTTTAAGTAGTATTAAGAGCTCTTAACTAGATGAAGATTTCATGGGAAAATCTATCACCAATTTTGAGCTAGTGAATGTAGGATCAAATTTGAACTCCATGAGCTTTGTGAAGATTGACAAGTTTGATATGATGCCTTAAATCAACCACTTGGTTTTTCATAGTTTCATCACTGGGGACTATTCAAGCACCTGATAAAGATGGTTGAATTATTTCATAGAGGCCAAATTCACCTAATTTTTGATAGATGCCAATTGTTTGCCAAAAAATGAATAAAGTTGGTTGTGTGGGAGATGGCCACTTCCCACCATTCAATCCACCTAGTGGCCCAAATAGGACATGGAGCAAGGTTTCAAACTCTCTTTAAATGGGCAAGGTTTGAGGATGTTTTATATGGAAAGTATTCATATAAAATTGATGGTTATAAAATTTCATAGGAAGGTAGAATCATTCCATAGAGAATTTAATAGGTTAGTGATCCAATAGTAAGACATCAGAGATAACACTCACATGCCTATCAAAATTTTGAGCAAAAAAGAATAAATTATGTTCTAAGAGAAGGGCTCTATTGAGTTTATTGATATTGTCATCATTTCCTTGACAAAATTTAACCAAGTAAACTACGTAGTGGGGGAGGAATGTCTACAATGGTGATTTAGATCAAAAAAGGCAAGCTTGTTGTGTAGATAAAACTAAGCTTCTCTTTCACTAGCATACCATCACATGAGAAGGACCCCTTCCATGTATTTAGGATTGTAGACACTAAAAAACTATACACTATGGTTCTAGATGTCTCATTGACCCTTCAAACACCCCTTGGCCCCCTTAGACCATTTCTCAACCTTTTAACTGCCAAACATAAGTGAAAATGACTAGTTTTAGCCATTTTAAATGTCTTCCTAACCATTTATGGCCAACCCTCGACCATCGATGGTTGAATTTGATCACCGATGATTACCCAATGCAACTAAAAACTCTGCCTCAACTACAACTCAATTATAACTCACTCATTGATTCCTAGTTGTCTAATTTTAGTTTGTTGTTTTCATGATCAATGCATGATTAGATTATTGGTTAGATTGTTTGATAAACCATTTGTTAAACTCTTCATTTTAACATCCCATTCCCCTATATTAAGAGAGGATGAAAAGATTGAATTCATCAATTTAAGGGGCAAGAGATTCTGACTCACAGATGAATCCAAAAGCTTCCAATAAACCAAGAACCAGGTCAAAGGCTTAGGGTGCATCTGCAACTCACTATCTTGAGCCAAGGTATCATTACTCTGCTAGCATTACTCTAGGATCCACAACAAGCTTTCAACCAACCCTTAGCATTCCTCATATCAACAACACCTCAAAGCTAAGCATTTTTGTTTTTTTATCAAGATTCAATAATTATCTCTATTTATTTAATTTTTTGTGTCATTCCCCTTTATTTCCCTTTCATGTCATTTCCCTGTGTTGGAGTTTTATAACTCTAGACATTTCACCTCCTACCCAAAACCCCCCATAACCAGTATCCCTCACCTAAACACCCAATCCCCGAACCAGATACCTCTGAGCATTACTTTCTGAATCACAACCAACATTAAATCCAAACACCACTCCCACAACCTCTTTGTAACTCTCCTCAACAAACTTATTTTCCCAAACTAAATCTAACAGTAACCACCGATGGTCTTACCTAACTACCGATGGAATTTCCTAACCATTAACGGTTAATAACCATCGATGGTTACCTAACCACCGACAGTCATACCTAACCACCGATGGTCATTGTGTGTCCATTTTCAAAATAGCAACTTAATTTGACCCATCTGACTATACCCAAATTCCACTTTCTAAGATTTTGTTTTATCATAGAACTATAACTTATTTTCTAAATCAAGTTTGAGTAACTTAGCATTAACATTCAATCATTTATTACTTATTTTAATCAAAATCACTTGTTTATTTTCAAGTATTTCTTATATTTGATTTTAGTACCTTTTATTATTTCATGCAAGCATCTATTTTCAGTCTATCAAAGCTTAAGTATTTTAAAAGTATGGATTGACAGCCTCTAAGGAAGCTTATGCTTCTTGGATTTAGTTCATGCTAGGCAGTCCACCATACTATCTCACTAATCAACCATTCTCTTCTAGTGTTTTGTTATTTGCAGGTCATCCTCCCTAGACAAAGAGGAGTATCAGTAATCATCTGGATCATGTGCACACAACATATCTAGGTTCTACTAACCTTAGCCTTCTTTTAAGTTTTACATATTTCTTAAACAAGAAAATATAACAAAATTTTAGTGAAACAAGAATATTAAACATATTAAAGTCCCCATTGGAAGTCCAATGGGCCATGGGAAGAGAATATCCTAGGCATCTCTAAAGAGGTGTCCTTTAAATCACACCATTGGAAGCATACATATTCACAAGACCAAGGATTCTCTCAAAAAAATTAAAAACCATCCAAAGTACATGGTTAGTTTAGTCCACTCCCTAATCAGTTACAACATATGCATAGAGTGGCATAATCATAGTGATTAAACCATTTCACCCTACCTCATGTCCAGACACATGATAAACAACAATTGGGTGAGATGACTTTCGTTACCATCTGGAGGGTAAAATCACTAATTTTAACTTCTTGTAGACATAATATGTGTTTTTCAAAAACTTATAACATTTATCCCACACTAATTACTTGAGTGATGGGCTAGTTAAACATTCCAAAAGTAAGTGTTCATTAGAAACCATCAATGTTTCTTATTTTGCCCTCTAGCACTGCAAAGTGGTTGCTCAAGAAAGTATGTTGATGGATTTTCATGAGAAAATCCACAACCACAACAAGGCACCTCTTAGGACGAGAAAAAATATTTTCTTCATTGTTAAGAGAACTTCCTAAGCGGTGAGTAGCTTGTTGGCATGGAGAGGATGGGTTTGCATCTTGGACAATATCCATTTGTGTTTGAATGTCTTATGTGTAAAATAAAGAGAATCCAGGAGTCATGGATTCTTGTGGTTTCAAAATCACATTGACAACCAGTGGAGCACTTGTCATAGGCATACTAGGATTGGGTAGTTAATCTTGAATAATTTGAGACAAAGGTGGCAGTGTGACCATATTAGTAGAAGGAATAGGGTTATTGTTGCTAGCATGGGATTTAGAGGTTAAGTTGTTTAGATTATTTCAACAACGCACCACTTGCCAGCTATCATTTGCCCCCAACATATGGCGAGAGGGTTTTGAAGCTGTTTTGGGTGGAGGGTTTGAGGCAGCCATAAGATGGAAGTCTTTCATCATGCGATATGAAGCCTGACATCAAAAACAAGTATTTGGGAGGTTAATGTATAAAAACCTTTGGGTGAAATGTTGACTAGCTATCTGAATATCAATGGTCCTATGGAGGTATTGAGAGAGGTCAACCTCGACATAGACTTATCATTGAGGACACGTCATGAAAAATGATCAAACTTGAAATAAAAAAATTGTCCTAATAATTTTACCAACTATTCTTGAAAAGGCCAAAAAAGCATAAGTAAGCTTAGGAATTTTATCTAGACTGAAACCTTTATTTTGGTTTTATCCAAGATGACAAAGTCTTGAGTCCAGAGGGAGAAGACAAGTAGGGAGATCCTTACATAAAATGGTCCATTCTTATGAATGGTGGCACAATGAGCAAGGTTTTTAAATTTGAAAAGGAAAAAACCCTTATTCAAGTTTTGAATCCCCAAAAGCTTGATGCCATGGGGTAAAATTTTTATTTGTACCCAACATTGAATCATGGATTTAGTTAGGGTACAACACATAAAATACCCTATACGAGTATGAGTTTCAAGCCATTGGTAAGTGGTTTAATAATCCCAAAGGACCGAGACAATTTGCAGTGATATGAAAGGGGAAACCCTAATCAAGGCCAAACATGAATAGTGTTTAGTCGTTCATAACAATAGCTTAGTTTAGGAGTAGAAAATTTCAAATAGTATGGAATGCTATTATTGAACCTAAGCTAGCACACTTTGTTTGGTGCCTTCTTTATCATGGTCTCCCTCTTGGTTGATACCTTGTTTAGGTAGGGGTTGCTTAGCCCAAATGTCTATTTTGTGAGCATTCTAAGACTCTTATGCATTTGTTTTGATTTTGTGCAAAAGCACAAAAAAATTGGCAGATCATGATTTTTTTAGGCCCTTCAGACCAGAGTTGTTTGTCTAGAAAAATATCCTCCTAGGAGATTGGCTCATGAGTCCAGTAACATACTCACAAAATTGGCATACTTTCAGAGTGGAAGTCATTTTTATTATTTAGAAAGAAATAAATGTAGTTGTTTTTCCAACTCTATTATGGATGTTGTTTGGTGCCTTCTTTATCATGGTCTCCCTCTTGGTTAATGCCTTGTTTAAGTAGGGGTTGCTTAGTGCAGATGTCCATTTTGCAAGCGTTCTAAGACTCTTATGCATTTGTTTTGGTTTTTTGCAAAAGCACAAAATGCTTGGCGGATTCATGATTTTTGTAGGCTCTTCAATCTAGAGTCATTTGTCTAACAAATATCCTCCTAGGATATTGGCTCATCAGTTCAATAACATACTCATAAATTTGGTATACTTTCAGAGTGGAAATCCTTCTTATTATTTAGAAATAAATAAATGCAGTTGTTTTTTCTAACTCTATTGTGGATGTTCATTTGTCTCTTATAAGAAAGTAATAAGTATCTCCAATATGTTTATGGAGATACAAGTGGAAGCGATAAGGTGGCTCTAGAGGTTTCCCATCTTCAGACACTTCTAATCATTTGGGGAATGCACCATGTACTATTCCTCATGTTCCACCCTTCTTGCCTTTTAGGGAGGCTACTTTGAGGAGGCATCACCACAACCGTTCCTATCGTTGTTCTCACAATCGACTTGGTTGGTCTCCACTGCACTACAGTTCACCTCTACTTTCTTAGTGAGGTCGTTGGGGTTTTTCTCCATTTCCTCTGCTGCATGGCATGAGAACTAGGGTGCGCCGCTATTAACACCCCAGGTTACATGGGCTTCACCACCTCATGCAAACAAGTTCCCTTATTTAGCCATGGGCCATTTCAGTGACTTGTGTAGAGTTGAACATTATGAAAGAAGAGGAAAAAAGAATGTTAAATAATACCAATGACAGTTGGGACTGTTCTTATAAAGAAAGACCTCCCTAATGTTCGCTGAAATAATCCTCATAATAAAAACCCCTTTACCTTTAACCTTTGTGCTATATTTTCTTAATTTCTTGATGTAACTTTCTTCTTATTTTTGTACACATATTTTATTTATTTTATTCAAAAATATTTTCAACGCTTAATATATCTTTAACATAATATGCTTTCATATTACCTTTTTTACAATATATACCGTTTAATTTTTAATTTTATATATTTCATTTCATAGAAAATAAAATAACATATAATTTTTAATATAAAAATAAAATTTTAACCTTTCAATACGAAATCTTCTCAAAGCTAAAATTATAATCACTCCTTCAAATTGGATTGGGCCCCTATCCTCTAGATAGAGTTGGGTGGGCTGCGGGCCCTATCCCGTACATAAAGTTGGGTGGGCTGGGGTCGCTGGCCTATCTATCTAGGGGCACATCTAATCTAGATAAATGACCTTGACCTCCCCTCTATACGGATCAGATTGCCCCAACTCTCTATAAATCAAAATTAACTGCCTCACCAAACCCCAGGGTTAGTGATTTTTGTGTGGTGTTTACGCTTACAAGTAAATTGATCCTTGTCATCCAGATCTGCACCTTCAACATCTTTTAAAACTTTTTCCCAAAAAAATTATAAATTTTATAAAAACAGACAAACATAATGAACTTTTCAATAAGACAAAAATAATAATAGAGGAGTGCCATACAATGCATAGCGTGGAGCGGACTGCATCCAAACACGCTTATGTAGCTGACGTTGTCAATGACTTTAAAGACAACACCTGGTTCTTAATGACAGAATGATTTTAAAAAGATGAATGTATAAACTGCCGGACTTGCTTCATCATTAACGGCGCATTTTCCGAGCCAGGCGTCAGCAGATGGAAAACATGGCCTTCACCTTTCGTCTCAATCAACTCCACATCTTTGCCTGCCTTCTTCAGCGCTTCGTAATACCAGACGCCTCTGTCTTTCAGAAAATCCTTCTCTGCAACAAACACAACAATCCTCGAATACACAAGACTGGAGGGGCTTGGAGAATCCGGAGCCACAGGGTTGCAGAAGGGGTGATCTTTATTCGCCCCCTCTGGCAGGGAAAACTTCCAAATACCATCACCACCCTTAACGTATACCTCCTTTTCAGAGCTCCTTTCAGACCCAATCAATTCTTCTCCCCCAAAGAAGGGGTGAACTACAATGGCCCCCACCACACGCAGGCGGCCCCAATGCTTCTCACGGCTTCTCAGTCCCACCTGGTGCACGATGTTGCCTCCCGCGCTGTCACCCGCGACGAAGCATGAGGCGAGATCTGCATGTGATTCGATCCAGGGATCGAATCCCGTTTCCAGCCATTCCAGCACGCTGAAGCAGTCGTCGTAGGCTGCGGGGAGGCGGTGCTCCGGCGCTCTCCTGTAATTCACCGACACGCAGATGATGTTGGCCTCTTTGGCCAGTAAATTGAGATAATTGTGATAAGTTGGGGAGGCAGCGGATTCGATGAAGAAGCCCCCTCCGTGAATGTATACCACGACTGGAACTTTGGGGCTCTTCTTCTCCAGGCGAGGAAGATAAATGCGCACATAATACCCTGTGTTGCCATCCATTGTTACGTCTTTGGAGGCTACTGGTGCGTGGGGTGATTGGTCGGGGGGCACCTGGTCTGTGCCCATAAGGCGTTGCACAGATCCATCGGTGTATAATCTGATAAGAGGAGAATCAAAAGCTATGGAACGCGACTCCATTTCACCCACAAATGTAAACAAGAGGAGACGATCTATCTTATCTAGCCGCTGTACGCGAGTTAGACGGCCCGCAATATCCGTTGAATCGTTGGTGTCATTGTGACGGCCGGGCGGGGCCAAAGTTTGATTGATCCGAAGCCGAGATTCGATTGACCGTATTTACAGCTGGCAAAAATAGTGCACCCGTGACTTGATTTTGATAAACCGTCAATGTTTTTCGTAATGATGTGATAATTCACTGTTAACAAATACAGTACTATTTCTTTTATTTATGTAGTTGAACGAGCCCTGAAATTGACAGGGCTATAGGTGGTGGTTTTTTTTTTTTTTTTAAAAGAATATATATGACAGGTAAGAACTCCACCAGGGTGTATAAGGCTACAGGCAATAATATTAATAATAATAGTAGCAGAGTATATCTTTATCTGATACATATTATTTAAGTATATAAAATTATTAAAAATAAATAAAAAATAAAAAATAAAAAAATAAAAATAAAATATTTATATAAAATTATAAGAAATCTTAATATTTATAAGAAAAAATATATTAAAAATATAATTTTTTTGAATTAAAATATTATATTTAATAGTGCTTTAAAAGGAAGTTTTCAACAAAATTTAAATTCACTAATAAAGTTAAATTAATTTATTAATAAAGTTGTTTTATTTTTAAATTTTTTTTATCAAGAATCAAGTTTTGTTGAATACAAAGATTCTATCTTGAAATAAATTTGATAGAATGAAACACCTCAATACTTAACATTTAACCAAAAATTGAAAGGGGAAATTAAACTGAAATTTTAAAAGTAAATGCAACTCCTCACTAATCAAGTTTAATATAAGCTACTTTGTAACAACAGGGGTTTTGAACACAAACTCAGCTGCTTGACGAACTCTCTTCTTCATGAAAGCATTTGCAGAAGGGTTTTGGACACAAACTCTGCAGCTTGGCGAACTCTCTTGTTCATGAAAGCATTTACGGATTACAATGAAACCTATTTGGTAACCTGGAGGTTTGGAAATTGACGGTCTACAGCATTTTAAAAAAAAAATGTTTTCGTTATATATTACTGTTAAAATTTATAACAGGGCTTAAATGTTTACAGCCAAATAAAATAGCATATTGTAAAAGAAATTGTTACCCCTTTTTATATATAAATGAATTACTGTTAATTGTTTGTTTGGATAGAGATTATCTTTCTAATAATTTTTTTAAAGTTAAAATGGTGTTATAGGTTATCCAAAAGAGCCATCTGCTATAATTTTTATAGTGACAATAAATTTGAAATTGCTGACCTGGATTACCCCATATCTTTCAGATTCTGAAATTTGGCTTAAGTAGAGCTATGCAGGGCAATAATCATGAAAAATCAATAGATTATACTGCAAAATGTAAAGAGTCGTAATGGTGGCAAAGGTGGATGGAAATGTAGCCAAATATCTGAATGATGAGAGAGGATGTTACAGGAAAATAAAGTGTCAGAAGCCACTTAACATATCCTTTGCTATTGTTTAAGTTTTAGAATTTTGTACAACCTTGGAATTGCCCCAATTTTAGCACTTTATGATTTGATTCTACCTAATTTTAGCACCTTCAACTTTTTCTACTTCAACCATATTTTCTAACTTGCTGAGTTGTTTGGCTTTGATCGAGGTTCCTATGAGATTTGAATTGTTAATAAAATAATATATATAATAATAGACACTTATTTAATATTTAGGGATTATTTTTTAAATTTATTATTAAAATAATAAGTCATAGATTTTTATTTTTTATGTCATTTTACAAAATGATGATTAAAAGTTTATTGCAATTTTTTTTAAAAAAAATATTAATGTTATGGAAATTTAAAAAAAATATTTAAAAAATGAAAAAAAAATTATTGATTCAATTTTCAATCACACTCTGTAAATTAAAAGAATAACATAAAATTATAGATCAATATTTCTCTTTATAAATATTAAAAATTAAGTATCATATAAAACATAAATATATAAAAAAAATTAAAAATGTGATTTTATTATATATTTAAATGATGTCGCTTCATTTAATTTTTTATCTTTTTATTTTGGAAACTATTTAATTATAAAACATTTTTATTGTTAATATTTACTACTATTTATAAAGAAAAAGTTTGGTCTAAAATCTTATTATACTATTATCTTATCTTGATGATGATTCACAAAGAGTAATCTAAAATGTCAATTAAAAAAATCACATAATTTAATTAAAAATATTTATCATTTTTTACTTCATGCAACGTGGAAACACACACTCTCTCTAACATTATGTCTAATTTTCATTTAAAATTTAATAAAAATGATTTATTTCATTGACATATGCCTTGTATGAAAAGAAACCCACCTTTAAAAAATGTACAATAATGCAAGAAATCAACATGAAAATCCTTGGGCATTTATTAGTTTATGTTAGGTATGTATTTCATGTATTTCTCATGTTTACTTGTGTATTAGCTAGTTATTTCATTATTTTTTGAGTTTGTCTTATGTGAGGATTTAGTCCACATTGGTTAGTTAAACTAGTTCTATGTTTTACCTTACCTATTTATACAAGAGTTTTTCTTTGTACTAGCATATCATATTTTTGAATAACACTAGATTTGCTTTGCTTTGCAATCAATTGTCTATAGCTTCATATGTCATGTTTTTGGAGTTATCACTTATGAATAATGGGTTAAAATGCTTGCTCATCATTTCTAACATGGTACCAGAATTTTGAGGTGTTGCTTTCATACACATCGCTACAAATTTGCTTCAAAAATTTCCCTTGCCCCTGCTTCTTTCTTTGTCACAAAACCATAGCGATTTTTCTTTCCCTTTTACGGATCCGACTCTTTCATTGAAGCTTTGAAGAAAGTGTGTGGTTTTTATTATCAAAGGGAAGATGGAGAGGAAGTGGAGGATATATTGGCACCTCTTTTTCAAGACTTTTCAAAAATTTTGCTTTTTAAAGCTTCTACTTTTGAAGCTTTTGCATTATTTTTTGTTGAGAGAGACACCATTACTCTATTGAGGAGCGTGGAAATTTACCAAAGTAAAGGATGCATCTTAAATCTTTTATTTCAACTTTGACATTTTCTTTTCAAGATTTGTTGCGTGAAAGGTAGAAGTTAGCATCCTTTTTAAGTTTGGCGTTAGTATTTTTTTATTGTATATTTGAGAGAGCCTAGCGTGTGGCATCCACTTCATGCTAGAGACATTTTATTTTCAAATCTAACATGATTTTCACAATAAAAGTGTTGGAATATTTTCTTCAATGAAGGTGTCTTAAGTAAATTTACTATTGTATTGATTTTTAGTTTGGCATCAACTATTTTAAGAGAAGTCATTGAAATCTGAATGTGGCCTTGACATATTCAAGGAGGCATCAAAGATATACTTATTCACTTTTGTGTTGGATAAGAATATTTACTACTCAAAGGCATTGCCTAGATCTATTAAATTTTTCCCTGCATTGGAGTTTATCAGTGCAAAGGCACCTTTTTTGATGGCTAAGTAATGGTTTTTTTCCATCATATGTGTTGGCTTTTTTTGTTATTGCAGATGTCATAGAGGTGGTGCCCTTTTTATATTACAATAAATCTGATTTAAGGAAGCTTGAGAGAGGCATGTGTTGCTATGTTGGAAGAGCAATAGTGTCAAATTATCTACTACATTGACCAGGCAGGGTATCTTAATATGAAGTTTTTATCTGCATTAAGATCTACTGCTGAGATAAGGCATTAGTGTAAGAAACAAGGTGTTTCAGATATGCTTACATTTGGAGGAGAAGAACCTAAGGTGGTGTCCTATATCTTCACTCACATAATCTTCTTTGGTAGCCAAAGAGGCAAAAATAATCATAATCCACCATTTCTTCTCTCAAAAATAGCTTTTTTATTCATTTTTTACTTTTTATAACATGAATTTTTGCCTCAAGAGGAAGTGTGATTCGATTGTGCAAGCACAGAGATAACCAAGAGGATCATTTTTCACATTGGTTAGCATTTCTAATTATGTGGTTCAATTCTAGTTCCAACAAATGGTCGAACAACTATATTTTGTTTTGATTTGGTCACAAATTTTATCTTGTAGTATTTTTTCTAATATTTTGACCCATTTTATGAAAAATCGTAATGTCTATAACATTTGAACTATAACTCATATTTGAGTTCTATTTTTTCAAAATTACATGGTTTTTTAATTCTCGATCCATTGGAAAATGCACTACTTTTATTAATTTTAGGGGGGTCCTTAATACAATATTTTGGGGGGTTGTTTTGGTGTCAATTTTATGTACTCTTTTACATTTTTAATACTCTTTGGTACTTTATTAACATGGCTTATACTTTTGATATTGACCATTGTGAGCCTTTGACTACACATAATTATAATACATGGAGACCTCAAATAGAAACAATCATAAAGTACAAAGGATTATGGTCCCTATTGAATGAAACTCAACCACAATTTATATGTGAATTTAAAAAGATTCAGCACTAATGTAAGTTTGAAGAGTGTATGGGTTTGATTGAGGGTAATGTGAGTGACAATATTTGTTTTCATTTTGAAGGATGTGATTCACCATTCTAAATATAGACTATGTTAAAGGGTTTGTTTGGGAAATTAGATCACTTGAGAGCCATGTAGCTTAAAGTGGAGCTTACTTTATTAAATTTGGATGACTTTACTTTTATTGTAGACTACTTCACTAAGTTTATGCATTTGTTGACACACTTGAAGGGGCATGGATAAGATAATAAGGATGAAGAGTGTGTATACTTGATTTTGTTTAAGTTGAGTGGCCCATTCTAAATCTTTGATTTTACCATTTTATCTAGTATAGATGCCTTAGGTGTTGCATTGAAAATGTTAGATCTAGATTTATTTTGTGAGAGACTTACTAGTGAGGATCCAAATTATCTCACCTTGAGTCTTATACCTCTCAAAAAGCATTAGTTGCATCACATCTTAAGACTAAAGAAAAAAAAAAGATTAAGAAGAAGAACACTCCTCCTCGATCTCAAAATGCACCTAAGCCCAACATTAATACATCTAAAACCAAAACATCTTTCAAATCCAAGAATAAGTCTAACATATCTTTCACCTGTTATGGGGGGACTGGTCATGAAGAGTTTATATGTTTCAAGATAATGCAAGCCTTAGAGGATGCCGTTAGGAAACAAAAGATTTTTATCTCCACTCCTCCATCTCATAAGCATGGGGAAGTAATTAATGTTATTGGGAGATCAAAGTTATCTATTTCAAATAGTTGGGTTCTAGATTCTAATGATTCATACCATATGACTTTTTCCAAGGAGTTCTTTGTATCTCTTGGTCTTAGTTCTACTTTCAACATTAAGGTTGGAGATTCTTACTTCATTTTTGTTAAGGGGAAGGGTGGCATACATCTAGATGGTGGCTAAATCAATAATACATTATATGTTTTATACATCACCACCAATCTTCTTTTAGTTTAACAAATTTGTCATTCTTGTAGGGCAAGATAGTGATTTTCAAACCACAAAGTGCTGAAATTTGAGCTTTGTTAGATCCACACACACTTATTTCATAGGGTGTTGTTGATCATAGTTCTTAACTCTATTATTTTTAGGGTTTTTGATGATATTCTTCCTATAGGGATGTGTTTAGTTTATCATGCATATTCTAAGAGTCAACTTTATCATGAGAGATTTGGACACCTAAATTACAAATATTTGAAGGAGTTAATCACTCATAGTATTGTAGAGGGTCTTCCTATAATTTTATGTCTTGATAGAGTTTGCCCTAGTTGTGCATTGGAAAAACAACACCAGGGTCCATTTCTTAAGGGTATGTTCATGAGATCTTCTTCACCACTTGAGCTTATACACAGTAATTTGATGGTTTTTCCTACTCCTTCTTTCAATGGAGCTAAGTATGCACTTAATTTCATCAATAATTTTTTGAGACATACTTTGGTTTATTTCTTCAAGTATAAGAGTGATGTATTTTTTCAATTCAAAGTATTTAAGGCTTTGGTCGAGAAACAATCTTTGAGTTGCATCAAGAAGCTTCATACAAAAAATGGGTGGGGAGTACTTTAGTCGATAATTCTATGATTTTTTAACAACCCATGGTATTATTCACCAACATTCTATTTCGCATACTCCACAGTAGAATGGCTTATAAAAAAGAACCAAACTTTGAAAAAGATGGATAATTACATGATACATTCATAATATTTGCCTCCTATCTACTGGGTAGAGGTTGTTAATTATGTGAACTACATTCAAAACCACACACCACATCGAGCACTTCAGCATATGACTCTAGAGGATGCTTGGTCTAGAACCAAACCTGATGTCTTATTTTTCCAAGTTTTTAGGAGCCTTGCTTGGGAGTTTGTAGCAAGAAAAAAATGAAAGCATTGGATAAAAAGAACAAACCTTTAGTTTTTGTAGGGTATTGCCAGGACGTGAGAGATTATCATCTTTTAGATCTTGATACTCATGATGTTTATTTTCAAACTCACGTATAGTTTGATGATCATTTCATATCTCATGATTCTTCATCTTATTCCATGCCTTCTTCTTCTTCTTTTGATGATTCACCTCCTCTCGAGGATTCATTCTTTGAGAATCTAGTTTAAGAGATTCTTGAGGAGGTTATATAGGATGAGGATCCTATTCACACTGATGTTACCATTATGCCTAAGTGGGGATCATACTATAATTTATTAGGCAACACCATTCATATTGGATCTTCCACTTATTCAACATCATCATACACATTTTATGGGTATTAGAATTTTGTGTCAAGCATTCTCTAGAGATCCACAATCTAGTTCACAAGCTCATGGGATATAAGAGTGAGATGATCCGATGACAGATGAGTATTATTCATGATGAAGACACACTTGGGATTTGGTCACTCTTCCTAAGGGAAGAAAGTTGGTTAGGTGTAATTGGATTTACCACATCAAGTATGTAATTTATGGGTCCATTGATAAATATAAGACATGTCATGTTGCAAAGGGGTTCTCACATGTCGAAGGTATTGACTACTCTGAGACTTTTTCACCTATTGGCAAGATGGATTCTATTCATCTTATACTTTCTCTTGCTGCATCATAGGTTTGGCCAATATAACATACCATGTCAAGAATGGTGAATAAGTATATTAACACAAGATTCATAAGTGATAACTCCAGGAACATCATAGATGAAGATGAAAATAATTGATTGCAAAGAAAAATAAATCAAGTGTTATTCAGAAATATGATATACTGGCCATTCTTGTGATGCATCAAGAGAAAGTACAAGGTGAATAGAATCCATCTTGGCAATGGGTGTAAAAGTCTCAGAGTAGTCAATACATTTGACCTATGAGAACCCCTTTACAATAAGGCGTGCCTTATACTTTTCAAATGGATGTTAAGATTGCTTTCTTGTATGGAGACTTTCATGAGAAAATCTATATGGAGTAGTGTGTTGGGTTTGTTCATGATTTTTCTCTTGTTTGTTGATTTAAGAGGTCTTTTTACAGTCTCAAATAGGTACCTTAGACTTGGTATGAGAAGATGGATTCATTTATTTTCTCCATTGGCTTTGTTCACTACCACTTCGATCCCATAGTCTATATTCAGCATATTGGGGAGGCCATTAGTATTCTAGTCTTATATGTTGATGATCTACTTCTTACAAGCAGTTCTTCCTCTCATATTCAAACTATTTAGTAGGCACTTTCAACACAGTTTGACATGACATATCTTGGTCTTATGCATTTCCTCCTTAGTTTATAGATTTCATAGTCAGATACAGGGACCTATTTGAGTTAGCATAAGTATACCCTTGATCTTTTTCAATGTTTTAGCATGGATTATTGCAAGCCAAGTCCTTCTCCTTTTTAGTCTGGAGTGACTCTCATTGCCTCTTGTACTAATCTACTTTGTGATCCTACATTATATAGGTAGATGGTTGGAAGTCTTATGTATTTGACCCATACTCACTGTGACATTTCATTTACAGTTGTGCTTGTATCTAGGTTTTCATATGACCCTCATGATAGTCATTGGCAGGCCACCAAGAGGATTTTATGATATTTTTGAGGAACTACTCATTTTAGATTACATTACACTAGGTTTTATACTTAGTTGATTGGATAAAATGATTTAGATTGGGCAGGTTCTCTTGATGATAGGCATACCACTTTTGACTACATCTTTTTTCATGGTTCTTCATCTATTATTTGATTGTGAAATATGTAATAGGCTATTGCAATTTCGATAAGTAGAAGGTATTTTACACAACTGTGTAGTTCTCGAGTTAAAATCATTGACCCATGTTTCATGAGTAGTGGTTCACATGAACCCATCTCTCATGAGAATAAATGTCCACTTAGCACTCATTGCATCTAGGTGATGCTCATAGGGTGAAGTATTGGGCCTTCCTAGGAGGTCACCCATCCCAGTACTACTCCAACTCAAGTGTATTTAACCATGGAATTCCCTACAAGGTTAAACCCACTTAGCTTGCTACCCCATTTATAAAAGCTTCAGCAAGTATTGTGACTTATGAACCATTCATTATAGAGCCCCTTATGCTCATCAACTGATAAGGAGGTATTTTCTATAGTAAGTCAAATTTTGATATTGCTATCAAGATTCAATTGTGTAGTTCTCGAGTCAAACTCATTGACCCATGTTGCATGAGTAGTGGTTCACATGAACCCATCTCTCATAATAATAAATGGTCCACTTAGCACTAATTGCATCTAGGTGATGCTCACAAGGGTGAAGCATTGGACCTTCTTGAGAGGTCACCCATCCTAGTACTACTGCAACTCAACCACACTTAACCATGGAGTTTCCTCCAAGGTTAAGTCTACTTAACTTGCTACTCCATTTGTAAAACCTTCAGTAAGTGTTGTGATTTATGAACCATTCATTATAGATCCCTTTAAACTCATCAATTGATAACTATGAGGTATTTTCTATAGTGAGTCAAATTATTATATTGCTATCAAAATTTAACTGTGTAGTTATCAAGTCAAACTCATTGACCCATGTTTCATGAGTAGTGGTTCACACAAACCCATCTCTCATGAGAATGAATGGTTCACTTAACACTCATTGCATCTAGGTGATGCTCACAGGGGTAAAGCATTGGGCCTTCTCGAAAAGGTCACCCATCCCAGTACTACTCCAACTCAAGCACACTTAACCATGGAGTTTCCTTTAAGGTCAGGCACACTTAGCTTGCTATCCCATTTAAAAAATCTTCAACAAGTGTTGTGCCTTATGAACCATTCATTATAGAGCCCCGTAAGCTCATCAATTGATAAGTAGGAGGTATTTTCTACAATGAGTCAAATTATGATATTGCTATCAGGGTTTAACTGTGTAGTTCTCAATTCAAACTCATTGACCCATGTTTCATGAGTAGTGGTTCACACGAACCCATCTCTCATGAGAATGAGTTGTCCACTTAGCACTCATTACATCTAGGTGATGCTCATAGGGGTGAAGCATTGGGCCTTCTCAGGAGGTCACCCATCCCAATACTACTCCAACTCAAGCATGCTTAACCATGGAATTTCCTTCAAGGTTAAGTCCACTTAGCTTGCTACCCCATTTGTAAAACCTTCAACAAGTGTTGTGCCTTATGAACCATTCATTATAGAGCCCTTTAATCTCATCAATTGATAATTAGGAGGTATTCTCCACAATGAGTCAAATTATGATATTGCTATCAGGATTTAATTATGTAGTTCTCGAGTCAAACTCATTGACCCATGTACAGGGAAAATTATTTCACTTTCATTTATAGAGGCTAAGTACTGAGCAACATTTATAGGGAGTCAACGGATTCTTTGGCTTAATCAATTGTTGATAGAGTTTAGCTTCATACATGATTCACCCATTATACTTTGGTATGAAAACCAGAGTGTAATTCACATATCTCAAAACCCATTTGAGCATCAACAGACCAAGCACATTGAGATATATATACACTTCATGCATTGACACATTCATGATAGAGTTCTTAACTTGGATTACATTTTGACATAGCAGCAGGTTGCAAACATCTTCACGAAGCCTTTAGCATCACCTCATTTCCTTGAGTTGCATGACATTCTCGGGGTTTCAGAAGTTGTCCTTGGGAGGTGTTCATAAGGACATCTTCATTCTTCATTTCATGGATACATATTTACATGAGTACCTTATTAGGCCTAGTTGTCGGGACTCATATTGTGGATATGCCACTATTTTTTTTTTGGCTTTTGTTAGCCCCTGGCTTCACT